>JAAFCE010008833.1:1148307-1207331 GCA_013389805.1 Trigoniulus corallinus
CTAATTCTATTCTTAATTCTAATTCTATTCTTAATTCTAATTCTATTATTAATTCTAATTCTATTCTTAATTCTAATTCTATTATTAATTCTAATTCTATTATTAATTCTAATTCTATTATTAATTCTAATTCTAGAATTATAATTAATAAATTAAGTTGTAAAGATTGGTTGATTTTCTAATGGCTCCAAAGAAAACTGAAATGTCCATTAAAGTTAGGTACAATATTGTTTCCCCTCCGAAAACAAGGGTGCAGTTATCATTAAACTGCTAAAGAAAATCAGAATTTAGTATGTCTATAGCTTATAGTTTAGTTAAACAATATATTAAGAGATGGGGTCTGCTCAAAATAAAAAGTGGACTGGCTGGCCAAAGGCACTGAAAGATAAAAACGTGACATTCATCCAGAGAAAAGTGGATGAAAATCCTTTCATTACAAGTAAAACATTAACAGAAGATCTTTCTTCATCTTCCATAAAATGTGTTACAGCCAAAACTGTAAGAAATTATTTACATGGTGAAGGTTTGAAAGGAAGAACACCTAGGAAAAAAGTCATTTTTAAGTGAGGCAAATAGAGTTTAGTTTAAATGACTGAACTTTGCCAAAGAATATGTTAAATATCCTAGTTCTAGTTTCAATGCACTGCAAGCAGCAGTGATAGGCCAAAGAGAATATCTCTCATTCCTAAAAATTCACTCATTCTAAAACCCCAAGGAACCTGAAGCATATCATCTATTCTGCGATACATCGTCTGCCCACTATAATGACACCTTCTTCCAGAATGTTCTTCACCTTATCCTCATCAAGAGCATTCCATTGGGGGAGCGGCGAGTTGCATTGGACAGACCAGTTCTCGTCTGATCACGGAAGTTAAGCAACGCAAGCCCAGTTAGTACTGGCATGGGTGGTCGCTCGGGAAAGCTGGGTACCGCTAATATCCAATAATCGTCGCATTAGTGTAGTGTCTGTGCAGTATATGCATCAGACCTACACAGTGGATGGGTATCTAATGACCTCGTAGTTGACGGGACCTTAAACTCCAAAAAACAAGCATTACATTGCCAAATTACCCTTGGAAAAAATGACCAGTAAAGAGTCAGTTCGGGCCCTGACCTCCTTCAGTTGAACAGATGATCATTTCTCCCCTATATTCTGCAAAGGATAACCTGCTATCTAGAGGACCCTCATAACGTATTTTCAACAGTCTGCTAAACAGCTTAATGCTATCAGGTGCCCACCTCTGACACAATCTGTGAGAGAACCGACTTAGCACAACTCTTGCTGCCCTCCTTTGGACCATTTCAATTTCCCAAGATAGGTCTTGCCTAAACGGAAACCAAATTGGACTACAGTACTTGTAGAAGTGATGGTAAAAGATCAGTGTGGAGGTGCAAAAACACAGCTCTAAAGGCAAAATACTTGATTCAAACTGTTAAACATGGAGGTGGTCATCTGATGGTTTGGGGATGCATGGCATTTAATGCTGTGGGCAATTTGGCCCTCACTGACAGCATTATGGATGCTAGGAAATATATCAGTATTTTGCAAGATAACCTCCTGAATCTGCAAATGAATTGAAATTGAATTATTTCCAACAGGTAATGATCCTAAACTCACAGCTAAAATTACAAGAGAATGTTCACTGTAAAATGCTCCATCATCAACACTATACCCTTATCCCACCTATGGCAGGGTCAGGTCTGCAGTGTCCTCCACTCCCATCTCTCTCCCACCAGGCCCCCATCTACTCCACACATTGCCAAGTGCTTATGGACAACCTGTCCCCACGTCTTCTTCAGTCTCCCCCTGCCCCGTGTGCTACCGACCACCTGCATTCCTGGCAAGGACCTAACAAGCTCCTCTAACCCTCTTCTCATGATGTGTCCATACCACCTCAACCTATTCTCCCTCATTTTTTCTGTGATGTCCACCACCACCAGGCTATCTCTAATATATGTATTCCTAATGCATATGCACCTAATACACCTAAAATATGCATTCCTAGTGCCACTCATGTACCGCAGTATTCACATCTCAGCCACTTGCATTCTATTGATGTGGCTCTTCCTTACTGCCCAACACTCTGATCCATGCAGCATAGCTGGCCTAACCACATCCTGTACAACTTCCCTTCCAGTTTGATTGGGACCCTTCTATCATGCAGGACCCCACTTGCCTGTTAACTTCAGCCACCTCCATTGATTCTATAGGTGACATCCAAGTCTATCTCCTCATTGCTTTGGAACGTTGTACAATGCTCCAAAAGGGGTTAATAAGGCTCCATAACCCCCTGACTTGAACTCTATCAAAAAAAAAAAAAATCTGTGGAGTATATTGGATAAAAATATTAGAAAAGGAAAATTTTCCATCGAGTCAATGTAGACAATTCTTCTCAAAGAATGGGCCAAAATTGCAGCGGAAACAACAAATAAATCTTGTCCAATCAATGCTAAGTAGACTCCAAGGACTGCATACGAAATATTAAAATGAATTTTTATCATTTTTTTAAGCAAGAAAAATGCATTAATGCCTTAAAAATATTTAAGTTCAGCAACATCAACGTTCTGATAATCTGAATTGCTTTTTATATTGTTACTAAGGCTTATTATTTATGTTCATGTAAATGAGTGGGGTAGGATGTCACTTCCACATAAAAGAACCCTCTCAACTATGAAATGGGTAGAAGACACAAAATTTCCAGGTGTAGGAGCTCACCCCCTGGCGTTGGTGGAATTCTCCCTGAAAACTAAACAGACAATGACGATAAATAAGCATAGGGGTTGCGGGTTTGGACAGAGCTGAAGAAAAACTATGACCAACATATCGCCCTTGTGTCCATTCAGAGGGACAAGATGGGTACCCGACCCTGCAATAGGTGGGAAAATGGTTGGGAGTTGCTTGTATATTAATGCTTCCATAGTGGAAAGACCCCAATATATAAAAATGTAGCAAAAAGTAGCAAGAAATATCAATACTTTCTGAATATATGCTGATTACTATGGTGCAGATTTTTATAGCAGGTCTAACTGGGTAAATAATTAATTCTCTAGGATTCTTCTATCATTGAGAATGAAATAAACACCTCTCTAAGAGTTAAACCAATTGTTTTTTAAAAAATATTGGACAGTGTTTTAAACTAAAACTACTGCTACATTATGGTAGCTACATACCTGCACTTTATGGTTCCAAAGCTTTAAATTCCTCTTTTTAATTGTAACATCATGTAAAACCAACCACAGTTCGCTGTTGTTGCAATAGAAACAATGTATGCACAATTGAATCAAAAGATGGACAAATGGCAAATGGCTTACAGCTCAAAATTAATTTATATGAAACCTTCTGCAACAGTTATTGTTTATGTTCATGCAAAGACCAATCCCACATTTCTCACATTTTGTTAGAGTAAAACCCTTACAATTAGGATATTTACATAGCAATTTCTGTTCTGCTACAATTGGCCAATGACCAACTTGATCATTTCTAATATCTTGAGGAGACACACTTTGGGCAGAGCCTTTTAACCTTTTGAGTGCATCATGGGGTCTATTTGACCCCACCATACTTAATTTTTATGATAGAATTTTTTTTTATTTAT
The DNA here is from genome assembly GCA_013389805.1 of Trigoniulus corallinus. Classification (NCBI taxonomy): domain Eukaryota; kingdom Metazoa; phylum Arthropoda; class Diplopoda; order Spirobolida; family Trigoniulidae; genus Trigoniulus; species Trigoniulus corallinus. The sequence goes on from JAAFCE010008833.1 coordinate 1,151,904, forward strand.
CCTATGCAAATTTCCTTACACCTATTCTCATTCTATATGCTGGTTGACATGATGGTCACATTTGGGCAATTTCATTGTTTTTTTGTGATAAATAAATTTATTTTCAAAGTTTGTTGGGGTCATATAGACCCCACAATGCACTTTACGTTATATATGAATTATCATGGCAGAGATAGCAAATGTCCAGGAAAAAGTGATCGCAAGACAACTTATCAAGGTGCCAGCTGTAAAGTGTACATATGCAAAGAACACTCAATATCATTGCGTTTTAGCTGTAGTAAACTAAAATTTAATTATGTATATTACTTTAAAGATATTTGTCCTGATTTTACTTTACCTGATATCAATAAATCCTATTTGTTAAATTAATAATATACTATTATTTGTTGGGGTCACTATGACCCCACAGTGCACTTTAGGTTACAATAAAACACTGTGCAATCAAAAGGTTAATTATTTTGTATATCATTTTCAATTGGACTACTTCTGCTATGTTTTATATTAACCCTCCCTACCTTGCATAAACAATTTGCAACTTGTGCATGAAATTGAGCCTGGTTAAGAGTTTCATTATTTTTGCCATAATGGCCATTCACTCTTTTGTACAGCAACCAAGAATTTACCATTACCATATCAATTATATGGTAGAAAATTCTCATATACCATCTTCTGATTTTTAATTTAAAATTTAATTTTCTATCATAAAATCAAACTTTCTAGTAAATTGTATTTTTTCAAATCGATTTATGGGCATGATATTTTTTTTAATTTCAATATGATCAGGTGTTTGGCATTTGGATTAATGACATAGAAATAATGATACCAATATATGGCCTTATTTCAACAACTGTAAATATTTTGGGGTTTTCTGGTGACTTTTGAACAGAGTAAATATTGGTTTCTTCTGCAGTACTTTGTACACATTTACCTGTGAAAAAAAATTAAAAAACTGATATGGAGTTTCTAAATTTAATATCTCAGCTGGCAAGGATGTATTTCCATTGAAACCTAGTCTTTCTTTATTGAGTTCTAGAAACTTCTTCTTCCATATTACACTTCTGAATTTCTCCACATGTTTCTTTTTGGTAGATGTTGATTGTATAGGTGTTTCTAAATGGTCTGTCATTTCATTTGTAAGTAATTCTTTTCCTTGACTTTCAATATTTTCATATTCTTTCCCTGTAGCTTGAGTTTGAGAATTTTGTTCAAAGTCATCCAAATCAGAAACTATGTCATCTTAACTATCTACTCCATTGAAGTTTTCCCAATATTCTTCTAGCTCTCTTTCGCTTAAAATACCTTCATTGATGTTAAAAAAACACGTTTCGTGAAAACGTATGAAACCCAATAAGTAATTATATAAAAATTAATATCACAATACTGCAATTGTTATCCACTTGAAAAAAAAAGTATTGTATCTGATATAATGCATGATGTTGCCAAATTACTACAAACAAAAGTAATCCATTTACTAAACATCAAACAAGTATGCTGAAAGTTTTGATAAACAATACTAAAATACATACCATTAGTTATAAAAACAGTGATTACTTCACTGCAGTTATACACATATAAATGAAATAATAGCATGCAAAACTTCCATAAGTACCACATTCTCAAAACTAAATCATAACTGAGGGAAATGATGAAATTCATCTATCGAATCATTCATTGTTTGGTAGGTAGACAATCAACAACACTATGTGGCAGAATTAAAATTCCCTTTAGCATATATTTTATATTGGTTAAATTTGGTGTTGCCAAATGGCAACCACATGCATTTAAGAGTTAGTGTGTTAAGAAAGAAAGGGGTGATGAAGGCCATACACATACAATGTTTCCAATGCTAGGGTGAGGACTACATGGGGAAGTTGCATGTGAAGTTGGGGTGCATCAAGGGTCAGCTCTTAGCCAATGCCTATTCACTCTGGTAGTGGCCGAGCTGCTGATGGGAGTAGGTAAGTGGGCCCCCAGTGCATGGTATTTGTTGATGATGTAGGTCCACCCCTTCCAAACCATCAGTTGGGAAATGTTGAAAAGAATACCAGATAGATTCCATTGCATCAGCACTCACATTAGGCCTGCCACTTCCAGGATGAAGAGTAATGCTGCCTGTCTCTAAAAACCTCACACACCAATACTTGAGGCTATGAACATATGGAGGGTCACGTCCAAACATATTTCTAAACCTTCTCTGCATGCTAATTGGTGATTTACTCTGATGAAACCACAGAATCGATGACATTTTGAAAAACTAATGTTACCACCACCTTCATCGGTTTGGCACTAATGGTTTGGCATCCAACTGAGACCCATAGGCACAGTAGACGAGAAGGCCACCTCTACAGTTCACCATGGAGGAGAGTCAATTTGTTCTGGCCAATAAGATTGCACGTTTCTGAGCTACAACTCCATGTCAGTGCAAAGTGCTAATCAAAAAATGTTGGAAATCAGTAACTGATGTCTCTAGAAACTCAAATTATTTTCCAGCTGGGTGTAACCCATTTGCTTATTTAACACCAATCAGCTTTTCAGCATTGGGGACCTATTTTCACTGCAACAGGGACCTGGTGCATATTTATTAGTGGACTATTCATTGAAGCACATCAATGAAGCTGGGGGTGGGGAGCTCCTACACCTGGGAATTTAACACCAGTTGCAATTATAAATGTTTTTTTTAGGTGCAAATAACATCGCATACACCACCTTTCACTTCCCATCACACAGAAGGCACGTTGGCCCTCTCTCTAGTCTGAAAGACCACCACCCTGCTTAGTTAAATCCATTGCATGGGCTCCAATGAAGTCTTTATCACCATCTGCTGGTTCCAGCCCTCCACACTCTCCTATCTCCCATGATGCACAGTGGAGTATTATTTTGAAGTAAACGCTGGCCAAAAGTGATTTTCTGAACTTTCACACTAACACTTGAAATATACTACAAAATGAATAACAATACCCAGGGATCAAACTTAAGTAAACAATAATTCTTTTTGTAAATTCAAAATGGGGTGAGGTCTTTCCAAACTTCACTCACACTATTTGAAGTTTTTCAAGGTTTAATCATTCATTGTTAATTTCATTGTTCAGCAAGGTGGTGTTCAAAAGTGCATTGTTCTCAGCAAAGATTTGCAAATCGATTTGTTTATGGGACGTATGTATTACAATATGTATAAATTTCAAATTCATGTGAAGCCATATTCTTTTACATTTAATTGGTTAAAAAATCATAAAATTTTGATGAATAATTTATAGATGCCCTGTTTTTTAAAATGATTACTTTATACTATTGAGCATTATTGAGTAGTGATTTCACTTTGAGAAGATAGACCCAGTGTTACTCTATGTTTTGCAGCTGAAAATGACTCCAGATTTCTGCCCTTTTAATTTCAATGGTGCATGGAAACTGTTGGAAATAGTTGCAAATTAAGCAGTACATTGTGATTATTGTTCTTTTTGGTTGGTAAAGTCAAGTAGTATAAAAGTATTGACAAGAAGGCAGTTGTATGACATCCTGAAAAACCAAAAAAGGATGTGATATGAATAAAAAATTGGACAATCTTGAGAAATACTCATTATTGATACATATTCAGGAGATGAGTTAAAAAGTTTAAGATCTAGGATATCAAATCTAAAATTTGAATTTAAGTGCAGATTGGCAAGGGCACACAGAAAGGATGAAGCATTCAGAAGTGCTAATGAAAATTCGCTTCAAGGAACTTTTGAATTGCCTATTATGACTTCAAAACCAGGTCGACCAATGAAATCCTTCACTGACTCAAGTACTCAGAGTAAAAGAAGAATATTCAAGAAAAAATTGATAATGAAAAATTAGCATGTGTAACAGAGATGAAATTACATGCATCTGGCAAAGCCTGTGCTTCTAAAGTTCTTCATGATACGTTGGAATCTCCTAGAAGAGCACAGAAATATAGAAAAGCATATGCAGAAAGCCTTATATAATCAAACAAATGCATTCAACAAATGAATTCCCCTACAATTCCTCTGCAATCAAAAAAGCAACAAAATCTTGGTACAGTGGGTGATGAGCATGGGGAACACTTTCATCAGGATACTGCAGGTATGGAAAACAGGTATCAAACCAAATGGAATCCTAATATGCTGACCGATTATTACTAGACCATAAAGAGGGATGCTCCACAGGCAATATATAGCAGAAAATCGTTATTTCTTACTTTCTGGGCAAGTCAGAATGTTTCAATATTGTGCAGTTAAGAATTTAGAAACTATTAGGCCTATTAAAAATAAAAATGCCCGTCTCCCAGAAACCTTGTTTGATGGGTAAAAACTGATATCATATTTGAATTAAGGAGAAAAAAATGATATTAGAGTTACGTATTTTTTTCTGAGACAGAAAAAACAAATTTTTTGTTGCTCAGTTTTATTAGACAACTTTTACTTTCATTTGCAGCTGACCTAAAATGATGAGACCATAACAGGAGAGGTAGTTAACAGTTTAGTACTGGATCATCAAACATGCGACCCTTTACAGTTTGGGCATTCCACCGACGCTACACGTTGAACTCCCAAACCAGGAAATTTTGTCGTTCTGAAGGCACAATCGGGGCTTCCGTCTTCCCTGAACGAAATAACAACTCAATTTCGTGTGGAACCTGGAACCACTGACATAGTAAATCAAGCACGCTATCTATTTTGCTACTGGGGTGGGTCTATTAATTCAACGACTTCAAGTAGTAGAAAACAAAGGCCAATACTAATCACAACTCTGCATCAGTTCTTGAGTGACCCTTGTGGCAATGTATGTCCTACCAACGTGGCCCCCAGGTAACTGCAGTTGGACATGCCTGAAAGAATGTGAGATATGAGAGTGTATGGAAATGCATATATGATACAAACTTCAAATGCAGCTGGTTAACACACAATCAAATGCCTGTAAATCTTATTTTGTTTTAAAAAAACTAGTGCAAATAGGAGGCTCCCTTTGCAAGTAACTTGACTGTTACTGTAAATGACGTCTTGATGACATTTAAGATGGGCAGACACTACTAGACAACATGAACCAGTAAGCAGGATTTGCATGAGTCTTTTTTTTAAGTTATTACATGTGTTATGACAAATAATCTCCCACCTTAACCGTCCATTCCAATAATCGACCAGGGAGTTAGGAAAGAAAACATCACTGTTAAAACATTCCACAGTACTAATCACACCAATGTTGGTTTGGGCAGTGATTTTGTACTTTACTCCACCTATTCACACATTTCTGCAATTTAAACCATATTAGAGAACAACTTACAGTTGACTCTTGTTATAACGAATGCAAAGGAGATGACCAATTCGTTGGTTATATCAAGTGTTTGTTATATCAAGAGGCACACCTGGCACAAAGCGGGTTTAGTGCGTTTGCCAAACCCACCTTCAGCCCAGTTTTGGCTTGTTTTGTTAGTGATTTAGGGCCCCTCAACTACAAGGTCATTAGAGCCCCATCCACCTGGTAGTACTAATGCAGAGAAACCTGCACAGAAACCCACTAATGTGACGATTTTTGGGTATTAGCAGCACCCAGGCTTCCCAAGCCGCCACACCCATGTTGGGAACGACGAATTGCATTGCACAAACCAGTTGCCATCTGATCACTGAAGTTAAACAGCATAACCCCAGCTAGTACTGACATGGGTGGCTGCTTGGTAAAACTGCATACTGCTAATACTAAAAAATCGTCACATTAGTGTAGTGTCTGTGCAGTCCCTGCATACGAAATATGCTGTGGGTGGGGTTCTAATGACCTTGTAGTTGAAGGGCCCTAAAACACCAACAAAGAAAGCCACCCATGACAGTACTAACTGGGGTTACATTGTTTAACTTGTGGGTCCAATGCAATCTCCTTTGGCCCAGGCTTGTGCTGAGGTGAGAGCTTGGTTCACCAATTTTGCCAGAACCTTGCCTCGCCTTGAATAACGCCTCATGCACAGCCTCTTTATTACAAAATGTAAAATGTATTTTATTACAAAAGGCCCCACAAAATATTTGATTTTGAACCAATTTCTGCAAAAGCTCACACCATCTCTGCCAAGGGCCTTGTTTTACACATTTGTTTTGGTCTCAGGCAGTTTTTGTGGATTTGTATAACTCCCAATGACACAAAAGGATATTCTTTGTCTCTGACCTACAACACCCAATACCTGTTCATTATAAAGAGTCGTTTAGCACTGTGGGATAATGAAGGGACCAACCAAACCATTCTGGTTTCATTACATCAAGCAGCTAATACATGGGAGGTATAGGCATTTTGGCCAGGGCCAGCTACCCTGTTCATTATATTGAGGTTCGTTATATTGAGAGTCGACTTTATCACTAAACCTTTCCCACCACCAGCAGGGTCAGGTTCCCAATTTTTTCGAGGTCCAGCATTGAACCTGGTCTGCTATCAACTGTTATTGAATACATACCTGTGCCACCAAGGTAGGTAGTTGCTATCAAAAATAAAAGTCTTAATTTGTTAGTAAATTTTAATATAAGACATTTTGGATTTAGAAGGGTGAGGTGTAACGAAAGATGAATATCAGGTCTCAATTCGTCCTCTTGTGTTTCGTCTCGGCTTGCATTTGGCAACATTGCAATTTGCTGATTCTGATAATTGTGTGCCATCTAGTGACTGCTAGAGAAAACATATTTTGGCTGTATGGTAGAAGCGTTAAGAAAACGGATCAAAATCTCATTAAAATAACGTTCTATATACAGTGAGGGAAATAAGTATTTGTACACATTAAAATTTTTGAATATGGCAATAAATAGATGAAATTTTTCATTTTATTTTGTATTATAGTTTTTTATTTATAATTAAAAACCCCCTATCAAAGTTTAAATAAAAAAAATTCAGTAGAAAATTAGATACTGAAGAAAAACGACTTTTCTGATGGGAAAAAAGTATTTGTACACTTGCATTTCAGTAACATTTTGTAATAATAACAAAGCTTAATATTTTGTATGAAGGTCCTTTGTATCAATTGCAGCTTGTAATATTCTGCCCATTCATTTACAAGAGTTCTGGTTACATTTGGGTCATTTTTGGCCCTTTCTTCATGAAGAATTCCTTCCAACTCTTTTTTATTTGAAAATTTGCATTTCTTCAATTTTGAGTTTAAAATTGACCACAAATTTTCTATTGGATTATGGTCAGGGGATTGAGGCAGAGTTTTAAGACGTTTTGGGGTATTGTATAAAAGCAATTCTTCTATTATTCTGGCTCAATGGCTTGGGGCATTGTCTCATTGGAATGAAAACACTTCTTTTAGACCCAAATTTTAAGCCCTTTGTCCAAAGTTTTATGGTGCAAAATGTAAATGCACAATGTGGCATTCATAACACCATCGATGATTGCTAAATTTTCGGTACCTGATGGTGCCATGCATCCCCAATACATCACATGTGCTACACCAAAATTTGCAATTGATTGAAGATTTTTCACTTACAAAGCTGTGTTATCTTTGGACCACACAAAGTTTTACAATCACTACCAAATAAATTGAACTTAGTATCATCACTAAATATTACTGTGACCCACAATTCTTGTGGCTCATTAAGATATTCAAGTGTAAACTTCAAACGTTTCACTCTGTTATCTTTGCTGATGAATGGCTTGGTTCTCAGAACTCTTCTCTTTAAACCTGCATCATGGAAGTAATTTCTTACTGTTTTGTGTGCAATAGTCATACATCATACTAGATGTTGTTGCAATGTTATTGGCCAATGTTCTGCTAATCACCATAGGATTTTTGTCAATTTCCCTAAGCAACGTGCTCACTACCCTGTCATTGGTCAATTTTTGCCTTCCACATTATGGATGACTTTCAATGGTCCATGATCTTTCTTGGTCTTAAATTATATTTAGCACTGTTGAGTGTCCAATTTTGAACTTTCTGCATATTTCATGATATGATTTTACTTCAGCACATAACACTTTTCCTTCACAGTTTGGGACAACTGTCATTTCTTGGGAGCCATGATTTAACACCAAATGCACTTGAAATACTGCAGAAAAGAATATTACATCATTACAGAGAGTATTTCTGAAATTGAAAGTTTTATGTTGAATTTAAAAGTCAAATTATACAAGTGTACAAATACTTTTTTCCACACAGAAAAAATCGTTTTTCTTTAGCAATTCATTTCCTCTTGAATATTTTTGATTCAAATGTTAATAGCAGTTTCTTATTTACACATATAAAAAACGATAATATACATGAAAATGAAAAATACTGCTTATTTATTGCCATATTCACCAAATTTGAGGTGTACAAATACTTATTTCCCTCACTGTAATTATTGCATTGTATAAAACGTTGCATTTTACATAAATTATATCTGCATTAACAGGTGTTGGGGATCATCACTTTTATTTCCCATTTTTTGATGCTTTTATCTATCCGTTGCTTCATGTAAAAAAAAATGGATACCAGATCTCATGCTTGAGAGTGATTTGCGCACATGCAAACATTTAACCAATAGCATGCAAGGCAACTCCTCGCGAGAAACAAGGGCGTTTATTTCAGATTTTACCATCAACAAGGAGTCTAATACAAGGAGTGACAGCTCCGCCCTTTTCGTAGCAAGGAGTCTAATACAAGGAGTCTAATACAAGGAGTGACAGCTCCGCCATTTTCGTGTCCTCATACCGAAAGAGTGCCACCTAGTAGATGGTTTGCTGAAACTACTTCTTTACATGTATTAGCTTGCATATTTATAACTTTATAAATAATAATTAGAATGATTTAAAAGTAGTTATCAAGTGCCAGGTGTATATATATATCACATTCAGCATCATCTCACCCTCCTCATGCCTATGGTAGGGTCGGGTCTACTCGTTCTTATCCTCCACTCTCGCCTATCCCCCACCAAGTCCCTCTCCATCCTGCATGTGTCCATGCCCCTCTACACCACCTGCTCCCACATCCGTTTTGGTCTTCCCCTACCCCAGGTGCCCCCAATGACATGGAGACACATAATAGACCTAATACGTTCCTCCTCTCTCCTCATCTACCATCTTACCGTCTCACCTACCATCTATCCATCCATCCTACAATCTCAACCGCTTCTCCCTAATCTTTCCGCGGTGTCTCCCACTCCCAAGCTACCTCTAACGTAAACATTTCGGAAATATATATATCACCTTAGGATATATCACCGGGATGGAGCAAAGGAGTAGTAGTAGTGTGTGCTGCTGTAAATTGCTCTAACTCCATGAAATCAACTCCAGCACTCCATATCATCATCTCACCCTTCTCCCACCTGAGGCAGGGTCAGATCTGCAGGTTCTAATCCTCCACTACCACCTATCCCCCACCAAGTCCCCCTCCACCCCACACGCTTCCGTGTCCCTTTGCACCACCAGCTCCCACGTCCGTTTTGGCCTTCCTCTATCTCTGGTGCCCCCAAGTCCCACAATGGACCTAATAAGCCCCTCATTAAATGCCCATACCACCTCATCCAGTTGCCGCATCTTTTCCATAATGTCTCACCCCCAAGCTACCTCTAACGTAATGATTTCTAATTTGCCAGATCGTGACACCCCACTCATGTAGCATAGCATTTGCATCTCAGCCACTTGCATTTGCCATTCATGGTTCTTCCTAACTGCCAAACACTGAGCCAAACAACATAGTGAGCCTGATGACGGTTCTGTAAACTTTACCCTTCGACTTTATTGGGACCCAGTGGACGCACAGGACCCCACTTGCCTGTCGTCACTTCAGTTATCCTGCATTAATCCTATGGGTCACGTCAGAATCTATTTCTGCATTGCTCTGGAAAACTGATCATATATAAAGACACTCTTGCACCACTGGAATTCCCTTTCCCCCACAACGAATCTCACCTCCATGCCCCTGGCCACTAAAATTCAAAGCTAAATGCTCAGTCTTCTTCATGTTCACCTTAAGACCCCCTCTTTCCATTGCTATCTTAATGTCTTGTAGTAAGTGTATATATAAAGAAATTATTTTTTCCAATAAAAACATGTGAAACTGAGCAATTATTTATATGTTCAAATTAGACCAATCAAAGAAAGTGCATAATTGCATGTTTAAGATGCTTGAAATACATGTAGTATCTGTGTTGTAGCAAACCATCCACTTGCGGCGCCACCGTATAAAACTATGACACATAAGTCAATGGGAAAGGGGCGGAGCTGGTACTCCTTATAGACTACTTGTAGACTCCTTGCCGTCAATTTAGTGTAGCAGACGACATGGATGGACGAGAAGGTCTCGTCTTTCATCTAGGAAACGCCCACGTCGCAGGTAAATGCAAAATCCCTATAAGACGTATAAAATACGCTTTTACTTCCTAGGGAAAATGACAAAAAACGTACTTAGGAGATGTGGTAACCGGTCACATAATGATGCCTATCAAGAGAATTAATACCAATCATCCTTCAATTTACTAATGTTGTTTGTCACATGTTACACTCCCTTCCATGAAAGATGTTATACCGCATTTACACATTCGCGAATACGACGAGGCGAGCATGTTCGACGAATGTGTGAACACTACATTCGTCATTCACCTCGTGGTTCGCCTCACCATTCGTGGCGCTCGTGTTGGAAGCGGTTTTTTTCACACGAGTCAAAGGGCGCGAGTGACCTGAGGCGATTTGAGCTATGACTAGCTGCCGAGACAATACGAGTCAAAGGGCGCTAGCGACGAGGTGATTGGAGAATGACCATCTGACGAGATATTCGGCGAATGTGTGAACAGTCATTTCTCATCCAAAGAATGAATGCGAACATTTCGACGAAAGTCTCGCCTCGTCATTCGACTCGTCTTATTCGCGAATGTGTAAATGCGGTATTAAACAAATTACCATAATCGCCTTTTTATCATACCCGAACCTCTAAATGATATGCTAGTTACAGGTCATTAGTGATCTAATACATCAGTCAGAGTGCCCGGTTGGTTACTGCCGTCACCATTCAATTTATTGCTCATTGTCGTTGAACTTCAGCATAATAACAATCGCAAAGCGGTGCCGAGGATTAGAGTCGAGTTGTAATGCGCCCAAAAAATAAAACGCCATACGATTATAAACGTATTGAAGTTTCAAGAATGGGAATCGCCAAAAATAAAACTATGGTTACAAATATACCAGCATTCATACATTCCTCACATTGGCTATAATAGTATAATTTAATCAACGTTAATTTTTAAAAACATATAAACTTACCCCCATTAATTGGCACTGTGGAACGAAGCGAGCCTTCACTGAAAGTTGAACTGGATGAAGATTGTTTAAAAGATGAGGCTGAGGAACACAGGGAGGTTGCACACATCGGAATCCGCCAAATTTGAAGGAAACCTTTTGAAGATCTCGAACGAGTCTGTGAAAACAAAAGCATCAATCAATAATTAATGACAGTGCTGCACTTACCACTCTCCAGGGCCAAAATACAGAACTACATTAAAGATACAATAGAATCGCATTATATCGAACGTTAGGGGACTGTAAAATATGCTTCGATATATCTAAATCCGGAAGTTATATAAAGCCAAAATTTACCTCGAGTAGGACCAAAGCTTAAGCTTCAATATAAGCGAGCTCCACATACTAAAGTTCTACTGTAGGGGAACGGGGGGTAAGAGTATGTATGAGGCGAACAGTACGCAGGGAAATTTCATGATGATTGCATCATTGCAAAGGACTTCTTTTATGATGCTATAGTGTGTGAATAACAGCAGATGATGGCACCATATTGTCATCAATCTGCTCCTGTTCATTTCCAAACAACTAGGGAAAATATACTTTTCTTACATTTCTATGTTATTTTTCCAATGTGTAACTTCAGGTATTTTAAGAATACAGTGGGTACTCCGCTTAACGAACGCCTCATATAACAAATGTTGGGTAAGTCGGGCGTGGGAGAAAGCGTGGGAGTTTCGCATAACGAACTCATTTTACATAACGAACGGTTGTTCAACACCGTATTTATTCCAATGAACCCGCGCCGTTTATTTATTGCGTGGCGTTTTTGGTGCGGCGCTTATTAGAGGGCAGCGTTTATTAGAAGGCGGCGTTTATAGAATTTGTGAGCTTTTTGTCGACGATATTGGCAGTCATCATCATACCCTTATCCCGCTTGTGGCAGGGTCGGGTCTGCTGGTCCACTGAACGTCCTCTGACTGGGGTCACCCCAGCCAGGCGTCTGGAAACCCGTAGGAATATTGGCTACGGCTGTGTGATGTGATCCATAGAATCAATGGGGGATGGGTGAAGTGGAGACAGGCAGAGTCCTGCGTGATAGGAGGGTCTCCATCAAGTTAAAAGGGAAGTTCTACAGGGCAGTGGTTAGGATAACTATTCTATATATGAATCAGAGGGTAGGGCAGTGAAGAAGAGCCATGTCAATAGAATGCAAGTAGCCAAGATGCCAATGCTGCGGTAATGCTGTACATGAGTGACGTGTCGAGAGCTGACAGAATTAGGAATGAGTATATTCAAGGTAGCCTTGGGGTGGTGGTCATCGCCGAAAAAATGAGGGTGAATAGGTTAAGTGGTATCGACACAATGAGAAGAGCAGCTTGTTAGGTCCATTTCAGGAATGCAGGTGGTCGGAAGCCCCCGGGGTAGGGGGAGACCAAAGCAGACGTGGGAGCTGGTTGTCTGTAAAGGGATTGGCAGTGTGTGGGGTGGATGAGGACCTGGTGGAAGAAAGATGGGAGTGGAGGGTTAAAATTCGCAGACCCGAACCTGCCACAGGCGGGATAAGGGTATGATGGTGATGTATGTGAGGGTATGCCGGCCTACCCCCACTGTTTCTTCCAAAAATATGTTACCACTAGCGAAAAAACGCTGCGGTGATTATTGGAGGGAGGCGTTTATTACTTTTTTTGCCCTGATTGTGCGGCGCTTAATAGAGGGCGGCTGTTATTGGAATAAATACGGTATCTAAAGTGAACTGGGAACTGATTAGGATGCAGTGCCATATTTACCAGTAGGGTTTAGAGCAGTGGTTCTCAAAGCGTGTTCTGCGGAACACTGGTGTTCCATGAAACCACTTCAAGTGTTCCGCAAAAAAATTAAATGCAAAAATAAAGGTGGTGGAAAAATCGATACAATTTAAAATAATTTTTGGATGGGATTGTAATCAGCAAACGAAAATGACAGTTGTTCGTTTTATAGTTACCGTAAAATCTCACGTAAAGTCCACATCTCAAATATAGTTCACACGCGTCTATAGTCAACACTCATGTATAGTCCGCACATTAAAATTCCTACTGTAGCCAGTAGCGCAACTTGTAGGGGCAATGGGATCAAATGAATTTGAACGTGAAATGTCAGATTGCTCTGGCGATGAAATTGAAATGTGAAAGATTTTATATTGCATTATGATATAAACAAGAACGTACTGGGGAGCGGCGAGTTGCGTTGGACACACCAGTTCTCGCCTGATCACTGAAGTTAAGCAACGCAAGCCCAGTTAGTACTGACATGGGTGGTCGCTCGAGAAAGCTGGGTACTGCTAATACCCAATAATCGTCGCATTAGTGTAGTGTCTGTGCAGTATATGCATTAGAACTATGCAATGGACGGGTCTCTAATGACCTTGTAGTTGACGGGACCTTAAACTCCAACAAACAAAGTCCCCACTCGTATATAGTCTGCCCTCACATATAGTCCGCACTAAATGACCCTATGTTTGCGTATAATCCGCGGGCATTACGTGAGGTTTTGCGGTATGTAAAGTGGTAGTAAGTACCAAGTGTAGAAAGTGTTCAAACTGCTTTAAAGTTTACGTTGAATTGTGTTCCATGCAAGTAAAATGTTATTGTTTGTGTTCCCTTGCTTCAAAAAGAGTGAGAACCACTGCTTTAGAGGGCTCCAAAACTTAAGAAAAGCGCCCTAACATTGAATTAGTCTAGGGCCTTTCAATATCTAAATCCAGCACTGATAGGTTGTCCAAGATTGTAGTAACCACAGAGGTATTAAGCCAATGAGTCATTCCATGAAGCTCGAGATGTCATAATAGAATGTCGCCTCTGGGATAGAACGAGCGTCCATGGAAATCAGTTTGGGCTCATGCCAGGTAGGTCCACAATGGAACCAATCTTCATTCTGAGACAGATAATAGAAAAGAATAGGGCAGCAAAGAAAGATCTCCATCCCATCTTTATTATCTTGGAGGCTTATGACGTGTTCCACGACAGGTAGTTTGGGAGGTATTATGCAAAACGGGGTAGAAGAAGGGTTTATTCAAATAGTTTAGGATATGTATAATGACTCCATTCCATAGCCAGGGTAGGGGCACCTTGGGGAAGTACAGGGGGCTTCCCAGTGAAGGTTGGGGTGCATTAAGTCCAGTCCATACCTGTTCATTCTGGTTATGGACGAGCTGCTGACAGGAGTAGAAGAATGGGCCCCTCAGTGCATGGCATTTGCCGACGAGCACTGCTCAACTGCACACTGAATGTACTGGAATTGACTGTCTTCCCATGCAGGACATTTCTTTGTTTCTGTGAAGTGTGAAGCCCCGAAAAATGGGTCCTAAGAAAGTTTTTGCTCATTAACATTACAATACAGTATTGTACTTTAAACAATTTTCACAATTTTTTGCAGCAACCCAGAACGCATTACACACTATAACATAACGAACGTGGCAGTGGAACGAATTACATTCATTAAGCGGTGTACCACTGTATAATAAACTAAAATATTGTTTATATTTATACCATAATAAAGTTCATTTCACGTGCAACAGGATAGTGATTAGCCCCTCTCTGGCTATAACGTGTTAGCATCTATTCAGGGTGTTTACTTTAAAGTAACCAATGCCTTTTTTAAAAAAATCTATGAGATATGGGATAAAATGGATAGGAAATAGTAATAGTTTATGGAGGGGGACATTCACTTCCCAAAACAGTTGAGAAATTTTGGCAGTAGTTTTTTTCAGGACAATGCAAAGTTACATATTTTTTCAATAGATAACGGTAGTTTTAACTATTGCATCGCATAGCTCTAAAAAATGTGAAATTTTGATATAACATGTTGCTATACCTAAAATTAAAAATAAACCCTCAAAACTGCATTAATGAGTGTGCACCAATGGCCCAGGGCTACAGAATGATGTCAGTTCAAGCACTAAGTCCATACCTTTTCATTCTGGTTATGGATGAGCTGCAGATGGGAGTAGCAGAATGGGCCTTCAGTGCATGGAATTTGCCAACGATATTGGAAAACTTAGTAACTGCAGAGAATGGAGAAGGACCTAAAGGATGTTACAGGAATGATAGAAACGAGAGGGCTAAAGATAAACATGAAGAAGAGTATTTAGCATTCAAATTGAAAGGACAGGAAAATATTGATGATGTACTTTGTAGGAGCGAACTGGTAAAACAAAAGGTGCAAGAGATAGATTGCTTAGGATCAGCGTTCCAAAGCAATGGGGAGATAAACACTGATGTGACCATAGAATCAATGGGGAATGGTTGAAGTGGAGACAGGCAAAGGGCGTCCTGTTGGATAGGAGGGTGCCAATCGAGTTGATAGGGAAAATTTCCAGCACAGTGGTTGCATCAGCTATGCTATATGTATCAAAGTGTTGGGCAGTGAGGAAGAGCCACGTTATTAGAATGCAAGTTGCCAAGGTGCAAATGATGTGGTACATGAGTGGGGTGTCAAGAGCTGATGGAATTAGGAATAAGTATATTGGACGTGGCCTGGAGGTGGTAGACATCATGAAAAGATTGACTGAGGGCAGGTTGCATTGGTATGGACATGCAATGAGAAGAGGGGAGGAGGAGCTCATTTGGTCCATTTCTGGAATGCAGATGTTGGAGACACACGGGGCAGTTGGAGACTGAAGCAGACGTGTAAGCAGGTTGTCCATAAGGATATGGTAGTGTGAGAGGTGGACGGGGACTTAGTAGCAGATAGATGGAAGTGGAGGGCTATAACCTGCATACCCGACACTGCCACAGGGGGATATAGGCCTCATGATGAGGATGATTAATTAATAGCGGTTCATTTCTAATAAATTAAATAAAAAGGCCCAAAAAAGCCAAATCTCATTCTCAAGAGTTTCAAAAAGTGGTTTCATTGGAATGTATGGAATTCCCATAGACCAGAGTTGATGTAATTTGACATTTTGGTCTCTAGCTCTACAATGACTCATCAAATCTGAATGGTCCCAATGAGAAATGTGGAGCCAATGAACCCACCTTTCGATTGGTGTGCTGTTCAACAAAAATCTCCAAGGGAGGCCTGAGTTATACCCGAGCAATGCCATGGGTAATTAGTTACTTGCTGCACCACCAGTATACTGAACACTTACAAATGAAATTTTAACGAATTTTGCAATTTCACAATAACTTTTACTACAATTACAATCATTATCATCATCATACTCTGATCCCGCCTGTGGCAGGTCGGGGCTGCAGATCCACTAAACGCTATGTTATTTGAAATTTCCCCAGAGTTTGAAGACATTTTCCAAAAACAAACACAAAGAAACTACAGTAAGGCTGATATGGCACACAATCTCGACAATGCGACTTGCGGCTACCCAGAGTACATAAAGTCAAGCATACATGGATGGGTTTTGCGATCTAGGGTTCACCTTTTCCCATTTGGGTAATGATTTATCAATGAACTTTTTTTAAGAATTAAGTCTACGTTTTGCAGTAATGTTTCCTGAAATGTTTAGCTGAAATGTTTCCTGTTATTAGGTTAGACATTATAAAAGTTATCCTAAAGTGTAAAGCAACTCCTAACCCTTTTCTTGCCCATGGCAGGGCCGGGTACACATCATGTCCTTCTGAACTGACACAAGGATGATATATTCGGCAGTGCTTC
Source organism: Trigoniulus corallinus (assembly GCA_013389805.1). Classification (NCBI taxonomy): domain Eukaryota; kingdom Metazoa; phylum Arthropoda; class Diplopoda; order Spirobolida; family Trigoniulidae; genus Trigoniulus; species Trigoniulus corallinus. The sequence goes on from JAAFCE010008833.1 coordinate 1,168,728, forward strand.
TCCACAGAGGGTTCCCGATCAAAGCTACAACCCCTATGCTTATTTATCGTTGGTCTATTGTTCGTTGGGGAATTCCACCAACGCCAGGGGACACGCTCCTACACTAAAAGAAAGCCCTCTCAGGATCTCTGTCGCCCCCAAAAGAAGCCAACCCACCTCGATTCAGGCTATCCACAGTGCCGAAGCAGGCCTAAAATTTATCCTAAGGTGTGCAATGTATTTATTTTTTGACTTCGCTTCCCTAATGAAATTTCAAAGTATACAGTACACAAGAAACATTTATAAAACACCAGCCTATACTAGTCAGAAAATATGAATAAGAATGGGTATTGGTATAGGCTAGGTGGTGCTTTCCTACCGTGTGGTTGATTTCTCGCTCTCCACAAATTTTTGTGATTTTATCAGCTAATTGGATTGATTTCCAGCCTGCCTTAGGATAACACCTGCCTTTTTCAAGGCATAGAACCCTGAGTTTCAAGTTCAAGGTAGGGCCATAGGCATTAGGGGTTTTTTGGGCGGTAGACAACTTGTTGCAGGGTTTGGCCCAAGCCTTACCTCGTGGCATTGTCTGCTGATCTCAGCATGGTTGGACAGCATCGTCTGCACTGTCTGTGACCACGTGGGGACCATTCACCAATGCTGTATGGCAGAATTTTCATATATATTAAAATATAGTTACAATTTAATTATATTATTAATCTCATAAGTTCAATAACTACACCAGATTCTCATTTTAATTCATTTTAAAAATTTAGTGTGGTTTCATGTAGTATGGGGTAAAGGATGAACAATCCACCAGTCACCAGGTCAGTGGTGGGGGACTGAAGCACCAACAGATGGCAGGGTTGCACAGGTGGGCCACAGGCCAGTACCAACAGCAGCCCACAATGTAACGGGGGTAGGGACCTTTGACCCCATGGCACGTAGCATGCAAAGTGTCCTCTGTGGAGTAGGCTGACATCCCCCATTGCAAGCAGCACAAGCATTACTGTGAGTTCCAGTCACGTTCAGGGAACATAGGGGCAAACATTAGATTAGGAACATGGAATGTGGGGACCCTTACTGCTGCTACCACTGTGGCGATTTAATTGCTCTTTGGCCATTGTGCATATTCACTAATCAATTCTTGCTTAGTCCTGTCGAAATTTGTGAATTATTCCTTTATCAGGCTGGTCATTACCATTGAACCAATAAAATATTAATTTATCAATTGTTAAATAACATAGGAGGACGAGTAAAATGGCACACGTCTCACACCTACAAATGCTGAGGGAAGACTGATTTTGTTTTTGAAAAATGGTTCCAAAGCAAACACGATAATAGAAATAATTCAAATAATATGTTCTATCTTTTGAAACTTGGCATCTCATGCACCTTCTGAACATTCTAATTTCAAGTGTTCAAAATTAAAAATTTTGGAATTTAGAAAATGAGTGAAACATAATAAAATGTGATCCCTACACTGGCAAGACAGGGGAATTGGTCAATATACTAAAGAGAAGGAGGATTCAGGTAGCTTTCCTCCAAGAAACCCGGTGGAAGGGGAATAGGTTAAGGGCCTGGGGGAGGGATACAAGCTAATATACTCAGCTAGTGAAGGGGGAAGGAATGGGGTGGGCATAGCATTAGATAGGGAGCTGCAACAAGGGGTTACCCTTGTGAAACACATCAACAGCAGGCAAATGTTAGTTACAGTGGTTTGGCATAGTGTAATGTCCACCTCATCAGCACACATGCCCCCAGGTGGGTCTTGACAAAGCCACAAAGGTGGGTTTCTGGACAGAGTTTGAGGATTTAGTACACTCACTGAAGGCTCAGGTAGGCCAATGTCCAGGGAATGAGTGCTTAGTTATTGGTGGGGACTTTATAGGTCATGTCAGCAAAGAAACCTAGGGTTATGGGAAGGTACATGGTGGATGGGGTTATGGAGCAGTTAGCTCAGAAAGGCAGCACATCCTTGACACAGCAAACGCGCAAGGCCTTGGTTTGGCAAATACAGTAGAACCTCTGTAAGTTGACCACCCAAGGGTGGAAGAAAAGTGGTCAACATAGGGAGGTGGTCAATTTATGGAGAACTAGGTGTACTGTACTGATACATGGGTACTATTGCTTTTATTGGATACAATTGTATGAAATGCTACATAATCAACACTATTACTGCTAGTGGATTAGCATAGCTAGCCCCCAATGCCATTGATCTGGTAGTTGGGGGTTAAGCCCCCCCCCCCAGCAGTTAGCTGTATCAGATTCATTGCTCATTGCCCATTTCAAAAATACTTTCAAAGGCTACTCTAAATTTCTGCCATGGAAGATGGGCTGTATGATGAGGCCAAAATGTTGTGTTAGTTTGTCTTAAAACATGTCAACATTGTTTCTGGTTAAATTTTTTCCAAGCAGAATTATCCAAAGGACATCACCCAGAGCATTAATGGATGCAGCAAATGAAGCTGCTTCCACAGGCTGGTGACACGTGTTTTACCAATAATCCACTCCAGGAGTTGGGCTTAGTAAAACACTTTGAATGCTTTGATAACACCTTGGTAAAGAGGTTGGATCCTTGAGGTTCCATTTGGAAGAAGAAAGTTAAGTGTCAAATTTGTCAAGTGATTGACTTGAAGTTCAGAAGGGCAGTTGTCTACTGTTAGTAAGATAGATCATTTCTTGATCCACACCCCTTACCTGTCTTCAAACAGGGCAGCAGTCATCCATGCACATTTGTTTGATCTCCATGTTACAGGGCAGTCTTCAATTTCTTAAATGCACATAAATTTTCTGACTTGCCAATCATTAATTTCTTTAGCTTTCCCCAAGTAGAGCTAGTGCTAAGCAATCCAGTGAAATGTTCCTTGGATGGTCTTTCAATCTTGTATTTGTCACCCTTGACAAGGTCTTGTCAGGCACAAGGGAGACAAGGGGTCAACTTATGGAGGTTAAATCAATATCATGTGCCACAGTCATAGTGGGCAACATACAACTTACAGAGGTGGTCAACATAGGGAGGTTGATCATCCATTAATTAATGTGGTGCACATCCAGTCTGTGAAAATTTGGTCAACTTAGGGAGGTGGCCAACAATATAGGGGTGGTCAACTTTGGAGGTTCTACTGTACAGGGTTTAGGAAGAGGCACAAGCACTTAATCACTTTCCAGTCACCACAAGGGATGTCACAGATAGATTTATTTATGGTTAGAGGGTGGCACAGAGCAGAGGTTCGTGATTGCTGGGCACTCCCCAGTGAAAATTTCTGTAAAGAAAGTGGCCATAGGCTGCTTATGTCAGAAATTCTGGTGAAAACGGCAGGCAAGGTACATTCTTGGAAAGGAGCACAGGTCATCAGGTGGTGGAAACTACCCACCAAGTCAGAAGAATTTATACAAGAAGTGAATAGGCATGTAACCTGGGACTGGGAAGGGACAGCAGATGCCATGTGGGACAGGGTTGCCAGAAAGATTAGAACCTGTGGGAAAGTGATTTTGAGGCAGGGCCGAGTAGGAGGCACAGTCGAGGGTAACAGATAGACATGGTGGTGGAATGAGGAGGTAGAAGCCACCATCAAGCAAAAGAAGGCTGCTTTCCACAGGTGGCAGGATATAGGGGACCAGGAATCTAAGACCCAATATAAGCATACCAAGACCTCTGCCAAGAGGACCATTGCTCTGGCAAAACACCAGAAGTATTAGGTGCTTTATGAGCAGTTAGGGTCAAAGAAAGGGGAGAAAGAAATTTTCAAACTGGCTAAGGCTAGGGATAAAGCAGCTAAAGATATACCCCGAGCCATGTCAGCGAAGGATTGTGAAGGTAGGGTCCTGCTCTCCCCACTGGACGTAAAAAGGAAGTGGGAGGAATACTTCCAAAACCTCTTGAATGCTGGGGTGAGGGATGAGGACCCTGCCACCTATTGTGTATCTGTAGGGGTGGTGGACTGTGTAACAGAGGAAGTAGACTGGACACTTAGGAAGATGAAAGGGCAAAAAGCTGTAGGCCCAGACAAAATCCCCATTCAAGTGTGGCATAGCCTAGGGAGGATAGCGACAAAGTGGCTAGGGAAGCTTTTCAGTAGGATAGCTGCTGGAGACAGAATGCCATCAGAATGGCATGAGAGCTGGATAGTACCACTATTCAAAGGCAAAGGGGGTATCCAGAACCATGGTAACTACAGAGGTATAAAGCTAATGAGCCACTCCATGAAGCTCTGGGAGAGAGTAATGGAACGCCGCTTCAGGGACAGAACCAGTGTGTGGGGATATCAGTTCGGGTTTATGCCAGGTAGGTCCACAATGGAGCCAACAATAGCGAAATATAGAGCAGCAAACAAAGATCTCCATGCCGTCTTTATCGACCAAGAGAAGGCCTATGACAGTGTACTGTGACAGGTAGTTTGGGAGGTATTACGAAAAGGGGGGTAGATGAAGGGTTCATTCGAATAGTACAAGATATGTATGAAGGCTCCACAGCTAGATTAAGGACACCTTGGGGGAATACTGGGGGCATCCCAGTAAAAGTTGGAGTGCATCAAGGTTCAGCACTCAGCCCATACCTTTTCATCCTGATTATGGATGAACTGCTGACAGGTTTAGGAGAATGGGCCCCACAGTAACTGGCATTTGCCAATGATATAGGGAAAATTAGTGACTGCAGAGAGCAGATAGAGAAGGGACTAAATGATATAAGAGGAGCAATGGAAAAGGGAGGGCTAAAGATTAACATGAATAAGACTGAGTATTTAGCCTTCAATTGGGATGGTCAGGAACATACGGGGACATACGTTCAAGGGGCGAACTGGTGAAAAAAGCAAAGGGGGTAAAGTACTTAAGATCAACATTTAAAAGTAATGGGGAGATAGACTCGGATGTGACCCATACAATCATTGTGGGGTGGTTGAAATGGAAACAGGCAAGCGGAGTCCTGTGCAATAGGAGAATCCCAATCAAGTTGAAAGGGAAGTTCTACAGGACAGTGGCTAGGCCAGCTATGCTATATGGCTCATAGAGCTGGGCAGTGAAGAAAAGCCACATAAATAGAATGGAAGTAGCCAAGATGCGAATGCTGCGGTATTCGAGTGGTGTGTCAAGAGCAGACAAAATCAGGAATGCATATATTAGAGGTAGCCTGGGGGTGGTGGACATCGCCAAAAAGATTAGGGAAAATAGGCTGAGGTGGTATGGTCACATAATGAGAAGAGGGGATGAGGATCTTGTTAGGGTCATGCCAGGAATGCAGGTGGTTGGGAGCACCCGGGTCAGAGAGAGGCCAAGGTTAACATGGGAGCAGGTCGTCCGTAAGGATATGGCGATGTGCGGAGTAGATAGGGACCTGGTGGGAGATAGACGGGAGTGGAGGACCTGAACCCGCAGACCCCACCCCGCCACAGGCGGGATAAGGGTATGATGAATGGGTATTGGTATAAAAAGTGAATATTACTAGTATGGGTGAGGCAGCAATTGGGCAGCTATTGAACTGAGGCCTAGGACTGTCCTTCCACCACATTGGGCCTGATAGGGCCTAGTCAAGAGATTAACATAAAGACCAGAAAGCAATTTAATTTTATGTAAATAGAATTTAAAGATGTGTAAATACTTTTTGAATTATTATCATCATTACTGCTGTTTTACATCTACTTATCACACGTATCCTCCGGTTGTTGTTGTTTGTTGGTGCTTTAGGGCCCTTCAACTACAAGGTCATTACAGCCCTGTCCACTGTGTCGTTCTAATGCAGGGACTGCACAGACACTTCACTAATGCGTCGATTTTTGGATACTAGCGGGACCCAGTTTTCCCAAGCGGTCACCCATTTCGGCACTAACTGAGTTTGCGTTGCTTAACTTCAGTGATCAGACGAGAACTCGTGTGTTCAATGCAACTCGCAACTGTGTATCCTCCAGAAGAATATGAGCCAGGGTGGGGCAGGGTGAGGGTGTATATATAATAAAAATACATGCTAAAGATTGTCAGAATCATCATCATCATGCCCTTATTCCGCCTGTGGCAGGGTCTGGGCTGCGGGTTCTGTGAGGGGAGCGGCGAGTTGCGTTGGACACACCAGTTCTTGTCTGATCACTGAAGTTAAGCAACGCAAGCCCAGTTAGTACTGACATGGGTGCTGCAGGAAAGCAGGGTACTGCTAATACCCAATAATCATGGCATTAGTGTAGTGTCTGTGCAGTCTATGCATTAGAACTATGCAGTGGACGGGTCTCTAATGACCTTGTAGTTGACGGGACCTGAAACACCAACAAACAACAACAAATGCGGGTTCTGTCTCGCACCCGCTCCCCGTCCACCCCACACACTGCCATGTCCTTACGGACAACCTGTACCCACGTCTGCTTCAGTCTCCCCTGCCCTGGGTGATGCCGACCACCTGCATTCCTGGCAAAGACCTAATGAGCTCCTCCTCCCCTCTTCTCATGACGTGTCCATACCACGTCAGCCTATTCTCCCTCTTTTTTCTGCAATGTCCACCACCCCCAGGCTGCCTCTAATATACACATTCCTAGTTCTATCACCTATTGGAACGCCACTGATGTACTGCTGCATTTGCATCTCCTCACTTGCATACTATTGACGTTGCTCTTCCTTACTGCCCAACACTCTGATCCATAAAGCATATCTACTCCAACCACAGCCCTATAGAACTTTCATTTCAGCTTGATTGCAACCCTTCTATCAGACAGGACTCTCTGCTTGCCTGTCTCCACTTCAGCCACTCCCCACTGATTCAACGGGTCGCATCCAAGTCTATATCCCCATTGCTTTGGAACGTTGATCATAAGGCCGATAAAGATGAAATGGAGATCATTCTTTGCTGCCCTATACTTTTCTATCATCTGCCTCAGAATGAAGATTGGCTCGATCATGGATCTACCTGGCATAAACCCGAACTGATTTCCACAAACACTAGTTCTATCCCAGAGTTGGCATTCCATTACTGTCTCCCATAGCTTTATGGAGTGACTCATTGGCTTTTTGCCCCTATACAGTCAAACCTCGCTATAACACACCCTGGTTATAACACTTTTCGGCTTATAACACACAAAAGGGAAAGTCCCAGCCAGTGCTAATGCATAAGTATATAGAAATTGATTGGCTATAACACACTCGGATATTACATATAACACACAACTGGTTTGGTCCCTATGGCATTTTCAACGTGTAAGAGACCTCGGATATAACAAACAGCTATAAAATGAAACTAGACTTTAAACCCCACAGCTTAATTAAGGCTATATGGTGCAAGAGTTTTGATATCTAGGATCGGATTTCCAGAGCAATGGGGAAATCGATTCTGACGTGGCCCACAGGATTAATGCAGGATGGCTGAAGTGGAGACAGGCAAGTGGGGTCCTGTGTGACCACTGGGGGTCCAATAAAGTTGAAGGGCAAAGTTTACAGAACTATGCTGTATGGTTCAGAGTGTTGGGCTGTTAGGAAGACCAATGAAAGGCAAATGCAAGCTGCTGAGATGCGAATGTTACGCTACATGCGTGGGGGTATCACGATCTGACAGAATTAGAAACGACTTTCCCTTGGGGGGGGGTGGCAGATATTGCAGAAAGATGAGAAGCGTTTGAGGTGGTATGGGCATGTGATGAGGAGCGGAGAGGAGGAGCTTATTAGGTCCATTGTTGGACTGCAGGTAGTTTGGGGCACCAGTGGTAGAGGAAGACCAAACCAGGCGTGAGTGCAGGCAGTGCAAAGGGACATGGTGGCATGTGGGGTGGAAAGGGACTAGTTGGGGGATAGGCGGTAGTGGAGGATCAGAACCCGCAGACGCGACCCTGCCTCAGGCAGGAGAAGGGTGAGATGATGATGATGATAAAAGGATAAAATTCTCAGCAGTGTGGAATCTGGCAAAATTGCAGCTGACTGCAAGTATGTGCATCTTGAAGTATACAAGTCTAGGTCCAGTTTTTGAATACATCTTGAAATTAACATATTTTTGTTCAGTTAACATAGCTTTGGGATCATTTGGCATTGTTTCTGTTATAACACGCACTCGGTTATAACACACAGACGCAAGCAGTCCCGAAGGTGTGTGTTATATCCGAGTTTGACTGCAGTTACCACAATCTTGCACATCCCCTTCCCCTTTAAGAGTGGTACTATCCAACTCCACCAGCTAACTTACTGAAATGTTACCCTAGCCATCTGGTGCCTGTCCTTCCTAGGCAACGCCACATTTTCATGGGGATTCTTACGGGGCCTACAGCCTTTTGGTCTTTATTTTCCTAAGTGCCCTCGCTACTTCGTCCTCTGTTACACAGTCCACCACCCCTGTCGATGCAGGATAGGTGGCAAAGTCCTCCCCTTGCAGCATTTAAGAGGTTTTGGAAGTACTCCGCCCACCTCCTCTTTACCTCTGATGGGGAAAACAGGACCTTACCTTCACTATCCTTCACTGTTATGGCTCGGTGTATATCTGTAGCAGCCCTATCTCTAGCCTTGGCAAGCTTGAAGACCTTTCTCTCCTTCTTTTGTCCCTAACTGCTATTAGAGGGCCTCACACTTCTGGTGCTTGGCCAGGGTAATGATCCTCCTAGTGGTGGTCTGACCTGCCTATATTGTTTCTTACACTCCTGGTCCCCTAACTCCTGCCACCTGTGGAAAGCAACCTTCTTATGCTTGACAGCTGCTTCTACCTCCTCATTCCACCACCATGTCTTTCTGTTTACCTGGACTGTACGTTCTACTCTACTTTGCTCCAAAATGTCTTTCCCACAGGTTCTTATATTTCTGGCGACCCTATCCCAAAAGGCATCACCTGTCCCCCCCCCCAATTCCAGTCTACCTGTCTGTGCACTTCTTGTATAACTTCCTTGGTGTTGGTGGGTAGTTTCCACCACCTGATGACTTGCTCTCCTTTCCAAGAATGTGCCTTGCCTGCTGATTTTGCTATGGGTTTCTACCATAAGTAATCTATGGCCACATTCCTTTTTAAAATTTTTACTGGGGAGTACCCAGTAATCACAAACCTCTGCTCTATGCTGTTTACTAACCATGAAGAAATCTATCTATGACATCCCTTGGGGCAATATGAATGTGATTAGGTGCATGTCCCTCTTCCTAAAACATGTATTCACCAATGCATGACTAAATGTGTTTCCTGTGTCGAGGATTCACTGCCCTTCTATGCTAACTGTTCCATACCTCCATCCCCCACAGACCTCCCAATATCCTTTGATATCTTTGCCCACATGGCCATTGAAGTCCCCACCAATAACTAAGTGCTAATTCCCTTGACACTGCCCTACCTCAGCCTCTAGTGAGTGCACCAAGTCCTTAATTTCTGTCCAGAAGCTCACCTTTGTGGGTTCATCAAGACCCACCTGGGGGCACATGCAGTGATGAGGTGGAGCACCCCTCCTTACCAAACCATTGCTATTTATTCTTTTCACCTGGATGACCCGTTGTTGCAGCTCACCATCTAATATTATACCCACCCCATTTTGTCCCTCTTCACTAGCTACGTATCTAGGCTTGTATCCCTCACCAAAGGCCTTTGATCTATTCCCCTCCTCCTACTTTCCTGGACAAAAGCTACCTGAATCCTCCTTTGCTTTAGGATAGACTAATTCCCCTGTTTTGACAGTAAGGGTCATCACATTTCACGTTCCTAATCTATGAATGGACCCCAGGCTTTCTGAACATGCTGTGGGTGGGGCCACCCCAGCCAGGCATCTGGAACTCATGGCACGTTGGCACTGCTTTCCATGGGGGATGCTGGTCTACCCAATAGAGGACCCTACTTGCTCTATCTGCCACGGGGTCCAAGGTCCCAAAACTTGTGACATCGTGAACTACTGATGACGTTGTCGTGAGGCCTGCTGATGCTCCCCTGATGGCCACTGGCACTATGAATCCCTGCACCACAGGTTCAAAGACTGTTTAATTTCACATTATATTTGTGCAAATTTCGAATTCCCTGCTTGCAGACCCCTTGCACCATGGAGCCAAACAAGGGGACGCCCATTTGGGTCACTAGGGTTGCTCAGACAGGTAACCATCAGAGATCCATGACCCTCAAGTACCAGGACCAATTGGTATCAATGGCTGACCATGGCATCTCCAACAGTAACTCCAAGGGGCGGGAAGCGCCCCCTTTGGCTTGATTGATCAGACAGTGTTCATCTGACCACCAGTTTTCCACTGGAAGCTGTGACCAAAGTGGCCTAGTGCCCCTCAACCACCAGGATCTGCATTTCCCGATTGGTTAGGGTTCCACACATGGTGAGGACAGGTGGGTCAGCATTCTTACAGTCACCTACCAGAGGACCCTACATCAACCTGGACCAATTTTGATGTTTCAGATAGGCCTTTCTTTGCAGTTTGTTCCAACCCCACATTATACAACTAAAATATAAATTTTGGCATGGAAATTATTCCTTGTTGGCTATAACAATAATAATATTGCATGGCGCCTGACCTATTTCTCATTAATTACAGTGAGGGAAATAAGTATTTGTACACCTTAACATTCTTTGAATATGGCAATAAATAGATGATTTTTCATTTTATTTTGTATTATAGTTTTTATATATAATTAAAAAAACCCTATTGAAGTTTAAATAAAAAAAATTCAGCAGAAAATTAGTTAGTGAAGAAAAATGACTTTTCTTATGGGAAAAAGTATTTGCACACTTGCATTTCAGTAACATTTTGTAATAATAATAAAGTTTAATATTTTGTATGAAGGTCCTTTGCATCAATTGCAGCTTGTAATCTTCTGCCCATTCAATTTACAAGTGCTGGTTATACTTGGATCAATTTTGGCCCTTTCTTCATGAAGAATTCCTTCCAACTCTTTATTTGAAAATTTGCATTTCTTCAATTTTGAGTTTAAAATTGACCACAAATTTTCTATTGGATTATGGTCAGGGGATTGAGGCGGAGTTTTAAGACGTTTTGGGGTATTGTATAAAAGCAATTTTCTATTATTCTGGCTCAATGGTTTGGGGCATTGTCTCATTGGAATGAAAACACTTCTTTTAGACCCAAATTTTAAGCCCTTTGTCCAAAGTTTTATGGTGCAAAATGTCAATGCACAATGTGGCATTCATAACACCATCAATGATTGCTAAATTTTCGGTACCTGATGGCACATGCATCCCCAATCCATCACATGTGCTACACCAAAACTTGCAATTGATTGAAGATTTTTCATTTACAAAGCTGTGTTATCTTTGGACCACACAAAGTTTTACAATCACTACCAAATAAATTGAACTTAGTATCATCACTAAATATTACTGTGACCCACAATTCTTGTGGCTCATTAAGATATTCAAGTGTAAACTTCAAACGTTTCACTCTGTTATCTTTGCTGATGAATGGCTTGGTTCTCAGAACTCTGCTCTTTAAACCTGCATCATGGAAGTAATTTCTTACTGTTTTGTGTGCAACAGTCATACTAGATGCTGTTGCAATGTTATTTGCCAATGTTCTGCTACTCACAATAGGATTTTTGTCAATTTCCCTAAGCAACGTTCTCCCTACCCTGTCACTGAGCAACTTTTACCATCCACATAACAGATTATTTTCAATGGTTCCTGCTCTTTCCTCATTTTAAATTATGCTTTGTCTTTTAAGTGTCCAATTTTAAACTTTCTGCCTATTTCATTATATAAGTGTTTTCCTTCACAGTTTGGGCCAACTGTCATTTGTTGATTGTTGTTTGTTGTTGTTTGTTTGTTGTTGTTTTAGGGCCCATCGACTACAGTGGTCATTAGGGCCCAGAAAGACAATCATCATGGTGGGGGTGTAAATGGCCTTCCCAACATGATGGCAATAAATAAGGGCAAAAGCCCACTAAAACTAACACGTACAAAAGGCAATAGCCAAATAAATATCAAGGAATAATTATACGCAAAAGTCAAAATAGAAATAAAAGTAAAGGCAGCAAAGACGAGAACAGACATAAAAATATAAGTGGCAAAAGCCAAAACAGTCATAACAATAAACATGGCAAAAGCCAAAACAGACACAGAAATAAAAAGGCAAAAGCCAAACAAATACAACAATAAATGCAAAGCTGACTAAAAATACATGTATAAATCAGTTCAAATGCGGTGAAAGAGGCCAGCCGTTTCACAAATACCAGCGAGCTCTACACTGCCTGGGGGTTATCCCCAAGTGAAGTGGGGAGCTCTGGACTGACTCCCAGTCGCCATCTAAGCTCTCGGTATCTCTCACAGTGACTAAAGATATGCGACACTGTGAGAGGCTCCCAACAGAAGTCACACCATGGTTGGTCCTCACCCCGTAAAATGTAGGAGTGGGTGAGGAAGGTGTGACCGATCTGAAGCCGAGCAAGCACAACCTCCTCCCTCCATGACTGGCGGCACGAGGACACCCAGTGCTCTGGAGTGTCCTTCAGTGTGCAGAGTTTGTTAGTGGTCTCCGCAAACCACTGGGACCACCATTGATCATGGACTGCCCGCCGCACCATTGGGAGAGCATCGGAGGAGGGAACAGCAGTGTTAGGTGTATCTGGCAAGTGGGCCACCTGACGGGCATGGGCATCCGCCCTCTTATTGCCCATGATGCCAACATGCCCCAGGACCAACATGAACGACACTGTCTTGCCCTGCTTAGGAATCACAAGCAGAAATCTGTGCACACCCTGGACGATGGCATGTCTGCCATATAGGGTTTGCAACAGCTGAAGGGAGCATAAGGAGTCAGTCGCAACAACAAAGTGACTCTCATTCAATACTTGGATGAGCTCCAGCTAAAGACGCCCAGGTGTGTAGGGTGCTGTGGCTGACCTTTCAGCCGCAAAATATATGCAGCTGCAAGGTACTGCTGCCGCACATTAAGTGGTGGTTCACCAGTCTCATCATAAAGGCTGAGTACTGGACTTGTGCAGAACGCCCCAATGGATACCCGGATGCCAGCATGATGAACACTGTCCAGCATCCGGAGAGTAGATGGAGCAGCCAGGCCATATATGCTGCAGCCATAATCGAGACAGGATCGAACGAGGGACCGGTAGATTCGTAGCATCACCGTTCGATTTGCCCCAAAACCAGTTCCCTGCAGGCACCGCAGAATATTCAGGGACCGAAGGTACTTAGCCTTCAGCTCCTTCAAGTGCGGGACCCATGTAAGACGGCTGTCAAAACGGAGACCAAGAAACCGGGCCGCCTCTACAACTGGGAGGAGGTGGCCATTCAAGGTAAGTTGAGGCTCAGGGTGGAGCCCTCGCTTACGACAGAAGTGCATGACCATTGCTTTGTCAGGGGAGAATTTATAGCCACGTGAGGTGGCAAACTCGTTGGCACTGTTGAGTGCCAGTTGCAGCTGATGCTCAATGCTGTGCATCGTGGCAGCCTGGTACCTGATAGAAAAGTCGTCCACAAAGAGGGACGACTTTACCGGGGGGTGAATGGAAGATGATAGGCCATTCACTACAACAGCAAAGAGAGTCACACTCAAGACGCTCTCGTCTGGGACACCATTCTCCTGCAGGAAGGCCGAGGAGTAGGTGTTACCCACATGCACTCTGAAGGTCCGTTCAAACAAAAAGCTATGGAGGAATAGGGGCAGATTACCCCTGAGCCCCCACTGGTGCAAGGTTTTCAGTATACCATGGCGCCATGTGGTATCATATGCCTTCTCCACATCAAAGAAGACAGCCACTAAGTGCTGTCTGTGGAGAAAGGCCTCACGTACCACAGTCTCCAGTGAGATCAGATGATCCACGAAGACCTGCCCGCACGGAAGCCACATTGGGCATTGGCCAGAAGGTAATGCTGTTCCAGATACCACACGAGGCGCCAATTCACCATGAATTCCATGGTTTTGCAAAGACAGCTCGTTAATGAAATGGGTCTGTAATTTTCTGGAAGGCCACCATCCTTCCCAGGTTTTTGCAGTGGGATGATTATAGCCTCTCGCCAACCTGCAGGGATTTCCTGCTTCTGCCAAATATAGTTTAATACCTCAAGGAGGTACATAACGCCATTCTCTGGTAGGTGTCGTAGCATTTGATAGTGGATGCTATCTGGTCCAGGGGCAGTATCCCTGGCTCTTGCTAGAGCTGCCTGCAGCTCCCAAGGGGTAAATGGATTGTTATACCCATCAGCGAGACCCCCAGCAAAATTAAGTGGGTGGCGTTCTGCAGCTTCTTTAGACTGCATAAATGCGGCCATGTAGTTGTGGGAACTGGAGACGGCTGCAAACGTCCTTCCCAGTTCCTCAGTCACCTCACACGGCAGAAGGAAATGTCTTCCATGTACAAGGAGACCTGAGCCACATGATGGTAAATATCTGCCTTGGATCTTCCTCAGCGTTTCCCACTTTCTTGGAGGGCGTGTGATGGGTGAGTGAGGAGACGTACTGACTCCATGAGGAGTGCTTGGCCTCCCTGATCACCCGTCGTGCATATGCCTGGGCTTGGAGATAGTTGATGTTATTGGCATCTGTCGGACGAGATTGGAAGAAGCAAAGGGCTTGTCGGGCGAGCCCGAATCGCACTCCGACAATCCTACGTCCACCATGGCACCCGTGCTCATGGTGGGTTACATGAGCTCTGGGGGATGGATGCCAATGCCGCCACAACCACCACCTCTGTGAGGTGACTAACTAGGTCGTTGACCCCATCAAAATCACACAGTGGGCGAAAGTAGATACGGCAGGCAAACTCCTCCCAGTCCGCCCTATGCAGACACCACCGTGGTGGGTGTTGGGGTAATGCCCCATCTCCACATGCTAATCTTGATGGGGAAGTGATCACTTCCACACGGGCCTGACAAGACCTCCCACTGCAAACCAGGTGCCAACCCAGGAGAGCAGATGGACAGGTCTATGCATGACAGGCCACCAGTGGCAGTCATCATATGCGTGGGGGCACCTGTGTTGAGAACAATGAGGCCATTGTCTGACACCCATTGTTCCACAAGTCGCCCTTGGGGGTTTTGACTGTCCGAGCCCCATTGGGGATTATGGGCATTAAAATCACCCATTATCAAGAAGGGTCTTGGAAGCAGGGCACTGAGGGAGTCGAGGTCTGCCCATGGGATATCAATCCCAGGTGGCATGTAGAGGGAAGATAGAGTGGTGGGCACATCCACTTGCAATGAGTCCACCACTGCTTGCAGACGCGTCTGCAAAGCCACCGGCACATGCATGCACCCATTCCGCATAAGGATAGCCACCCCTCCCACAGGGTGGCTTCCTTGCTTCCGGGTGTCTGCATATACAGTGTACCCCCGTAACGAAACGGGGGTATCACTGCAAAACAGGATCTCCTGGAGGGAGATGCAGACAGGGTTGTGCCGTGAGATCAGCAGTGTGATCTCGTCCGTCTTGTGGGAAAACCCTCGACAGTTCCATTGTAGGAAATTTACCATCAAGGGGACTTAGGCGGTTTGTTTCTATTCCTCCCTTTTCTCCATCCCACTGCAGAAAAGGGAGGGACGCATTCAATTGGTTCGTCCTCCTCCATCTCAAAGGAGGAATCCCCATTATGCCCCAGTTTGGGCATGAAACCACCCCGTGCTCTCTGCCGTTGGCCAGAGCTTGGATGGACGAACCAAGGACACCCGCCCCACAGCAGTAGTGGGGGGTGTCCCTACCTTCTTTCCTGCTGTCTCACCCACCACCCCCTCCGTGGAGGAGGTTGGCTGGGCTGGGACAGAGGGAGGCCTTCAAGGGAGATGCCTCTCTTTAATGAGTGGCATCTGGGGCCTCCCAAAAAGATGACACCGCCATTATTGGGGGGCCCATGCATGGCCCAGAGGCGGTGGTGGAGCCGGAAGAAGCCATGGAATTGGGGTTGTGGTCCGTCTGGCAGCCAATGCTTGCACAGAGCGGCACCCCATGGACCCCACGGGCCCGAGAGGGCGTTAAATGGATGAGAGGGGGGAGCTGAGGTAGGGTGTCCGTCTGGGTACAGACAGAGGACACAGCAGCTGCCTTCGCCGCACCTGCATAGGACACTCCATGACTGGAGGTCCCTGGCAAGGCTAGCAGCCGCCGTGCATCTGGAAAACTGATACCCTTCTGGACACGCAGCTCCTGGATCGCGCGTTCCTGCAGCCAAGTGGGGCAATCCCGAGAAGAGGCGGGGTGGTTGCCCTTACAGTTTATGCATAAAGGTGCAGTCCTACAAGACTCTGGGGAGTGGTGCCCACAAGTGCCACACATGGCCTTGGCAGAACAGGAATTCTGGCCATGGCCATATCATTGGCACTTGAAACACCGAAGCAGGCTCGGTATAAATGGACGCACAGGCAAGCAGAGGTAGCCAGCGATGATGTACTCTGGCACCTTGGGCCTACCAAAGGTCAGCACCAAGGTGTCAGAGGGGCGGGATTCTCCATCCCGTCGGAGCGAGGTGTGGCGAACAGCCACCACACCCTGGTCCCTGAGCTCCTCTGCTATCTGCCCTTCTGATTCCCTGCATAGGTCAGGGCATTACACCACACCTCAACTGGTGTTTAAGGTGCGATGGGGTTCAACCACAACGGGGATGTCACCGAGCTTTCACATTTTTAATAATGCTTCGGTCTGGTTGGGGGGGGCAGATGCCTCCACCAACAAGGTGCCATTGCGCAGTTTCTTGACCGAGGTCACATCACCGGCAAGGCCCTTCATGGCTTTGGTGATAAGGAAGGGCGACGCCTTCCCCAAGGCTGCACCATCCTCCCCAGAGATGGAAATAAACCGGGGAGGATAGGAAGAAGGTATGGATGGTTGTTTGACTGCACCTAAAATCTTAGATGCAGCAACATGCTTTGCATCGGTGGTGGAACCCTGCACCTTAAGGCTAAGAGGTCGTTGCCTCTTGTTAAGGGCAGGTGCCGATGCCATAGACGTAACAGGTTCGTTCCCTGATCCAGTTGGCTTACTGGGGGAACGCGGCCTCTTTGTTGGAGCAGTACATGTCTCCATCAGCTCAGTGGCAGCTGGCCCACTCAGTTGGGTGGGACCGAGCCCGCCATCTTCCGGCTCAACACAAGTCACTAAAGAAGAAGGGGGAGGGGTGGGGTTATTTGATGAGGCCCCCAGCCTCGGGTTTAGAGTTGCCATAATTTGAATTATTTATGATTTCGCTGACCGCAGCTCTGACCCACCACGGAGCCCAACGAGGGGACGCCCATTCGGGTCGCCGAGATTCCTCGGGCAGGATACCGTTAGGGTGGCATAATCCCCGAGTACTGGACCATTGGCATCGGGGTTGACTGCCAGTCCACTTACAGTCACCCTAGGAGGCATAACCACTTATGCGCCCCTGGCCGATTGACCAAGACCGGGCTACTGCCTTGGCCTCCCGTTTTCCCTGGAAGCCGTGGCCAAAGTGATGTTTTGGAGGCTGTGGATCGCAAACCTAGTCCCCAATGTCTGTCAGCCACCTCACCAGTGTGGAGTGGCCAAGAGACATCGCAGGGCATACGCCTCCTCAACCACCAGGATCCGCTTTTCCCAAGGGTGGGGGTCTCCACGCATGGCAAACATGCAGGTAGGCGTTTGTTTACGGTCACCTCAGTAAGGAGCCTACATCGACCGCGTACAAGTCAGTTTGAACACTCAACCACGATGTTGGTATCGTCCTGTCCAGAACACGTCATAGACAGAGACGACAGTGGTGTTGTCCAGACTGGGGCAAGAAAAAGTCACCCCTTTTTGTCGCCTCTTACGACATGCAGGTATGCAGTGTGCCTATTCTACCCTGGGCACACACGGGTACTCATTTGTTGAGAGCCATGATCAAAATTTTTTAACCATTAACACCAAATGCACTTGAAATACTGCAAGAAAGAATATTCCATCATTACAAAGAATATTTCTAAAATTGAAAGTTTTATGTTGAATTTAAAAGTTAAATTATACAAGTGTACAAATACTTTTTTCCCCGATAGAAAAAAATTGTTTTCTTTAATAACACTGGTCTGCACTGAAAAAATTGTCTTCAAAACAATTATTGTTTTTTACTGTTTTATGGATGCTGATAACTAAAAAAATAATTAAAATATTCCATCATGTACAGTTTGATCAAAAATTCAATTTCAGAAATTATTCATGTTATGATGCATTCATATGTATTCATGAACTTATTAATGTTAGATGGTCTATATAAATACAACCCAAGAAACAGTATGCTATTATTTATGGTGGACTATTGTCGAAATGTCCCTTGGACAGGATAGTTTCACCCCTGAAATAGTTGGCTGAAGGATGATAGGGTTGTTGACCATTCATAAAGGAAAGGGACAGTGGTGGATCCAGCAGCAGATCAAGGGGGAGCACTACAAAAAATGTGCCCCAAATATAGTATTTTTAAATATTCAGAATCCCTTACTATAAATCTAGCTAGCCCCTTACACAACGTCCTATCTTCAGTGGTTTAGCCAACTACAGATTTCACTGCAACTGTTGGACTTGCAGTATAGAAATGTGGATAGCAATGTAAAAATGCCTCATCAGTTGCACCCCAATGAGGTGCTGAGGGATAGCAATTGCTCCATTGCACCCCCTCTGGATCTGCCCCCCCCCCCCCCCCCAGAAAGAGACATTTGTCACTGTCTAGGCAGCTGGTGTTGGGCAGATCAGACAAAACACTATTGCACTGATTGGAGGAGGTTGTACATAAGGAAATGGTGGTGTGTGAGGTCGACGGGGACCTGGTGGGAGATAATTGTCAGTGGATAGAAGCAACTCAGACGTGACCCAGTTACAGGCAGGGAAAGGGTACGATATGAATGGATGTGTGTGGTATGGTCATATAAGGTTAAGAAGAAGCATGGGGGAGAACCAAAACAAACTTGCAATTAGTTTGGAGGTAGGTAGTAGTGGTAAACTAGACCCAATGGAAGTTCCAGGGGTGGATCAGGAGGAAGCACTTCAAAAAAGTGCACTCCAAATATTTTTAAATATTCAGAATCTGTTGTTATAAATCTAGCTAGCAATTACAACAGGTGTCGACTGCCTCTCAGGCAGTGCCCCCTCTTCAGTGGTTTAGCCAATTACGGACAGCAATACCACTGTTGAGCTGGCAGTTTAGAAATGGGGATAGCAGTGTGAAAATGCTTCATTGGATACAAAGGTGAATCATGTATTAGTTAAAATATATGCCCCATTGAGGCACTGAAGGAGGAGAAATTGCTGCATTGCTTCCTCTCCTGCATCTGCCACTGTCTGGAACCCACTGACCTGCCCCTGCCACAGGTGGGTTAAAGGATATGATGATAAAGCAAAAGAGATAAATGTTGTGTGGGACAGCAAATGCATGAAACAGACGTTTTCGAATGTTCTACACCAGCGTTTCCCAACACTTTTTGGCTCACGTACCACTTGGTAGTACATCACGCTAAATTGTACCACTTCATAAAAATGATCTTATTTCGTGAAATGTTGTTATTGTGAATGTGTTTTTTTTTCTAATTCTAATTGAATACACAGTAAGCATCCTCATGACTCATTCCTAATTTATAACCCATTGAACCTCCAAGAAACCTGATGCATACCTGCTATAATGGTACCTTCTTGAAGAAACTTACAATATCCTCACTGAGAGAATTGCCCCAACCTCCTTCAGTTTGAAGGGATAATCCTTTCTCCCCTATGGTCTACCAGGGATAAGCTGCCCCAAGAGTACCCTCATATGCTAATTTCAGCTGTCTGTGCAAAACCTTAATGCTGTCAGATACCCGCCTCTGATGTAGTGAGTCCCACCCTAATTCCGTGATCATGTCTGAGACACTCAACATATGAGAGAAGAGATCCAGCTCAATTCTTGCAGCCCTCCTTTGTATCATTTCAGTTTCCCACGATAACCCCTGCCTAAAGGGAAACCAAATTGGACTAAAGTATTCCACTATTGGCCGTCATCACCATTGTACCCTCTTTCCGCCTGTGGCAGGGTCGGGTTTCTGGGTTCTTATCCTCCGCTCCCACCTATCCCCCACCAAGTCCCTCTCCACCTCGCATGTCTCCATGTCCCTCAACACCACCTGCTCCCACGTCGGTTTTGGTCTTCCCCTACCCCTGGTGCCCCCACTCACCTGCATACCCATAATGGACATAATAAGCTCCTCCTCCATTCTCCTCATCGCATTCCCATACCACCTCAACCGCTTCTCCCTCATCTTTTCCGCGATGTCTCCCACCCCCCAAGCTACCTCTCACGCAATCATGGCAGACTCTGTCAGCTGGTGACACCCCAGTCATGTAGCGCAACATTCGAATCACACCCACTTGCTTTCTCCTTTCATGGTTCATCCTAAATGCTCAACACTCTGAGCCATAAAGCAAAGAGACCGTTCTATAAACTTTGCCTTTTAACTTTATTGGGACTGGGCAGTCACACAGGATGACGTCATCTCCCCACTGCTCTGGAATATTGATCCTACATAGCAAAACTCTTGCACCACTAGTATACCCTCACCTCACAACGGATCTCACCCTCTTGTCCCTGACTGCTAAAATAGAAAGCTAGGTACTCCGTCTTCTTCATGTTTACTTTAAGACCACCTCTTTCCATAGCTGTTTTAATGTCTTGTAGGCCCTTTTGTGCATCCTCTTTGGACCCCTCAAGCTTTCCCACATCATCAGCGAATACCAGGCACTGAGGTGCCCATTCCCCTATTCCCGTCAGCAGCTCACCATTACTAGAGTGAATAGATATGGGCTAAGTGCACTTTGAAGCATGTAGTGCTTCCCCATTCTGGCCTCACCCTAGCAATGGAACCCTCATAAATATCCTTCACTATCCTACTATGGCCTTCATCAAATATTTTCTTCCTTAAAACACTTCATAGTACCTGTTTGGGGACACTATCATATGCCTTCTCCAGGTCAAATACTCCCCTATTGGCCATACCAGTGACAAAATAGTCTTGAAAAATAGTCTAATTTTATTTGCATTATGAATTTTATAGGGCGACCATACTTTCCATAACTCAAAATGGGACGCTCCACAAAAAATTATCCCCCACCCCATTGATAAAAGAAAGCGCTTTGCTCATCCAAAAATTTTCCCTCAAATATTAATATTGTTAAGGAAATTGCCAATCATTGACTATACATATTAACACTTTACTGTATATTATTAATTAGAATAATTTTTATGAATTATAGGAAAAGCGTTTCTATTATATTTTCATGATTTATTTTTTCTTATTTTTTATGTCCGCCATTATCATTTTTCGCGTACCACCAACCAGCAACTCACGTACCACCAGTGGTACACATGCCACAGGTTGGGAAACGCTGTTCTATACAATGGATTTTTGAGTTGATATTGAATAGAAAGGCTAGATGCACAAACGTTTGGCTGCATATGGTTGAAAGATTATAGTAGAACAATAGCATCAAGAAATATGATACCTTCAGAAATACCTCCATGTCAAAACATGTGTTTGCCTCAATTCCATTTCATTCAATATGGGTACCCTTGCTATTGAACAATATGGTACAATATGACATAAGTGTTAAAAAGAGATCTTTAAATCATTGTATATTCAATCATTACTAGACCTATAATATAAATGTAAAGCATGTACAGTATGTAGCCAGCCTCTTTCACAAATACTAGCGAGCTCTCCACTGCCTGAGGGTTATCACCCAGTGATGTGGAGAGCTCTGTGCTGACTCCCAGTCGCCATCTAAGTTCTCGGTATCTCTCACAGTTACTAAAGATGTGCGCCACTGTGAGAGGCTCCCAACAGAAGTCCCACCATGACTGATCCTCACCCCGTAGAATGTAAGAGTGGGTGAGGAAGGTGTGACCGATTCGCAGCCGAGCAAGCACAACCTCCTCCTTCCGCGATTGGCGGCACGAGGACACCCAGTGCACTGGAGTGTCCTTCAGTGTGCGGAGTTTGTTCGTGGTCTCCGCAAACCACTGGGCCTGCCATTGGTGGTGGACGGCCCGCCGCACTATCGGGAGAGCGTCGGAGGAGGGGACAGCAGTGTCAGGTATTTCTGGCATGTGGGCCACCTGACGGGCATGGGCATCTGCCATCTCGTTGCCCACGATGCCAACATGCCCCGGGACCCACATAAACAACACTGTCTTGCCCTGCTTACGAATCACAAGCAGCAATCTGTGCACACCCTGGACGATGGCATGTCTGCCATACAGGGTGTGCAACAGCTGAAGGGAGCATAGGGAGTCAGTCGCAACAACAAAGTGTCTGTTATGCAATACTTGGATGAGTTCCAGTGCCCTGTGCAGAGCTGTGAGTTCTGTGGTTAAGACACTGGCAACGCCTGGAAGGTGGCCCCCTATGAGATGACCAGTTGTAAAGACTGACCAACCCACATAGGAACCATCCTTCGACCCATCCGTGTAAATAAAAACATGGCCTCGATAGGTCCAAGAGAGGCGTCCGAACTCTTGTTGGTACAATGACCTATCGGTACTGGTTTTGGGTAAGGCTGCAAGCATTAAATTTAAACTTGGCTGTGGCACTGTCAAGGGCGGCACAGAGGCCGGCAGTACAGGCTGCACCCTAGGTAGAGTCACACCCAGGCCGGCAAGACAGTCCATCCAACGCACACCGAATGGAGGGGGAACCCCCTGGCGGCGGTTGAATGGCCGTCTCACAATGTCACTAAAGACGGCTGGGTGTGTAGGGTGCTGTGGCTGACCATTCAGCCGCAAAATGTATGCAGCTGCCAGGCACTGCCGCCACACAGTCAATGGTGGCTCACCAGCCTCAGCATAAAGGCTGAGTACTGGACTTGTGCGGAACGCCCCAATGGACAACCGGATGCCAGTGTGATGAACACTGTCCAGCATCCGGAGAGTAGATGGAGCGGCCAGGCCATATACGCCGCAGCCATAATCGAGACGGGATCGAACGAGTGATCTGTATAGTCGAAGCATCACCATTCGATCTGCCCCAAAACCAGTTCCCTGCAGGCACCGCAGAATATTAAGGGAGCGAAGGCACTTAGCCTTCAGCTCCTTCAAGTGTGGGACCCATGTCAGACGGCTGTCAAAACGGAGACCAAGAAAGCAGGCCGCCTCTACAACTGGCAGGAGGCGGCCATCCAGGGTAAGCTGAGGCTCAGGGTGAAGCCCTCGCTTACGACAGAAATGCATGACAGTTGTTTTGTCAGAGGAGAACTTATAGCCACGCGAGGCGGCAAACTCGTGGGCACAGTTTAGTGCGAGTTGCAACTGGCGCTCAATGCTGTGCATCATGGCAGCCCAGTACCTGATTGAGAAGTCGTCCACAAATAGGGACGACTTGACCGGGGGGTGAACAGAGGATGGTAGGCCGTTCACCGCAACAGCAAAAAGCGTCACACTCAAGACGCTCCCCTGTGGGACACCATTCTCCTGCAGAAAGGCAGAGGAGTAGGTGTTACCCACACGCACTCTGAAGGTCCGTTTGGACAGAAAGCTTTGGAGGAAGAGGGGAGATTACCCCTGAGCCTCCACTGGTGCAAGGTCTCCAATATGCCGTGGCGCCAAGTGGTGTCATATGACTTCTCCTCATCAAAGAAGACAGCCAACTGACTGCACCACTGCATCAAAATCATCTGAAAAGGCTGCTTTTATGGTGTCACCCAGACCAGCTTGGCGGGCATACGTGGTTATGAGGTGGAGCCCTATACCCTGCCAATCCTGCTGCTGATTCTCCTGACTGAAGTGATCCCCTGCTGCAAATCACTACGTAAAATAATCCCACCCCATTTCATCCCTCTTCACTGCCTGTATAAATCAGCTTGTATCCCTCCTTCAGGGCCCTTGACCTATTACCCTTCCATTTCGTCTCCTGAAGCAATGCTATGCTGATCTTCCTATGCTTGAGTGTGGTGACTAGTTCCCCAGTTTTTCCTGAGAGGGTCCCCATATTCCATGTACCTAGTCTCAGTTTGGCCCTCCTATGTGGTATGACAACTCTGACTCGGGGCACCCCAGTCAGACGTCTACAACCCAAAGCAGTATTCACAGGGCTACCTGTCGGGGGTGCCATCCAACCCCACAGGAGGCACTCATTAATGGACTAATCATTGCCAAGTGAGTGGTCTCACACTCACCTGGCAGTCATCCTATACAACCTCAATCAAAACCACAAACCCAACAGATAAAAACAGATGAAAGAAAGACCAACAATGGAAACATATGCAAAATAAATAAATGAATAAATAAATAAATAATAAAAATGAGTAAAACAGCTGCAAGAAAGTGGGCGTCCAGCACAGCCCCATATCTGTCTAGGCAGATGACTTATGCTGTGATGGAGAACGATGGGAAAGTCAAAAAGGCATGCATTTAGGCTTATGCCACTGAACTCATACCAAGCTCCTCACACCGTTTATAGGATCCCACAAACTGCAGCCCTACCGTCTTCCTGGGTCTAGTTGCTCACCTTATAAAAGGTGGGTTTTGATCTGCTTCTTTTCCGTCAGAAGCTTCCAAAAATTGCAAAAATGTGAGGATCGCCAGAAAACACACACACTTATCCAAGCGCCACCTTGTATCCACCCGGACACCTAAATAAAAATGGCATTTACATCTGTAATTTGGTTGCATAATGAATAAATATAATGAAAAGCATTCAATACATTAATTGGGCCTCACAGAATTGTTAAAATCCTAGCGGCATTGAAGAAATATTTTATTTTCCAAAGAAATGTAGTTTGACTTCACCCCCTCACCTCATTCGTGCACAAAAAGTATTCGGACATGTTTCTCTTTGTGTTGTTTTAAACACTTAGTAGTATCATCAGTACTTGGTTGGGTATCCTTTACATTTTATTACAATTAGCAATCGTTTGTTCTTTGAATTGACAAGTTTGGTTATCAACAGCTTTGGAATTTTAGTCCACTCCTCTTGGAGAACTGTTTGCAGCATTTTGTTATTGGAAATGGGATGTTTTCATTTGTTTTTCCAGGAAGATCCACACATGTTAAATGGGATTCAAATCAGATGATTGTGGTGGTGTGGGGATGTATTTTTGAGTGTTTTATAGTATTCACATTTTTGAAGTCAATGGTGTATGCTTTGGGTTGCTTTCTTTCATAAAGATGAAATTGCCCCTTAGGCCCATTCTCTCAGCACTGGAGTGTAGATTACATCTTAAAATGTTAATATACCCTTCATGGTTCAATTTGTCCTGAATAACATGCAAGTTTCCCACCCCTGAAGCACTCATACAGCCTCATACCATCACTGAGCCACCACCATGTTTCACAGAAGCTGTAAGGTTTTCCTTTGTCACCACACTTTTGCCTCCCATTGCAGTGAAAAATCATAGACATGCCTTCATCAGTGAAAATAAATCAATTCCAAAACTTTTGGTCTGTGATTTTGTACATTTGAGCAAACTCGAAACGTTTCTTTCAGTTGGCTGGACCCAAATAATATTTCCTACTACTATGTCTGGCCATGGTACCCACTGCTTTTAGGACATTAAGCACTGTACTTGGACACACAGTTAGTCTTAAATCCATCTCCAGTTCAGAAGCTATTTGTGGAGCACTGCATTTTGGGTCCTCTTTGATTTTTCCTAAAATTTGCCTTTTATCTGCAATACTCAGCTTGGATGGGCATCCACTTCTAGGATGACTTTTATGCATTCGATAAGTTTTATATTTTTTTATAATATCAAACACTATTGACTTAGATAATTGAGTGTATTTACTGACCTCATGAATAGATTTGCCTTGATTTCTTAACATATTAACAACCTGTCACTCACTTTCACTTGATTTCTTTCTCTTCCTCCCCATCTTCACTGTATTTGCATGAAACTGACCTCCACACACACCATATGAAAGGGAATTTACATTTCCTTTGCACTTTGGGGTAATTATATTGACATTTTTATTGCCAAATTCAAATTAAGGTTACAAATTAATGGATTTCAATGATGTGTCCAAATACTTTTTGTGCATGATTGTGGTGAGGGGGGTGAAGTCAAACTACATTTTCATTGGAAAATAAATATTTCTTCAACACCACTAGGATTTCACAATTCTGTAAGGCCCAATTAATATAATGAATGTTTTTCATTATATTTATTCATTATGCAACCAAATTACAGATGTAAATGCCATTTTTATTCAGGTGTCTGGATACTTTCTGCACTGACTGTATATACTGTAGAAATTGATTGGCTATAACACACTCGGATATTACATACACTGAGAGTCAAAAGTGAGTAACCAAGTGAAAACGTTAAACGTTTGCAAATGTACATCAGAAACTATTTAATAGATTTTCAAACATTTATTTAAATTTGTTCATTGAAGTGTGCTAAAGGGTCTCTAAAAATTGTAGAGCGATCACACTTAAAATAAATTAATTATGATCAAAAAATCCAAAACATGTCATTTTGCACCAGTCAAAAGTCAGTGACCAAAGGCAATTTTACAAGGAGTTATGCATATTTAAATGAATGGAAGTAACTTTTGATAGTACAAATGATAGTAAAACATATTATTAGGCAAAATTTATCAAGGTGTGACATTATTTGTTACAAAATGGCAAGCAAACAAGAAAATAGTGAACAGATCAAGTTCAATACTCAAACACCATTCTGGTTCATCATCAAGTTCAACAATCATTTGTGAAGGGAAAAAGAACCCATTTTCTTCAGCTGTTTAAATTGCAGAGGAAACTTCTGTAGTTGCTGGAACTTCAGTTAGTGCCAGCACTATAAGATGTGCACTCAATGATGCTGGTTTGCATGGCAGGACACCAAAAAAGAAGCCATACATTTCCAAAGCAAATAAGAAGAAAAGACTGGCTTTCTCACAAAAGAATAAAATCTCTAATGCCACATATTGGAGCAATGCACTTTTTAAAGATTAGTCTAAGTTTGAAATATTTGGAAGTGAAAAACATCCAAAAGTTTGGAGGTCAGCTAATAAAGGGTTCCAGCAACTAAATATTCAGCATACTGTGAAATATGGCAGAGGCTCTGTAATGGTCTGGGGGTGTATGTTGGCATCTGGAGTGGGCAACTTGGTCTTTAATTATTCAATTATGAAAAAAAAAGGGGACCACTTGAAAATTTTTCAAGTACATTTACTGCAAAGTGTTGCTCATTTGGGCTTAGATCCAATGTGGACTCTCCAACAAGATAATGACCCAAAGCATATATCAAAACTTGTGATGGAGTGGTTGCTTTATACTGTTCCCAAAATACTGGATCACCCTCCCCAATCACCAGATTTAAACCCAATTGAACATTTGTGGGAATAACTTGAGAAAAAATAAGAAAACATCCAATATCCAGCATTTCTAAACTCAATGAAGTCATATTGGAAGAGTGGCAAAAAGTACCTCCAGATTTAAAGAAGAAGTTGGTGCAGTCAATGCGAAGAAGACTGGAATCAGGTAGTTTTGGATGTAGATCCACAAACGTTTCACCATTTTGCATGGTTACTAAGTTTTGACTCTCACTGTATAACACACAACTGGTTTGGTCCCTATGACATTTTAAAAATGTAAGAGACCTTGGATATAACAATAGCAGTTATGCACTCTATGGTTGTCAATGAGTATTTTCTGGCACACACTACAAGGTGGGGTCTGTGATAACCCCAAAAAGACTTTTTGATTTTCAGGGCTTAAATATTCAGATTAAGAGCATTATTATGGATATTAAATACCATCCATTTAAAGCTTTGGCAATGAAAATAATTTGGAAACATGGTGTAAAAATTCTATATTACCCAAGAAGACAAGACATCATCATCACCATACCCTTATCCTACCTATGACAGGGTCGGATCTGCAGGGTCTAGTCCTCAACTCCTGCCTATCTCCCACCAGGTCGCCATCCACCCCAGACACTACCATACCCTTATGGACATCCTGCTCCCATTTCTGCCTTACTAACCAGCGTTTCTGACCAGCCAAAAATGTTGTTACTAACTTGGGTTGCATTGCTTAACCATAAATATAATATGCTAATTACTTAGGAGACCTGCCAACTTCCCTAGATAGGTAAAGAAAACGTCAGAGAATAAGTAATCAAAGGTTGGTTAAGATTGGAGAAAGTGGTAGATGTGTAGACACAATTTTGTAGGTCGGGGGTTTGCCAAGACCCCACCTTGTAGACGGAAGGTTAAGTGTGTGGCTACCCAATGACTTTATTTACCCAAGATGAGCACAAAGACAGTCGTGAGAAAGTTTTGACTTAGTGGAATTCAAGAATTTATGATACTAGCTGGGCATCAGCATAAAGTTATCAGCTGGCATGGCAGTCTTCTATGTGTATCTGCTGCTGCTCCACTGTCCCCTTACAGCAGTGGTTTCCAACCTGGGAGGCGCGACTCCCAGAGGAGGCATGGGCTACTGCCAGGGGAAGCACAGGTGGTGAGTATGAATCATTGTAGTGCAAAGCAATGCAAGTCCTTCTTCTGTTTGTAACGTATTATTCATTTGAAACGGGCGTTTTGGCACTGGCTGCAATGAAAACCAAATACAGTGATACCTTGACTTATGAATTTAATTCGTTCTGTGACTGAGCTCATAATTCAAATTGCTCGTTTGTCAAGTTATTTTTGTTCATAGAAATTAATTGAAATGCATTTAATCCATTCCAGCCCCCAAAACACCCTATATACTGTATATTGTTTAAAATCATTATTAAAGATATATCATTGATTTTTACTTGTTTCCCCATGCTATAATTACTGCAGAGTGTGACGTGATGAGCCTTGGTGACATCATCTTCAGCAACCTCCAAGCCCATGCACTTTCCAAGGGACACACTCTCCTCTACCACTGCCACTTTTGTTCCAATCTTTGATATCCTATTCAGACACAGCCTCAGAACACAGGTTCTTACATGCACAGGTCAAAGTCCTTCTTGTAACACCCTGCCAGGCCATATCTATAATTGTGAGACTCACATCAAAGCAGTGGCAGAACATGTGCTTGGTGAAGAATTTCTTGAAATTAGGGTTCACCTGCTGGTTCATAGGCTGCAGGACAGGAGGTGTCTTCGAGGTTTGGTGGGTGAGCAGATGCATTATCCAGGATAGAAGGGCTTGTAGGGGTAGATAACTTTCTTGGAGATTGCTAATTATCGGTGGTGTGTGAAGCTCACTCATAACTCGTATATTTTTAGCTCACATCTCAAATTAACAAATTGACGAAGTGAAAGCTCATATCTCGAATAACTCGTCAGTTAGGGCACTTGGAAGTCGAGGTATCACTACTGAACCAGGTTAATAGCTGAAAAAGAGTTAGGAGTCTCACTCTTCACATTGCCCCAAGATTTGATAAACTTTATACCAATATACAACACCCACTCTCGCATAAAATTTTGATGCATTAGATGTAGGTAAATTAGGAATTTGATATAAAAATACTGTAAATATGCATGTTTGACGACACACACATCATCGATTGAAAGACAGGGAGGCACAGGGGAAAAAATATTTTTAGGGAGGCGCAGTAGCATAAAGGTTGGAAACCACTGCCTTACAGTTTATTTCTAGCCTCGACTACTCACATAAAACAGATATCTAAATAGGGAAGGACTGCCAGACTCTTAAGGTGGTAACACGCCAAATCCAACATGCCAAATGGCCCTGCTCCTCTCCAAAACTCATCCAAACTCATCCAAAACTCATCCAATCCAAAATCCACAAGACCAAGGCTCGGCCTGTGTGTAGGGAAATCTCCATGCTGAATGCAGTCAGGAGCCTGCTGTCCTCGCCGTGTGGACTGGTTTGCTATCCATTTGGATGGGGTATTATGCCAAGCCGCCATGACAGTAGACCCGGATGAGGCGACCTGTGGGGGAATAGGGAAAGGGCAACTGGGTGGGGAAGGGGGCATCAGGGAAGTCGAAAAGTTTCGCATTCGATGAAAGACCCCATTCTGGATTATAATGTATGGAGCTCAAGGTTCGTAATCCACCTTAAGTTACAGTGATAAGAATGGCATTCGCTAGGTGTATTACCAAACAGTATCATTTACCCCTAGGGAATGAGGGCAGAGCAGTCTAAGAAGGGTCTTGTGTAAAGGACCGATAGACGCCACCCAATAGACAGAAATAAGTTAAAGAAATACACGCGAAGTTAGAGAGAGATACCAAAAACATGGGCTAGAGCCACCTTCTATTTCAATTGTTGATGGGAGCCCAGTAAATAGTCAATTGACAAAGCCAATGCGTTGAAGTCAGCTAAACCCATTTCAATGGGAGAATAGGGATACTGTATAGGGAGTGGCGAATTGCATTGGACACACCAGTTTTATCTTAATCACATTAACGTTTGTTTTACATGACATGGGGTTTTAGTTTGTAATAAACATGATACTAAAACCACTACACCACCACTATGAAAGAAATTTATTTTCATACTAAAGAAGGAAATGGAGTTTGGGCACGTGCAAGCGCCAACTGAGTTCCCCCACAACCACACTGTCACACCTAAGGCTAGGCGCACACTACTGTCAAGACTGTCGGACGGCAGTCTGTGTGGGGAGCAGCTGTGTTGGACACACTTGTTCTCGTCTGATCACTGAAGTTAAGCAACGCAACCCCAGCTAATACTAACAGGGGTGGCCGCTTGGAAAAACTGGGTACGGCTAATCATCATTATCATCTATCCCCCACCAGGTCCCCATCCACTCCACAAGCGTCCATGTCCCTCTCCACCTGCACCCACGTCCGTTTTGGTCTTCCTCTACCCTTGGTGCCCCCAATCACACTCAGTCCCGTAATGGCCCTAATGAGCTCCTCCTCTCCCCTCCACATAACATGCCCATACCACCTTAACCTATTCTCTCTCATCTTTTCCGCAATGTCCCCACTCCCAAGCTACCTCTAACGTAAGCGTTTCGGATTCTGTCAGCTCATGACACCCCACTCATGTAGCGCAGCATTCACATCTCTGCCACTTGCATCCGCCCTTCATGGTTCTTCCTAGTTGCCCAACACTCTGAGCCATACAGCATAGAGGGCCTAACGACAGTTCTATACACTTTGCCCTTCAACTTATTAGGGACCCATTGGTCACACAAAACCACGCTTGCCTGTCTCCACTTCTGCCATCCTGCCTTAATCCTATGTGTCACATCCGAATCTATCTCCCCATTTCTCTGGAAAACTGATCCTAAATACCGAAACTCTTGCACCTCTGTTAACTTCTCACCCCCACAATGGATCCCATTACCTTGTTCCTGGCCACTAAAATTGAAAGCTAAGTACTCAGTCTTCATCATGCTCACCTTAAGGCCCCCTCTCTCCATTGCTATTTTGATATCCTGCAGGCTCTTTTTGCATCCTCTTTGGACTCCTCCAGCCTCCCTGCATCATCGGCAAATACCAGACACTGAGGGGCCCATTCCCCTATTCCTGTCAGCGGCTCATCCGTTACTAGGGTAAATAGATATGGGCTGAGTGCTGACCCTTGATGCACCCCAACCTGCACCATGAAGCATGCAGTGTTTCCCCATGCTGTCCTCACCCTAGCAATAGCACCATCATACATATCCTGCACTATCCTAATATGGCCTGCCTCAACCCCCTTCTTTCTTAAAACGCTCCATACTACCTGTCTAGGGACACTATCATATGCCTCTGTGTTTCTCTATCATCTGTCGCAGAATAAAGATTGGTTCCATGGTGGACCTACCTGGCATAAACCCAAATTGATTTCCCTGGACACTAGTTTGGTTTCTGAGGCGACATTCTATGACTCACTCCCACAGCTTCATAGAACGGCTCATCAGCTTTATGCCTCTATAGTTTCCACAGACCTGGGCATCTGCTTTGCCCTTGAACAGTGGAACTATCCAACTCTCTCTCCATGCAGATGGCATCCTGTCACCATTTGCTAACTTATTGAAAACCTTCCCTAGCCATGTAATTCCTGTGGTTACCAAGGTGCACCAAACATCCATGGGTATCTTATCTGGGCCTACTACTTTCTGACCTTTCATCTTTCGAAGGGCACTGACTATTTCATCATCGCTCACCCTGTCCACTGCCAGTGGAGGAAGAGGGTGTTGCTGTCTATGACTGTTGCACAGTTGACAGCATTTAAAAGGCTCTGGTAGTACTCTTCCCACCTTTTTATTACCTCTGCTGGTTGCAACAGGACCCTACCATTGGTATCCTTGACTGTTATGGCCCTGGTAACATCCTTACTAGTTCTGTCCCTGGTCTTGGTCAGTCTAAAAACAGCTTTCTCTCCATCCCTTGTCCCCAGCTTTTCATATAAAGCTTCATACTTCTGGTGCTTGGCCAGGGCAATGGTTCTCCTGGCCCTTTTCCTTGCTTGAACTAATCTGCCTGTGAAACCTGATCCCCTGTTCCCCTCCATCTATGAAAAGCCACCTTCTTTACATTTATAGCTGCTTCCACCTCCTCATTCCATTACTGTGTCTCCCTACCCTGGTAAGTGCCTCCTACTCTACCCATGCCTAACAGCAACTCTCCACATCTAATCTTCCTAGCAACCCTGTCCCACATGGCATTTGCTGGTCCATCCCAGTCCCAGTCAACCTGTCTGAGAACCTCCTGCTGGAATTCATCTCCCTTGGTGGGTAACTTCCACCACCTGATAACTGATTCTCCTTTCCAAGTATGTTTCCTAACTATCCCCTTTATTAATAATTCCATTATGAACAAACTTATGGCCACTCTCCTTCTGAAAATCCTCACTGGGTAGTGACCAGCAATCCTCTATCTCTGCCATATGTTGCTTCCCAACCATGAAAAAATCTATTTGGGATCTCCCCTGTGGTGACAAGAAAGTGATTAGGTGCTTTTCCCTCTTACTGAACCATGTATTTGCTAATGCAAGGCTGTGTGCTCTTGCTGTTTCAAGGACCTTCTGCCCCTCTGGGTTGATCATCCCATACCCCCTTCCCCCATGTACTTCCTCATATTCCAGACCATCCTTACACACATGTGCATTAAAGTCACCCCCAATAATTATTCACTCATTTCCCTTGCCCTGTCTAATTGTGCTATTTACTGACTGTACCACCTCATCAAAATCCTCCCAAAACTCAGCTTTTGTTGTGTACCCCAGGCCTGCTTGAGGGGTGTATGCACTTATGAGGTGGAGCCCAATACCCTGCCAAACAACTGTAACTAACATTATCCTACTACTGACTCTTGCAACTGAATTGATCCCCTGCTGTAACTCCTTTCTTAATACAATACCCACTCCATTTTGTCCCTCTTTGCTACCTGTGTAGATCAGTTTGTATCCCTCACCAAGAGCCCTTGAGCTATTTCCCTTCCACCTTGTCTCTTGGAGGAATGCAATACTGATCTTCCTATGCTTTAGGGTTACAACTAGTTCCCCAGTTTTCCCTGAGGGTCCCCACATTCCATGTCCCTAATCTCAGTTTAACGCCCTTATTTGGTATGTTGGCTCTGACTGGGGGCACTCCAGTCAGATGCCCAGAACCTGCAGTACTAGTGGCAGGGCTACCTGTGAGGGGGTGCCGTCCAACCCCACAGGAGATGCTCATTAGTTGTCTAATCATCCCCAAGTGAGTGGAGGTCTCACACTCACCTGGTATTCTACCCTTCACAACTTACACAAGTTACACTTGAACCAAAAACTTACATACTAATAATAATGAAAGGTTAATAATTTTTAGCAATAATAGCAACATAAAAATAAGCCTTGAAGTTAGGGTGTCAACAGGCCCAGTGAGAAAGGGAAAAAACAACCGAGCAAAGTGGTCTGTGGCTGCCAGGATGTCTGCTTGCCTGCAGAGATAGACGATGCACTGCTCCACAAAGCACGACGGGAGATGCACTGGCGTCGTTAGGCTTATTATTGCCTGCCATGCTCAAAAAAACACCTCCACGTCTTACTTCTGTTTCCAGCCCCACTTTAGCCTTCCTACCTTTTATTACCTGGCTGTTTTGCCTTGAAAAAGGCGTTTGTCTTTTTTTCCTTTGGTTGATCTTTCCCTTCAAAAGTGCAAATTTTCGCTCCCAAGCAAAAAGAAGCCAGCTATTGTCATGCGACCCCCAGCGGTCTCCCAAGCAGTCACATTAGTGGTGTCTCTGCATTAGAACTATGCAGTGTACGGGGCTTTAATGACCTTTGTAGGTGAAGGGACCTAAAACACCAACAATACAAAAAAGGCAGTCTGTGTGCTCAGCTCAGGCAATGAAACCAAATGGGTAACAAGGGGTCTAATAGTGAAAACTGATTAACTACGTACATAGTACATAGACTGTCAGCAGAGTCTTGACTCTTGACTATACAGTTCGCACCTAGCCTAAATTTAACTTTGGTTTAAAAAAATCGCGTAGGTCCAAATTCGCGTTGGTCCAGGACTTACTCTGACTGTACAATGAATTCCACGTCACTGGTTAAGGGTTAATGCACTTCACGTCCTTGACAGAGCTTGGCACATTAGTGTTATAAAAACTAGGTCTAAAATCCCCCCCTCTCATTAGTTGGCATGATCACAACCTACTCAAATCCAGTACAACAGAGTTGCTCCAAGAACGAATTCAGCGTACCTGAAAGACTGGAATTTGAAGCAGATTGCAAGCTGTCCCACCTCACCCGTGGAAGATTGAAGTCTCCACCTAGAATAACAGAAACCCCATTCAGATACCAAGTAATTGAAAAATCTAAATGCCCATTTCCTCAAGCAATCCTCTGGTGAAATACAGTGGAACCTTGATTTGGGAGCACGATTCGTTCCAGAAACGTGCTTGTAATCCAAAGCACTCATATATCAAAGTGAATTTCCCCATAAGAAATAATGGAAACTTAGGTGATTCATACTGCAACCCAACAATTTTCATATAAAAATGATTAATACAAAAAACAGTATAAATTAAAAATACATAAAACAAATAAATTGCACTTTGCCTTTAGAAAGAGTCGTGTCGATGTGAGGGAGACAAGAGAGAAGAGAGCGGGTCTTAACGAACAGTCACCACATTTGGACACAAAACAAAAAAATGATTCTTAGGATCAGTTATTTAGGATCAATTTTTCCAGAGCAACGGGGACTGACATGACACATAGAATTAATGCAGAATGGCCGAGGTGGAGGAAGGAAAGTTGGGTCCTGTGCGACCGCTGGGTCCCAATAGAGTTGAAGGGCAAGGTATACAGAACCGTCGTTAGGCCCACTACGCGTTATGGTTCAGAGTGTTGGGCAGTTAGGAAGAGCCATGAAAAGCAAATGCAAGTGGCTTAGATGCAAATGCTGCACTACGTGTGGGGTGTCAAGATCCAACAGAATGAGAAACGATTACATTAGAGGTAGGTTGGGGTGGGAGACATTGCTGAAAAGATGAGAGAGAATAGTTTGAGGTGGTATGGGCATGTCATGAGGAGGGGAGAGGAAGAGCTTATTAGGTCCATTGTGGGACTGCAGGTAATGGGGGGCACCAAAAGTAGAGGATAACCAAAATGGACGTGGGAGCAAGTGGTGCAGAGGGACATGGAGGCGTGTGGGGTGGAGGGGGACTTTGTGGGGGGATAGGTGGTAATGGAGGAAGAACCCGCTGACCCGACCCTGCCTCAGGTGAGATAAGGATGCGATGATGATGATGAATGTTCACCGTATCCTAGTCTCATACTGCTGGCAAGCTCTAACACTAACTACTCAAGTGAATGAATGCGGTGAATTATTGAATACAACTGCGATACAATGCAAAGAAAATTCGTTTCAGCAGTACTGCTCGTATTGCAAGACATCACTCGTTAAGCAAGTAAAAATTTATTAAAAGTTATTGCTCGTCTAGCGAAACACTCTTAGATCAAGTTACTCACAAATCGAGGTTCCACTGTACATATTTCTGAAGAACGTTATTACCTCACGGATATGCTTAAAGATCTGTGCATGCGATTTTAATGGATTATCCCAACAGAATGCGCTTCGGGGGGGAGGGGTTCTCAAACAAAGGTCGAATGGGAGGCGGAGGAAGTAGGACAAGCTGTGGGAGGGGTATACCCACAATACACTAGAGAAGTGCTTTGCAACCTATTAGGCCATCCCCACCTAAAATCATCATCACCATCATACGTTTTTCCCTATTATGGCAGGGATGAGTTCTCGAGATATAGCCCTCCACTCCCGCCTATCTCCCACCAGGTCCTTGTCAACCCACATACTACCATATCCTTATTGACAACCTTCTGCCATGTCTGCTTCCAACCACTTGCATTCCTGTAATGGATTGAACAAGCTCCTCCTTCCCTCTTCGCATTAAGTGCCCAATCCACCTCAATCAACTCTACCTCACAATCTCCACGATGTCCCCCACCCCCAGGCTTACTCTAATACACTGATTCCATTATTATATCTGCACGTGACACCCCACTCATGTATGGAAGCATTCACATTTCAGCTACTTGCATTCCATTTACATGGCGCTTCCTCACTGCCCAAGGCTTCCATTTCAACTTTATAGCGACCCTCCTATCACAAAAGGCTGCAATTACCTGTCCCCACTTGAACCATTCGTCACTAATTCCCTTGAAGAGTGGTACTATCTGGCTCATGCAGAGCAAAATTTCCCTATGTACATTATTCCTAGTGTATGCCACACTTCAATGGGGACTTTGGGCCACAGCTTTTTGACCTTTCAACTTCTTCAGAGCCCCTCTGTTACCCTGTCTACCACTCCAGAAGCAGTATGATGGGTGTCAACACCATATTTTTGAGAAAAATACTAGCGGTTGCCAGGTGTTATTTACATACTGTTGAAGGACAGCACCCATTGCTAAGTCAGATGCATCTGTAAACAGAGCGATTTGGTTTCTGGTGCTGTGTTGGGGTGTCTGAGTAGCACTGAACATAAAAGAGCTTCTTTGGCACTACTCAGAGCTTTTTCCGTTGACTCATCCCATATTAGAGGTCTATTTTTATTAGTTTTACCAGTGAGCATTCTATTTAATGGTTGAAGTATCTCTGCACAGTGCAGGATGAATTTATGATAAAAGTTGATGAGACCTAGGAATCGACGTAAAGATTTCTTGGATTCAGGCTTCGATCTTTTGGCGTGGGGGGGGGGTGATTCCCTCTGCCGAAACCAAGTGGCCTAAGAATTCGAGAAATGCATTTTGTGAAATGCACTCCGAAAATGCATTTTGTGACATTGATGAGTAATCCAAATTTTCTGAAACATTCAAACACTGCTGTTGATGAGTGTCATCGTCTGGACTGCAGACGAGGGTGTCGTCGATGTATGTGAAAGTGAATGGCAGGTCTGCAAGAACAGTGTCCATAAATCTTTCAAACGTCTGTGCTGTGTTCCGCAAACCGAAAGGCATCCTGGTGTATTAAAAGAGACCGAATGGGATGGTTACAGCTGTTTTTGAAATATCTTCAAGTGCAATAGGTATTTGATGGTACACCTTAACCAGGTCAATTTTGGAAAAGACCTGCATACCATGAAGGCTCGCATTCAGCGTGCGAAAATAACCCATGATGTGCCACTTGTCATCTTTGTGTACTAAATGTAAAAGACGAGACCAGGGGCTTGCAGAGGACCTAAGGTAACCAAGCTCATAGACGTGTTTGAATTCCTCCTTGGCTACCTTAACTTTTATTGGGTCTAGCCTTCTCATTTTTGCATGAACTGGTGGGCCATCAGTGGTGATGATGTGGTGCACCACTGAATGCGTGACTGAGGCCGTATGAAGTCTCGGGATAGTGATGTCGACAAACTGTTGTATCAAAAGTCTATATTTTGAATTTGTGTCGGGTCCAATGCTGAATAGTCTCTGGTAATCGTTAGGGCCACGTACCCTAATACCAGAGATTTCGAATTCCCTCACCCTTTCATGTAACTTATGTCGTCTGATGTCAACAACTAAGTTATAAGCAGCAATTAAATCTGCACCAAGAATAGCTCGTGGGATATCTGCTACGAGAAATGTCCACGGAAAGGAACGTCGCAAACCCAATTCCAAATTTGCATGATATATTCCGAACGTTTTTATTGCCGTCTGGTTGGCGGCATATAAAGTTAGGTCGCTTGGTGTCAATGATGCTGGGTCCAGCTTAGATCGAGGGAAAACACTAAATTCGGCACCAGTGTCTAGTAGAAATATACAGTGAGTATCGTTATCTTTTACATAGAAAAGATTGCTTGAGTATTGGCCATTGTCATCTCCCGTCGTTGAAGATGACAGGCCTACTCGTTTTTTTTATCGCAAGGAGGTTTGCAATTAAGGGCGTTGTTGCCGAAAGTTCTGTGGTACCAACATGTACCTTGGACAGGAGTCATGTCTGTTGTTATCCGTGGTCTAGATTGAGATCTATGCCGGGATCGTGAATAACTACATCTTTCAATAGATCTTGGAGAAGTAAGGGTGTTAAACTGTGTGGATAATGTCTCTAATTGTTGAGCTACATTGGCCAATTGGGAACTAACTTGGTGAAGAACAGTGTCTTCTTGAGTGGAGTTAGCAATGGCATTCAACTGTAGAGCAGTAGGATCCAGAACTTCAAGGATTTTGTCGCTCATTTCCACTAATCTATCTACAGGTGTGTTATTGTCTGCCATGGTCAAAATGACCCTAACTTGTCTGGGTAGGTGGGAAATAAACAGTTCCTTGAGTAACGGCATGTTGTCCGGATTTGCAGCAGAATTCCCAGCCAGTTGTTGCATGTGGCGCAACAACTAGGTAGGTTTACGATCACCTAATTGCAGGTCCGTCTAGGGCATCAC
>JAAFCE010008833.1:1207341-1225426 GCA_013389805.1 Trigoniulus corallinus
GCATCACGTCCGTCTAGGGCATCACGTCCGTCTAGGGCATCACGTCCAGGTCACCAGTTGCAGCTTTCTTGCCGCTTTTAATTTAATATTGCTTTGTTCTTCCTAGAGTGTATCTTCATATTGGCGTGTTAGAGATTCTGATTCCATTTTGATTTTTAACAGAATAATCCGAATGACTTATATTGGGAATCCGTTCCTAACTTTAACAATATATATATTTTATTTGTAATAAATAAAGTTATTAATTATCGCTTGTTTTCAACTACAACGGTTAAATCTAACAAGAGCTAGTTTGTAATAGTGTATCAACTACAAATCCAGAGAGAAGACTGACTTTTGGATTTCAAAACTAGAAAAGAACATTTAACAGTTTTCTAATACGAATATTCGAATCATTTAAATATTACAATCTCCTATTTACTTTTTGAAAAGGTTCTATTCGAACCTAATTTAAAAGTATAAACTTTCAAATTAAAATTGAATGAGATCACATGATCTCTACACCAGTAACAATCCTGTTAAGCATGTTCTCCCCTTCTATTCTGTTGGAAGAGAGGTGTTGCAAGGACAAGCCCATTCGAATTCTTCTGTGTTCCTCAGTCAGTTGTCTAGGTACCCACCATGAACAAACTTTTCGGAAATTCAAACGACTGTTCGAAAGCTAAACCATGAGAACACCCTATTGCAGTTGCTATACTGTCTATTGTTACCTGCCTGTCAGTTCGAATCATTTCTTCCACCCAACGAAGTGTTGCATCTGTCACAATCTGAGCGGGGCGGCCACTTTGTTGATCATCGACAACTTTTGAGTGCCCTTGAGAATTTCTCGAACCAGCTATACATGGATTTATGCAACACTTTTCACCATAAATGGGAGACATTTTCTTATGGATATCTTTTCCAGAAAGTCCATTTGCCCAGAAAAACGCACAACAGCACATTGCTCATCCACAGTGCACTCTTCGCACACAGTCGCCATTTTAAAACTGTTTGTGTTCGCACACAGGAACTGTCACTTGAGAATTATGAGTATAAAGCTGGATTGGGTGACGCCTAATGACAGATAGGGAAAGAACTCACTCCTATTTTCAGCTTTCCTACAACAGTTTGTGACTTACTTAATGTCTTTCCCTCATATTATTCCAAAAACTCCTGGAATGCAAATTTCCATGTAACAAATGGATGGGCAGTGCAAGGGCTGGTATACACAGTGATGTGATATTTGAGACACTTGACCTACCAGTGCATTTCTCTCCTATGGTGGGTAGGGTACCCATTTTTGCCCCCTTTGTAAGAGTGGGAAACAGGAGATAAGCTAAAAAGATATAGAGTATGGCGTTACACATGATGGTGGTATGCACAATGGCGGCATGTAGTGATAAAGTCCCCAAACCCATTATCACTATTTTTATATACAAGGATGCATCACACACATGCGTGAGAAATTCCCATATATTGGTCACAAATGATGGGAATATACCTCTGTTCACTTCAATTCGTTAACCAAAAATGATAACTTTTTGCAACGCACGCACAAATCCATTTTCTTCTGCTCACATGGATTATGGTAAGCGGTTAAGGGCAACACAAGACTATCTATTACCATGATCACACAGCCAGATGCCAACTTAATTGGTTCCTCATTGGAGCATGCCAAACGACAAGCTGCTATACGTTTTATTTAGTCAGTTATGCCAATGGGTGGGAAAGGGCCAGATCCTGTGGAGGCTGCTTGCAGGAGAGGGGAAATTAGCAGTACCCAGTGTTCCCAACCAACCACCCATGTTTGAACTAACATGTGTTGCTTAACCCATTTTCAGCCAAGGGTGCATAAACGCCACCTTTCTATATCATTTGTTTCTTGAAAATGTGACTTAATATTGCTTTGCCAATAATTTCATTTCAATAGCATAAGGTTATCATCATCACACCCTTATCCCGCCTATGGTAGGGTTAGGTGTGCGGGTTCTAATCCTCCACTCCCGTCTATCCCCCACCAGGCTTTCATGCAATCATGTCCCTCTGTACAACCTGCTCCCACGTCTGCTTGGGTCTCCCCTATGATGCCACCCACCACCTGCTGCCCCATAATATACTGTGTAAGCTCCTCCTCCCCCTTTGCATAACATGCCCATACCAGCTCAACCCATTTTCTCTCATCTTTTCTGCAATGTCTCCCACCGCCAAGCTGCCTCTAACATACTCGTTGTGGACTCTGTCAGCCCACAACACCCCACTCATGTGCCGCAGACTTCACATCTCAGCCACTTGCATTCTCTCGTGGTTCTTCCTCACTGCCCAGCACTCCGATCCATACACCATAGTGGGCCTAACTACAGTTTTGTGAACCTTATCTTTCTACTTTATTGGGACTCTGTGGTCACACAGCACACCACTTGCCTGTCTCCACTTTAGCCACCATGCAATGATTCTGTTGGTAACGTCGGAGTCGATTTCCCCATTGCTCTGAATCACTGATCCCAGGATACCTAAACTCCTTCACTGCTGGTAGCACCTCATCACCACAGCGAACCACACCCCCTGGGTCCTGGCCACTCCAACTGAACGCTAAGTACTCTTTTCTTCATGTTCACCTTCAGGCCCCCCTTTGCCATTGCTGTCCTAATGTCCTGTAACCTCCTTTTGGGACTCCTCTACCCTTCCTATATCGTCAGCAAATACCAAACACTGGGGGGCCCATTCTCCTATTCCTGCCAGCAGGTCATCCATTGCCAAAACAAATAGGTATTGGCTGAGAGCTGATCCTTGATGAAGCCCTACCTTCACCTTGAAGCCACTGGTATTCCCCCATGCCGTCCTTACCCTAGTGGTGGAACCATCATACATATCGTGAATTATTCTGATATGACCTTCATCCACTCCCCTTTTCCTCAGAACATCCCATACTACCTGTCATGGGACGCTATCATAGGCCTTCTCTAGGTCTACAAATATTGCATGCAGTTTCTTCTTTATTACAAAGATCGCATGCAGGTCCTTCTTTACAATAGCCTGAGGTTAGAATTACTATAAAATAATTTTTTAAGTAAGTTATAAGCAATGTGGAATGTGATAAAAAAAATTCTTAACATCCCTAAAATGGAATTTTGTAATTAGTTATGTTGAAAAATTAATTAAAAATGTCATATATTAAAAATCACATTTTCTGCCAGTTGAATTATGATATTCAAACAATAATATCTATTTTTTGAAAGTGCATTTTTATCTTTTAATCAAGCCTCTAACTCTAATGAGAAGAAAAGGTTGCGTTTATGCACCCTTGGCTGTGACAGTTGTCAGTAGGGTCTTGCAGAATGTCTCTATCGTTTAATTTCTTCTAATGTTATTCTCACTCGATTTTGTGCTGTTTTTGTTTTGTTTTCATGGTGTGGATATTTTGTAGTTATGATTTTCTTTCAAACTGTGTGTTAATCA
Organism: Trigoniulus corallinus; assembly: GCA_013389805.1. Classification (NCBI taxonomy): domain Eukaryota; kingdom Metazoa; phylum Arthropoda; class Diplopoda; order Spirobolida; family Trigoniulidae; genus Trigoniulus; species Trigoniulus corallinus. Next base: position 1,210,777 of record JAAFCE010008833.1, read on the forward strand.
ATAGTTGTATACATCAACAAATTCTTAAAGATGAGTGTGGAGAAATATGTGACTGAAGAAGAAATTCTTAAAGCAATTAGTTTTAATGCAATAGAAGAAAACGATAGCTGATGTTGTTATTCCACCATCTCCAGTCCCAATGACTAATGAAAAAGATATTGATGAAAATCAAATTCCTAAAAATGATTCTGGGGTAGCATCACCAAATTAAGTTTAAAGCTTCATTTAGCAGGTGATGCAAGTGATGCATCAGCTAGTACAGTCGGACGTCATTATAGTGGACGCCATGGGACCATGAGCAGTCGTCCACTGTAATGGGGTTTTCAAAATACATTATTCCAGTGGCCATTACTCAAAATGCTGTAAGTACAGTACTGTCTCATACAGTAGTACAGTCAACAAAAGCAAAAAGCAACTCCTAACCCTTTTCCAACCTATGGCAGGGTCGGGTACCCATTTGTCCCTCTGAATGGACACAGGGTGATATATTGGACATAGTTTTTCTGCAGCCGGTTGCCGGCCAAAGCTGCACCCCTCTGCTTATTTATCGTCGGTCTAGTGTTCGTTGGGGAATGCTACCGACACCAGGGGGCGAGCTCCTACACCTGGAAATTTTGCCTCATCTACCCGTTGTGTAGTAGAGAGGGTTCTTTTACGTGCAAGCGCCATCATACACCCACACGGGACCTCAGTTTTACTTCTCATCCAAAAGAAGGCACACTCGTGGCTCCTCTCTCACCCGAAAGAAGCGACCCATCATGGTCCAGTATCGAACCTAGAACTACTGGCATAGTTGCCGAGTGAGCTAACCACTATGCCACCATGGCAGGATATACAGTAGTACAGTCAACAATGTTAGAAATTCCAAAAATCCAGAACTCCTCAACAATATACAGTACTGATTTATGACTGCTGCAGTTGAGGGTTGATGAAAGTGGTGGCAATGAATGGTGAGAGGTTTGGCTGTGGATACAGTAACTGTATTTCCTTACCATCAATATACAGCACTGTATTTATAGGCTCAGCAAACAAATGCATAACAGCGTGAAAATTAATTACTGCATTGCTGGATTAACTTCATGCGTTGGGGAGTATGCCAAGCAGTCATTACAGGATGAACCCTTAGGAGGCTGCTCACAGGAGATGAGGAGGTAGGTGTAGGGGGCATAGTAGAGGAAAAATTTGCAGCACCCAACGTTCTTTACCAACCACCCATCTTGGTACTAACGTGGGCTTGCACTGCTTAACTTAGTGATCTCACAGGAACTGGGTGGGTCCAACGTAACTTGGCTGCACCCAACGTAATTTGGCTGCACCAATGCAACTTGTCCGCACAATACCTACTGTATTTTTAGTTCTATCAACCAAAGGCCACAAAGACGGTGAACACAATAGGAATATGTACTGGACACTACAACCCTAACATATTGTGACTTGAGGTGTCCCATCAGGGCCGCACACACTTTCCAACTTGTTGCACCGACAGTCAGTACAACCAATATGGAGGTAGACTACACATTGTGCGACAGAATAACCTATCTTGTCATAAGTGTGATTGTCGAACAAGTAGCATGCCTCTGATGCTCTCTAAATGGCAAAGAATTGGCATTTCAGTATTAGCATATGATGGTATTTTTTGGTATATTTCTAATTAAATATTAAATTCCTGATTTTTCATATCTATAATAACGTACTACATTTCGTGACTTTCCTCGTTGCATTCCGACGCCATGTTAAATTGCCTTCAGTACTTGATACCCATTCACTGAGAGGGAGTAAAACAAAAGAATGACGTTTCTTTCGTTGGCCGGTTGGGCCAACCATCACACAGACTATACAATGTATTTGGTGTTTGGAAGGAGGAGCCAGCGGTTGGATGGTTTCATCCAACCAACTTGCCTGTCGGAATGGTCACACAACACACCTACAGACTACACAATTTGTTGGGGTGGTTGGGAGGTTGGCCCAACAAGATGAATAGTGTGTGGCAGCCTATACTGGGAAAAAGATACTGTAAGAGGCATTTCTTTGAAGTCAGGGGTTTAAGGGTGCAACAGCAACTTTAATGATGTTTAACACTGCAGTGTTGTCAACTTTAATAATTAAATACTGTAATTTCTTCCTTTATTCAGATTGCAAAGTCACTGATTCAACCAGCCATCCAACGATGAAAGTGTCCATCCACTATAACGGGCATTGTTTAACATATAAAATGTTTCATGGGGACACATGAATCGTCCACTATACACAATAACGGGGATCCACTATAACGGGTTCTTTCAGTGTGGGTGGTATAGGAACTTTGGAAGGGACTGAGGACATCGTCCACTATAATGGGGCACATTATAACGAGGTTCGACTGTACATCTAACAAAAGGAAAATGAAGATAGGTGAATGCCACTTCTTAGTAAAGGATTTGTTCACGGAATTGATAACAGTGCCCTAAATTTAAAAGATAAATTTTCCAAGCTATGCCCCTGTTTGACATTTTAACCCTTATGTCCATACCCGGGAATCCATTTTGACTTGAAATAACTTTATTTTGAAAACAGATATTGTTCTATATTGCCGATTCCCCATACTTTCATTTGTTATCAGTTTATCCATCTCAGTTTTTGGTAATAATAACTTATCTATTTGGTTAAATTGGCTGTGAAGTTCATTTTGGCGTTGTTCAATACCCGGGTACCCCATTACCCAATAGTCTATTTTGCAACATTCATGTAGAAAAATACAGTTTTTTATATAAAGACATTGAAATAAATGCCAATTATTGAATAAATAATGCTTTAATACTTAATTTTCATCAGTAAGAATAATTTATTAGTATTAAAGGAACAACCACATAAATAGAATGCAAGTAGCTGACATGTGAATGATACAGTGCATGAGTGGGGATTTTCATAACTGATGGAATTGGGACTAAGTATATTAGATGTAGCTTGCAGGTGAGGGACATCATGGAAAAGAATAAGGGATGGTATATTGAGCTGGAATGAATATCCAAAGAAGCAGGGGAGGAGCTCATCAGGTACGTTATGAGAATGCAGCTGGAAGCACACAAGGTAGGAGAAGACCAAAAGCAGACGTTGGTGCAGTAGTGTATGGGGTGGATGGGGACCTGGTGGTAGATAGTTGGGAGTGGAGAGATGCAACCAACAAACGTAACCCTGCCTCAGGCAGGGAAAGGGTATGATGGTCAACGGATGTCTGTGGTATGTCCATGTATCATGAAGAGGAAAGAAGAAGGGTAGGGGAGAATCAAAACCAACTTGGGACTAGTTTGGAGCTAGGCAGAAGTGGAGAGCTACAACCAATGGCAGATCCAAGGGTGGATCAGGGTGGAGAACTTCAAAATGTGTCCCCCAAATATATTTAAATATTCAGAATCCTTTGGTGTACATCTAGTTAGCAATTACAATAGTTCTGCTGCTGCCTCTCAGACAGTGTCCTATCTCAGTGATTTAGCAGGCTGGATTGCACAGCAACTGTTGGAATGGTAGTATAGCAATGGGAAAAGGCATCATCAGATGCAAAATTGAATAATGCATCAGATGAAATATGTGCCCCATTGAGGCATGGAGGGGGAGCAATTGCTGCATTGCTCCCCTTGGATCTGCCTGTGGCTAGAACCCACTGACCCAATCCTGCCACAGGTGGAATACGGATATGATGATGATAATTCCTAAGAAATTAATGTTGTGTGGGACACCAAATGCATGAAACAGGTGTATGTATTTCAATGTTCAGCAAAATGGGTTATTGGGTTGATATTGACTGGAAAGGCTAGTTGCACAAAAGGTTGGCTGCCTATGGTCGAAAGATTTCAGTAGAGCGATGGGTAAAGACCATCTATGGGTCGTCATGTATCAAGAAATATGATAGCTTCAGAAATACATTACATTTAATTGAGTATGGGTACCTGGCTATTGAACAACGTCGAACTTTTGGGTATGGACATAAGGGTTAAATAAAAAGTTTATTCAGCTTGGCGTTTTTTCATCCATTGGTTCCTTACGTTTTTCATCACTCTGCAAAGATTAGAAGAAAAACAGTGAGATTTTATTTTAAACTTTGGTGTTTGGCTTCATGTACAGGGTATTTATTTAAATTTAATCCATATGTTGGTGCAAGCAGTGAAATTCAGAGGATAGGTCTAGGATAAGGCGCTTGAGTAGTTTTTGATGGCTAAGAAGCCAAGGGGATTGTATTATTCTCTACTGACAACTCCAACAGCCAAGGGTGCATAAACGCACCCTTTTGTTTATCTTGCCCAAATGCATCTCGATTTTTTTTCTACAATAAAAAAAGTGTTATTTGGGATGTATATAATGTGTTTTCTAAAAATTATTAAAATTTGCAACCGATGGGTTAACTTCAGAGATCTCACATGAACTGGTGTGTCCAACGCAATCTACAAATGATATTGTGTGCACTACGCGAGATGCAGCATCAATGATGGTACCACTAATGCTATATACGTGCGTGTTACCTCTGTACTACCAAGGCGGGTTTATCGGGTTATGACAATAACGATTGAATTTTTTGTAATTGTATTTCGCATCTGGATGAATGCGATTGAAAGTAGAATTACCACGAAATTATATATCAGTAATTTTTTCGGCGACGTGTTGCTGTTCTTCGTTATATGACGTACAGTTTAATAGCTTGGTAATGAATACATGATCATAAAGGTGATGCACTGGATGAAGTACATATGCCATCCCAAACTTCCCCACCGCCCCGCTTAATAATGAATGTAATTACTCGTATTTCTATGGCGACGGAAGTGTGCGATAATAAAACCTCAAAAGGTAAGCATCATTTTTGTAAGCGAAAATTCCCAACGCTCCAGCGAAAGGAATTTATGTATCATAGGTTTGTTAACTTTGCTTTTTGCAAAGGTAGTGTGAATTTTACACACGAATGTAAAATGTTAATAATTATGTTTGTTAGTCTTACACCTTGTGCTTGCTTAAGGACGTTATGTTAAAATTTATGATATTTATAAATGTTAATGAAGCCACAGAGCCTATGCTATGTTTACTTTTTTTTCATAATGCATTTCTAAAACAATAATTTTCGTGAAAACCGTCAGTCTAAAGTTGGCAGTACGATGTTGGGAAGAAAGGCAAATGTCATCGCAAAATGGTGGACCACATCAAAGAGACACTGCAGGTTGACAGGTAAACGGATAATTATAAAATGTATAATTAATCTAAAATGCGTATCAACGTGATTTTTAATATTTTGCCCGGACAATGGCCAACCTCCTTATGATGAACATCCCCTTCTGTATGTTATCCATCACCCCTAAAGATGTAGGATGTGTGTCAATGTCGTCCTCTCCCCTTGCAGCATTCAAGAGGTTGTGGAAATACTCTTCTCACCTCTTCTTTATCTCAGACTTTTGCTGCAGTATCTCTAGCCTTGGCTAGTTTAAAACCTTCTCCATCCCTTCTTTGGTCTCTAACTGATCGTAGAGGGCCTCAAACTTCTGATGAGTGGTGATGAAAGAAGAACCATCCTAGAAAGATTTTCAACGACTATCAACGAAAGAATGGACCAGAAAGGCAACCCACTCGACCACACAGCTTTACTCCCATCAAATAAAAGGCAAATGCCATTTACAGTAATACCTCGCTCAACGTTATCTCCATTAACGATACGCCTCGACGTCGAGCAGTTGACAAGAAAGGGCATGCATACTGGGATTCCATGAACTTCTCAGTTGTACTATAATGTTCACAGCATTCTTTATATGCACATTACCCAAAATAAAATGCTGAACAAACGAAAATCGATAAGTTCAGAAACAAAATTAACATTTAAGTTGAGTAGAATAAGGTGTAAAAATAGTGCAATGTCACTACAAACAGGATTGTCTAATTCAACTATCTCAACAATTATTGTAAACAAAAGAAAATTAAAACATCCTTGAAAACAAACGGCAGAAGAACCGCCAGTTAAAGTTTTAATGACAAAAATTTTGTCCTGAGTCATTTGCTAGATATTTTGTCCAAAAATGATCCAGATTTTGCATGAAGTTGTGCTGTTAAAGTGAGCTATTACAAGAAAAGAAGAGACAGGCTACGCAATCAACCTTGATAAATTCTTGTCAAAAAATTAAAATCATAAAAACTTGTCAGTTTATTTACATATTCCCACAAATTTTGTAATACATACTGTACATGCATACTAATTTTATACTTTAAAATTTGTCAAGAAAAGCTGTTTACGATTGTTCCTATTTATTAATTATAAATAAAAAACGAAATCTATTTTGTTTTTTTAAATTTAGTAACCCATCCCTATTCTTCACGTGTTATATCTTCCACCATTAACGTTGAATTTGGTTAATGTAACGTTTTCGAGGAACACATCCCTATTGCGTTTCGAGGAACACACCCTATTGCGTTGAGAAGCAAAGCTGAAGAGGAAATTAAAAATAGTACAAATAACTAGGCCTATGTCTAAAAAATACCATCACTAATTACACTGAGGAACAAATTTTTACTTTGGAAAAAATACATTTGTCTCTTAGTGCTAGATTTTTTGGATAAGTTATGCTGATTATATATCTGTTCTCCATTTTGCCCTAGGACGTCAGGTTCTCTGGTAATTCATAGGGCCCCCAGTTACAATAAAACATTAATTGCGAATGGACATCATACATCAGATATCATACTCTATATAATTTATATTAATAATACAGCACTTGACATGATATAGGGCAATTATGTTAATGACAAGGCTATCTGCAGATGACACCTGCATTGCAAGGGTGGTGGATTAAGGGTTATCTTCCTGCACAGAATTGCAACAGGACCTAAACAAGATGTATACCTGGAGCATAAAGTGGGAGTCATTGCCATTAAACCTGCAAAAATGTAGCTTTCTTGTGATAAACAGGTCCTGAAGGCGATTTGATCTTGCTTATTGCATAGTTGGTGTGAGGGTTAAGAGGGTTGAGATCCAGAAGTTCCTTCGAATTCTTCTAAATACTATGGTCACCTGGAGGGAGCACACTGAAAAATTGATTGGGAATACTGGGCATGCCCTCCGTTTGGTTAGTAGAGTCCTAGGGGACAGCACAAAGGAAAATGTTTCACTCGTATGGCCAATTGTAGAGTATTGTAGTCCAATTTGGTACCCCTTTTAGGCAGGGTTTATCTTGAGAATTTGAAATGATTCAAAGGAGGGCAGCAAGAATTGTGTCACATCACTCCTCTCGAAGATTGAGTGTCTCACAGTGTCTCAGAAAGTCTTTGGCAGCTTATCCCTGGCAGAGTATAGAGGAAGAAATGACCATCCAATCAAATTGAAGGGGATCAGGGCACAAACAGGCTTGTATTACTGGTCCTTTTCCAAGTGTCATTTGGCAATGGAATGCTCTCGGTGAGTATAATATGTCGAACTTTAGGTGAGAAAGTGCCATAACAGCAGGTAGGCAATGCATGACAATAGATGCTATGCTTCAGGTGGGTTACAAATTAGGAATGAGAGTCATTCTCTCCACTGCCAATTTGACCTATAAGAGCTGCTAGCAGTGTATTTAATTAAATTAGAATGCAATCATGTTCCCAGTGGCTCACTAATCTGTCAGGGAAACAAACCTCTACTATCAACTGGTCACTAGCTGTATCCTAGTAGGCCTACCTAGGACTAATAGCTGGCCAGTGACAATAGGTAGGCTAAAGTACAGTCAGATTTCATTCATACTGTATGTCACAGCATAAAAAGATACGTGAACAGCATAAAAAAGTACATAAAATAGCTCTATTGGTGTTTCCGTATTTTTTGGCTGTTCCACAGTGTTATTATGGATGTCCATTGTTATAGAAATACTACGTTTAAATGGTCCAAATATTAAACAACGTTTGACTCCATGAGTCCACGGTTGTAGGATCGATCCTGGTCGACACTGAATTCTTTCAAGTGAGGTGGGAAGCCGAAACAACGGCTTCTGCAAGAGGAGAGCAATGCGTGGCCTGGGACAGATTGTATGCGTGCTTGGAAAATCAGCAAATTTTCAAAGTTCAGAGGCTCGACCCCTTATTTTGGTGGAGGGAAAATGCTCCAATGAATAAATCAGGCCAACGTCATACCGCGTTTCCCCAAAAATAAGCCCTTGTCTTATTTTGGTCCCAAAAAAAAACTCTAGGACTCTTTCTCAATGGGGTTTTATCGCCCTTCAACTACAAGGTCACTCGAGCCCCATCCACTGCATATTTCTAATGCAGAGACTGCACAGAGACTAGGTGGAGTTACGTTCCTTAACTTCAGTGATCAGACAAGAACTGTTGTGCCTATCACAATAAGCTGCCTCCACCCTTGTGTCATTTCAAAGGGACACAACTTGGTTGTTCTGACTGTGGGCAAGAAGTTGAGAACATCGTTGACATCCATGTTGACCCTCTGTGCGCAGCTTTACGACCAGCTAAGCATACTTTCTGTTATTAGGGCATATTTTCGGGGAAGGGATTATATTACGTACAACTTAATTTCGGGACAAGACGGTGTTGTGACTGATTGTATGTCCATCCAAAATATTTCGTTGTGCCCTTAATTCATATGCACCATTAACTTCATTTAATCAATTGTAAATAACAAATATTATTTAATTGATAAATAAAGGGTAAATCAATAATTTGTTTTACTAATATTAAGATTAAGATATTTTAACAATTGATGTATTACTAATACTTTAAGACGTTAATAAATTCAACCAACTGCACTTTACAAAATCCCAAGAACGACTCAATTTACCCAAACTGTTAAATTCGATTTTTCCTTAAAATGTTCCATAATTTGAAATTGAAATTCAAATTAATAAACTATGGAAAAATCGAAATATTACTTAAATAACGAATGGGAGGCATGCACGTGAGAAGAATGAGTGCATGATCAGAATGAGTGCATGATCACCACAACGGTATAAATAACTGCTTGCAGCAGTAAGCTATGAAAAATCCAATCCAGTTGTTCCCAGGGACAAATTGGTGTGATGTCCTACAAAGGAGTCTAATACAAGGAGTGACAGCTCCGCCCATTTCTTGTCTTCATACCTGAAGAGCGCCATCTAGTAGATGGAGTTTACAAGCCACTTGTTTTCACATGCTAGCTTGCTGATTTACAAGTTTACGTCATAATCATCATACCCTCATCCCGCCTGCGGCAGGGTCGGGTCTACGGGTTCTGGCCCTCCACTCCCGTCTATCCCCCACCAGGTCTCCGTTCACCCCACACACCGCCATATCCTTGCGAACAACCTGCTCCCACGTCTGCTTCGGTCTCCCCCTGCCCCGAGTGCTACCGACCACCCGCATTCCTAGGATGGCCCTAACGAGCTCCTCGTCTCCTCTCCTCATTATGTGTCATACCACCTCAGCCTATTCTCCCTCACTTTTTCGGCGATGTCCACCACACGCAGGCTACCCTTAATACAGGTAGTCATCGACTTACCACCACAATTGGTTCCGACAGACCAGTCATAGCACGATTTAGTTGTAAGTTGAGTAGGCTATACAGCAGCAGTCTTCAAACTGTGTTCCATGGAACCCCAGAGTTCCGCAGTACACCTCTTGGGGTTCTGCAAGTCAAAATAAAACTTCGTAGCCGATTCGTTAGCAATGACAAGATATACTTTTCTTAAGCTGGGATGGGGCTCCCCCAAAACATAGTTCAAAGGGTTCCATGAGTCGACAATGTTAGAAGACCACTGCTATACAGAATGTACCGTACTGTACCGTGAAATCATCATCATCATCACACCCTACTCAAGCCTGTGGCTAGGTCGAGTCTGCGGGTTCCAATCCTTCACCCCATCCACCCTGGATGGGGGCCTGGTTGTAGGCTTGTCAGCCTTGTACCTCCTCTTGTAGCACCTCTTGTTGCGCCCTCGTCTTGTAGGCTTTGTTCCTTCTCTTTGGACTCCACAAGCTTTCCCACATCTTCGGCAAATATCAAGCACTGAGGGGCCCATTCCCCTACTCCTGCCAGCAGCTCAGCCATGACTGATGTCATCCCCATATCAAATATTTTCAACTTTCAAGGCATGTTAAACTGAACAATTTATGTATATGTTAAAATTGTGCAGCAAGCAGTTTTAAATTATTATTAAGAAAATTCAAATGAAGTGAATAACTGCATGATTAAGATGGTTAAAATGTATGTAGCATCTCTTTTGTAAACTCCATCTACTTGGGGCGCCACCGTCTAAAACTGTGACAGAAAAGTCAATGGGAAAGGGGCAGAGCTGGTACCCTGCGGGTTCTAATCCTCCACTCCCGCCTACCTCCACCAGGTCCCTCTGCACTCCGCACGCCTCCATGCCCGCCTGCACCACCTGTTCCCACGTTCACTTTGGTCTTCCTCTACCTCTGGTGCCCCCTATTACCTGTAGTCCCACAATGGACCTAATAAGCTCCTCCTCTCCCTTCCTCATCACATGCCCATACCACCTCAGCCGATTCTCTGTTACCTTTTCTGCAATGTCCCCCAACCCCATGCTAGCTCTAAGGTAATCATTTCTGACTCGGTCAGATCTAGACACCCCACACATATAGTGCAGCATTTGCATCTCAGCCACTTGCATTTGCTTTTCATGGGTCTTCCTAACAGCCCAGCACTCTGACCAATACAGCATAGCAGGCCTAACAACGGTTCTGTAAACCAGTAACAGTACACAGGACCCCACTAGCCTGTCTCCATGGGTCACATCAAAATCTATTTCCTCATTGCCCTGGAAAACTGATCCTAGATAGCGAAACTCTTGCACCAGTGGAATCTCTTCTCCCCCACAACGAATCTCACCTCCTTGCCCCTGGCCACTAAATTTGAAAGCTAGGTACTCAGTCTTCTTCATGTTCACTTGAAGGCCCCCGTCTTCCATTGCTGCTTTCATGTCTTGTGGGCCCTTTTGTGCATCTTCCTTGGACTCCTCAAGCCTTCCCACATCATCTCCAAATACCAGGGGCTGAGGGGGGCATTCCCCTATTCCCGTCAGTAGTTCATCCATTACTAGAGTGAATAAGTATTGGCTAAGTGCTGACCCTTGATGCACACCAACCTCCACTTTGAAGCTTGCAGTGTTTCCCCATGCTGTTCTCACCCTATCAATGGAACCATCATATACAGTGCAGGCCAAAAATTTGAGACCACTTGTGTTGTGTTAGTCAGGAAATAGGGTAATACAATTTGCTCTCTTGTAGTGCCTGTATTGAAATACAAGACATACATACATAAATCGAATTTTGAATGAAAATTTTAATTAAAGATCACCATTTTTTAAAAAAATACATTAAATTGATTTTTCATCAAAAAAAAAACCTCCTTTAAACTATTACTTGTTTTACAAGTCTGGGCAAATGGGTTATCAATTTGTTGAGTGTGGTTTGTGTGATATCTTTCCAGCTTTCGTTTAGAGCATCCCAAATTTCCTCCTTTGAATTTGGACACCGACTACGTAGTCTTCTGTCCAAATCCTCCAACAACAATTCCATAGGATTGAAATCTGGGCTTTGGGGCGGACATTCCATGGTTTGAAGAATTACTTCACTTTTTTTTCTTCCAACTAACTTCAGAGCAATTTTGAAGTGTGTTTAGGATAAAAAAAAATCAAATTCCTATTTCTTAACACCAAATAAATCACGTTTTAACCACATATAAGGAAATTAATATGATTATAATACTTTTACTATTTATGCATATTATTTTAGTTTTACACAAGTGATCTTAAACTTCTGGGCCTGCAGTGTATATCCTGAACTACCCTAATATGACCTTCATCCACACCTTTTTTTTTAAAACACTCCATACAAATATTGCATGAAACTCCTTCCTTGCTACTCTATGCTTCTCAATCATCTGTCGGAGAATGAAGATTGGTTCCATGGTGGACCTACCTCGCATAAACCCAAATTGATTTTCCGGGACATTAGTTAAGTCTCGGAGGCGACATTCTATGACTCGCTCCCACAGCTTCATAGAATCGCTCATCAGCTTTATGCCCCTATAGTTTCCACAATCCTGGGCGTCACCTTTGCCTCTGAGCAGTTGTACTATCCAACTTTCTCACCATGCAGAAGGCATCCTCTCCCCCTTTGCTAACTAACTGAAGAGCTTCCCAAGTCATGTAATTCCCATGGGTCCCAAAGTGTGCGAAACATCCATGGGGATCTTATCAGGGCCTAGCATACTGCTTTCTGACATGTCATCTTCTGAAGGGCTCTGACTGTTTCTGCCTCACTCACCTTGTCCATAGCCTGTGGTTGTTGTTGTTTGTTGGAGTTTAAGGTCCCGTCAACTAGAAGGTCATTAGAGACCCATCCACTATATAGTTCTAATGCATATACTGCACAGACACTACACTAATGCGACGATTATTGGGTATTAGCAGTACCCAGCTTTCCCGAGCGACCACCCATGTCAGTACTAACTGGACTTGCGTTGCTTAACTTCAGTGATCAGAATAGAACTGGTGTGTCCAACGCAACTTGCCGCTCCCATAGCCTGTGGTGTGAGTGGGTTTCTGCCTGTGACCACTGCACCAGAGTCTGCATTTAAGAGGCTGTGGAAGTATTCCTCCCACCATATGGTTACCTCTGCTGGTTGAAAAAGGACCCTACCTGTGGTATCCTTGACCGTTATGGTCCTGGCAACATCCTTACTAGTCCTATCCCTGGTCCTGGCCAGTCTAAAGACTGCATTCTCTGCTTCCCTTGTCCCCACCTTTTCATATAGGGCCTCATACTTCTGGTACTTGGCCAGGGCAATGGTCCTCCTGGCGATTTTCCTTGCCTGAACATAGTCGCTCTGAAACCTGATCCCCTACCTCTCTCCACCTATGGAGATCCTCCTTCTTTAGTTTAATGGCAGTTTCCATCTCCTCATTCCTCACCCTGCCTGCCTTGATAAGTGCCTGGATTCAACTGGATTTCCAAATTTATTAAGAGGAATGGTCTTTCTATTCGAATGTTCCAGATGATTAGGAACAAAAGATGGCGGATTTCTGCACATTTGTCAGTGATTTATCACATTAAAAAATTATTGGCATGAAGTCCTAAAACATACTTTCAGTATTTCATAACATAAAGACCTGGGAAAACGTTGTACCTGAATACTGGTGTCAAATTGTGTTCATGTGTGCATCATTTTTTCAAGTCCATAATAATGCAGATGTAGCGTTCCAGGTTTGATACAGGATAGAGGTGGTGTTGTTGTTTGTTGATGTTTAAGGTCCAGTCAACTACAAGGTCATTACCCAGGATAGAGGTGACTTAGTTTATTTCAGGTGAGAGAGAGAGGAACCAAGTGTACCTCCCAACACATGACAAGTAAAGGAAAGGCTCTGTGTGGTGCAAGATGCCATTTGCACATAAAGGAACCCTGCTACTATGCAACAAGTGCATAAGGCAAAATTCCCAGGATAGGAGCTTGCACTTTGAATGCCCCTAAGACCAGTTAGTGAACTGCGTAAAAATGCTGTTCAACACCGACCTTCCCTTAGGCAGGCAAAGGGTTAGAAGTTGCTTTTCACTTTATGTTCCTGATATATGGGTTGACAACATATATACAGTGAAAACCATTTAACACAAAAATGCTTAACATGAAATATCAGTTAACACAAGATAACATTGTGGTCCGGACAAAATACTATTTAATTTAACCAGGAACCCATAGGAATATTGGCTGGGGTGTCTGTGGGAAATGCTGGCCTACCCCATTTGTCCCAACATTGCATTATACAACCAAAACAGAAACTTTGGTGGGTAAATTGATGCTTTTTTCATTATAATATTACTCAAATAAATCGTAATAAATCGAATTAATAAAATATGCAAAAGCAACTCCTAACCCTTTTTCCGCCTTATGGCAGGGTCGGGTACCCATTTGTCCCTCTGAATGGACACAGGGTGATATATTGGACATAGTTTTTTCTGCAGCCGGTTGCCGGCCAAAGCTGCACCCCTACACTTATTTATCGTCGGTCTAGTGTTCGTTGGGGAATGCTACCGACGCCAGGGGGCGAGCTCCTACACCTGGAAATTTTGCCTCATCTACCCGTTGCGTAGTAGAGAGGGTTCTTTTACGTGCAAGCGCCATCGTACACCCACACGGGACCTCGGTTTTACTTCTCATCTTTACTTCGAATTAATAAAATATGATGACATTGAAAACAATATTGAGATTTTTGCATGCATCATTTAACAAAAAATTCCTTTAACACAAAAAAATATTTTGGCCCCTTCAGTTTCATGTTAAACGATTTTCACTGTACAAACTAAGAAAAAAATGAATTTCATACTGACGCAATTGGTCATCTTTACAAATTCATTTCTATCCTATGATATCCAGGTGCACTATTATTAAAGTTGACATATTAATGGGTACGCTCTCACCGGCTCACACCATAGCAGGGCTCACCTTATGGGGGCGAGCCCAGGCACAGCCCAAAGGCGCCAGATTAATAGGGGCAAGTCAATGAAAGAATTTTTAGTCCCTAAGCAGTTTAATGTTTTTAATTTTTAAATAAATTTAGCTTGAAAACATTTTAAATTCTACCAGCTGCACCAAAATGGTGGTGCCCAAATGGTCAGGTAGCCAAGTTGAGTATGTGCAGCCAAGTTGAGTATGTGCAGCCAAGTT
>JAAFCE010008833.1:1225436-1236932 GCA_013389805.1 Trigoniulus corallinus
AAGTTGAGTATGTGCAGCCAAGTTGAGTATGTGCAGCCAAGTTGAGTTGGACACACCAGTTCTCGTGAGATCACTGAAGTTAAGCACAGTACCAACATGGGTGATTGGCAAAGAACGTTGGGTGTTGCAAATTTCCCCTCTCCTACGTCCTCCACACCTACCTCCTCATCTCCCACGAGCAGCCTCCTAAGGGTTCGGCCTGTTATGGCTGCTTGACTTACTCTCCAACTCATGAAATTAATCAAAATCTAATCAAATCTAATTGTCCAATGGCACCCAAACATACCATAACAATCCAATTAGGAGAGACCAAGTCATCAAATGACATCATTCACTGGAACCAAGGAGGAAGACAATTGCTGTCCATCAGAGCCCAGGAACGGTCACATCAATATTGTTCTAAGGATAACAATTTCAAAAGTGTAGTACAGAGTATATAAGACAAAAAAACTATATAAGACAAAAAAAGATGTGTGAAGCAAAATTTCCAGTGAGGATTTGCTTTCTGTGATTCAAATTAATTGCCTTCCTTTTGGTATGCTTAACATTTTTCAACATATTTTACTGTATTCGAAGGCTTTGCTCTTTTCATGATTATTTCTAATGGTAAGTCATTAGTGATTTTCTTTCAAATTCTACTTCAATTCAACACTAAAGTATTTTTTTTTAATTAATTATGTGCATAAATATATTCTCTGCTTCACATTTTCCTTCTCAAAAATATTTTAATGACCGATTGATAATCTTTCTCACCCTTAATGTCTGTGAAAAGTCAAATTATTAAGAAATGATCATTAGGCTATGAATATATAAAATGGAAAGCAAAGAAAGAACTACCATTTTATAAAAAGAAACAGTTTATGAGTATTAAAATATGTCCTGTAAAAAAATTGAATAATTTTTTGTGTTGTCGGTGTTTTATGGTCCGTCAACTATCGTCATGGCCTCTTAAATAATCCACCTAGAAGTCATGCATAAAAACACCCACCGTCTAACTTGGGTCTTATTAAATATAAGTGCCAATGTTTTGCATGCACTGTAAGCTACATGTGTGTAGCTAAAACAAGTAGTATTTCACCTAGAATGATCAATATTACAAAAAAACAATTTCTTTTCAATTTCTGCAAAAATATATCATACCGTAATTATTCTCATAAACGGCGCCCTCCAATAACCGGCGCACCTTTCAGCTGAAAAAGATGGTTCTCTTTTTTAATGATTAACCTTTCAATGGACCCAGGGTTGGGTCCGTGGGTCCATTGAACATGCTATGACTGGGAACACCCCAGGCAGGCGTGTGGAACCCACAGGAATATTGGCTGGTTGTCTGTGTGGGGATGCCAGCCTACAACACTGTTCCAACACCACATTTTACAACCAAAATATAAATTTTGGCAGGTAAATTAATGCTTTGTCAGTTTTAATATTGCATGGTGTCTGACCTATTGCAAAACAACTATACTGCAATAAGGAATCAGGCTCATGCCAGAACAGAGGTACTGGTGAACCCCAGGGTTTTTCTTCCTCCTCTCTGTTCTGTGGGTGACCCTGGTGCAATGCGATTCAGAGTATTTTCAAATGATAGGTTGAACTTCCTAATAAGTCACAGTCGTGTAAACTAAGCTTTAGTGCAGACATTGTTGAAAGAAAAGTTTCAAATAGAACGCATTCTTTAGCATTTAAATTGTTGCAATTTCTGCAGTTTAGAATGATAGTGATCGACCTGTGGCTAAACCTCTACAGTTATTTGAATCTAGGGTAAGGATTTAAATTTTAAATGAACCATTGATTATTTTTCTCATTTTCATTTTGCCAATAAATTCAGATGCAAGAGTGTCATCAGCAAAAATCAAAATTAATGAAATCAACTTGTCCAGCTAAAAAGTTTCCATTTATAAATTGAAAAAAATAATTTGTTTGCTTTTTGCACGATTTCAAGGCAGTACCACATTTAAATGGGAAAGGGGCATCAATTTTCTATACCGGGAAGTTGTAGACCATACCTGTCTCCACTTAGAGGATAAATACAGTCAGGTCTCTTTTTATGCGGGGGATACGTTCCTCAGAAAATAGCATAACAGAAGACCATAAGTCTACAGAAAAATTAGGGATATGTTCCATAATTTTTAAAATTCGCAAAACTCCAAAATTACGATTTAAAATTAATGTACAACCACATAAAAAAAGTGTTGATATTAAAGAAAATAGGTTTATTAATTAATTTCTTTGGGAAGCTGAAAAAGATTTATATAAATCTTAAATAACATTGTATTTCAATTCAATTGTCTATCTGGTAAGGGCATACACCATCTGCAAACTGTGTGTAAATAACTTTCATCATTAGAAATAACTGTCTATGCAATAGATCTCTTTGATATAGGCGATAAATTTTCACAAACATATTTTTATCTGGCAGGGTCGGGTCTGCAGGTCCACTAACATGCTCTCATTGGGGACACTCCACCCTAGAGGACGATCATATGGAGAAGTTATAGAAATCCATAGGAAATTCAATGGATTTCTATGTTATTTCTATAGTATTGTATATTTTTGAATGCAGTTCTATGGTTTTCCATGACTTACCATTGACTTTTCTATGTATTTCTATGGTTGTCCATGACTTACCATTGACTTTTCTATGTATTTCTATGGAGTAAAAAAATGTGTTTCATGGAGTTGAATAGTTTTACAGGGAGTTTAATGGATTTTTATAAACATCCTAAAATGTTTTATGGTTTATATGGTATTTAATGTTATGGATTTCTATGTGGTGCATTTTATTACCATGAGATATAATACATTTTTTCATTGAAATGATTTAATAACTTTAGAATTGCAAAATCTACATTGAGACCAATATCTTAACATTTAGATTATTTTGTGGTTTCTGTGAAAGATAAAGCAATTTTCAATCAAATTTAAACACCATTAGTAATTATATAATAACCTTGATGTGAATTGGAAATAAATACTTTTCAACCCTTATTATGGCCATGAATTATTCCTTTAAAATAAGAATAGAATACATCAAACACAAAATTTCAGCAAATAGTTGTAAAATTCAATCATCATGTATATATTCCAATGTCATTCTGTTTCAATGGTATTTGGCAGTCTAAAGTAGTATTGATGGCCTGAAATATGGTTATCATGAGACTGTATGAATATACATTTTCCTTTTACATCACTGAGCTTAACAATCTCTAGCTCTGTAGGTTCAGCAAGTTTTTCTGCCGTTAAAATGTGTGACATGGGTATATGCCTACCATATTTATCACAAACTCCTCTATGTAAAGGTGTTCCTTTTGGGAATGTACAAACTATTAAAATCCCTGATTTTTGAATATTTAAATCTGTCTTACTTTCAACAATAAGCATATGTTTTACAAAAGCTACACTATTTTTTGCAAACTCTATAGCAGAATCATTTGTTGATTTTTGCTTATTGTACAGAATGGATGAAATAAAAAAGGAATTAATAATAGCTCTGTTGAAGGCTTCAATTATGTCATCTCCACTGACTGCCACTCCAAGAGCTTGAAGTTTTAAAGGAACATTATGAGGAACTTTTGTACGTTTCGATTATCCTAACACTACAAAATTATCAACAATTTGAATGCCATGTGCATAAGTTGGGTGAGATAGTATATCACAGGCCTTGATAACAGAGTCACTGACATTCAATTTTTTTGACAACACTGGTAGCAATTGAAATGTTACATATTTTGACACAATTTGTGTGGGTTCCCACTTTGTTCCCTTCACTTATTTAACCAACTGCCCATTCATGGATTAAAAATTAAAGGCAGAAAAAGCCCACAAGCATCCATAGTTTCTGACAGCCTGGGGGAGATGCAGAAGTAAATGGCAGTTAAATTTCATCTCTTTTAAACCATATAATATACCCATCTCCCCAACAAATTTCAAGATCAGTTGCTCAGATTTATTAATGTCCTGAAGTGTGACTTGATTTTGAAGAAGTAGCCAAATTGCTTCAGAAAGAAGCAGAAAGTGTTTCAAATATTTAGGGCATTGAATTGAATTTGTGAATGCTGCACAATAAAATATTAGCCATGATCGCCACTCATGAGCTTTCCAATATTTCCTCTCACTAATGGAACGAGGGAGAGCATTAAATGTCTTGGGAGGCTTGATTGAGAGAAGTCCTTGATTGATAATTTCTATGTGTTGAGGACTTCCTATATAAAATTCCTTCATATGAAAATTTTGATTTAACCACAAGTTAGTGAGTGTTCTGATAGTTCCCAATAATACAGCATGCATGTAATCTGGTGGGCATCCATCCACAATCCTAAATTTTGGTAACTGCAAGGATTGAGTATCCTTTCACTCCATGTACAGATATTGGATGTTTGGAAATTCATCTTTTAAAGGATTTTAAAAAGTTGGCTAATTTTGCATTTCTCTTAGCTGACCTATCATTCCTGCTAGGGAAATCTTTTTCATGCAACATATAGCATATTTGGTTATTTATTCTATCCCCAGGATGAAGACAATATGGACACCCATAGTATGCATTAAACTGCTTAAAATTTTGCAAGTGTGGTCTTGCAACTGAGTCTGCAACAATGCACAAAACATGCACTTTGCTATTAACTACCATCCCATTCTTTTTGGTCCAAGAAAAACCTTTAGATTCCAAGTGCTTCATTTCCTTAACAAAACTGGAAAAATACAGTGGGATATATGGTTCTGTTGCACCACACCACATTCCACCTAAAAGAATGAATTTCTTGCACTCTTTAACAGGAACTTCATTAATAGAAATTTGAATTGGCGACATTGAAAATTTTCGTGACTTATAAATAGGTGCACCATCATAATTAACTGAAATTGTGATGTCATAGGAATTCTTGTCATATGAAGTATTATTAAAAATATCTCCAGAATGTAAATCACTTAAAATTCCAGTGAAGCTGCTAGTGGATCTGCCTTTAAAGAGTTGCAATTCCTCAGAATGCGCTTCTAAAAATAAACAAAGTTGTTTTTCAAGAGATAGTTCTAAAAAGAAGTTTCCCTCATTTGCATCCCCAACTATGTTTGGAGCTGCACAACTGACATTAGGGCAAATAATGTGTTCTGCAGTAATATGGTTGTCGACCACAACTCTTAAGCTCGTATTGCACTTCTTACAATAAAAGTGATATTTGGCTATATTTAAATTTGAAATTGGAAAAAAATTCGTTACAAAGTATTTTGAATGAGGTAAACATTGAGAATTATTGAATCCACCAATTAGGTTGATAATTTTTAAAAGTTGTTTCACAGCAGTAGATGTCAGTCCAAAACGCAATGAAAAAGACGTTATCAAAAGTACAGCTTCATATTTTTTCATTTGAGTGTCCTCAGAAATTATGTCATCCATACCCTCCAGAAGATTAGTCAGTTTAAAAGACTGAGAAGTATTAAGATTTTACAAGCTTTGTAAATTACTTTCCACCTATTAAAACGTTACTTTATGAAACTGTATTTACCAAATTCAACACAACAATAAAATGATACAGATATAGCTAACGTCAAAATTATTTTGATTGTCTTCTATTGAAATTTCTTTTTTATTTATTTCGTCACTATTTTTCAGATGTTTTGGAATTTCATTAGACTGCACAGGAATTATATTCTAAAATTTCAGCAATAATAAATATTAAATTATCTCCTTTGCAATTTACAGTATGATTTACCTGTGTCTGTGATTCAACAGATGGGTGCTGAAGTCTTCTCATTGTTGTAGGCTCAAGATAGGCCCTATAGTGACTTTTAAATTTTGGCATAATTACAAACCTATATGTTTTCCATAAAAATTTTATACAGCTACAAAGATTTTCAAAAACAGTTTGCCTTTCGTAAGTTATTGAAATTCTGTTAAAGGAAATGCATAAACTAAAACTGCCAAAAGTAGGCCAATACATGTGACATCCTGTCCAATATACAAGGGAGCCAAAGGAAGTAAATACGTGATGCCTGACGTCATTTCTATACTCACACTAATACTTTCAGGGACTTTCCCCTTTCCTTTGTTAGTTTATGTTCAGTGAGTGAGGTTCACAGATTGTAGTTCAATCTTTGTATGAGTTCTGAAAATTAAAATGGATATGTTTGCTCTTGTAACTTATGAGGACAAAATAACAAGTATTGTGCCAAAGGAATTTATATGCAATTGTCATACCTCTTTCAATTATGAAAGGCAGAAAAATGAATGGTTTGATGTGCTTTGGAGAGCTCGGAAACAGAAAATCATTGATATAGATGAGGGAAAGTTATTGAAACCAACATTTGATGAAAGTTTGGAAAATAAACATTTTAAGGCAAAAATACTTTCATTTGGAGGTAATGTAGATTATGAAATTTTTTAACAAACCTATATAATTGTTCAGAGACATTGTCCTGAATATTACTGCTATATAATTGTATATATTAACATTACTTTATTATCATTTTGTAGTAAGTGTTGAATCACTTTTGGATAAATTAAAGTCAGGAATAATGACTATTCCTGGGAAAAAAATACAAGTGAGTGATACAATTGGCAAGAAGACAGGATGGAAATTCAAATGTTGTAAAAGCATTCAATTTCCAAAGGTATAATATGAAATATATTAAACTTATTGTATACAATATATAACTATTAGAATGATGATGAAATGCCAAACTGCAGTATTCAAATATAATTAGGTTTCAAATTTATTTCTTTATTCAGCCAACCCTAAATAGTGTGAAAAAAGCTAAAGCTTCTACAGGTCAAAAGTTTAAAACTCATAAAAAATCTTGTTCAAAAAATAAAGAGGTATGGCTGTATTTTTGAAGCTAATCCTTAGTTATTAATAATTATCATTTATAATAAATGAAAAATGTATATTAGAAAGAAGTTCCTGATGTAGATGAGAGAGCTGACCATATGAAAACCATTTTGGAAACAAAGCTTAGCTCTCTTTTAAAAAGACAGGACATAAACTATTGCATGTCATCTTCTGAAGATAGCAAACTTGAATGTGCATTTAATGGAGCCATACAAGACAAAAATGATACCAATGAGCAGTTAAACCAAATATATAAGAAAATACAAAGCCAGAATGATGACCTCCAACAAAGAAATGAACAACTAGAAAAGAAAAACTTGCAACTCCAAAACTGTATAATGGCCTTAATAATAAAAGGTAATTAAAATGGCAGATTTTTTTCTATAAAAATGCGTTTTAATTTTAATTTTTGAAGGGCACTGTGAACATTGCTTCAAAAATCATGAATCAAGATCTGGGAAGTCAACAGATGTTGTAGATATTCCATGGGGTATGCATTCCAATTAGAATTTTGATTAATAATTTATATTTAAACCATATAATTCAATTGTGTTCACAGAGTTGTCATCCACAAGCAATGCTACTTGCAGAAAGGAGAATGCTGTTATAGAAAGTAATGATAGCAAATTGCTTGAAGGTAACAGTTTATTGAGATGAAGAATAATAAATTTCTATCATATATTCTGTCCATTAATATACTCTGCATTTTGAAGTGATTCAGTTAACTTCTTATGAGAAACAGCAAGCTATGCTAAAAGTAAGTTAAAAATATGCAGCTTTAAATGGCATTTAAATTTTGATTACTAATCTTTTGTGGCATCCAACTTTTAAGGAAAGCAATTATTATAATGTATTGGCAACCTTTGAAGTTGAAACTCTCTCTCTTGCACCCTGATCCAATTGAAATAGAGCAATCATCAGGTGATTATTGCATTTGATATGTTATGAACCTAATAACTTATGCAATATAATGCAATAATATGGGAACTATTTTATAATAGTGGATACCACCAATGGTTTTATTCATTCGAATGATTGTATGGAAAAGGTATCAGGAGAAATTGAGCAGGATATAAAACTTAAGTTGTTTTTCATTAGTTTATGTATTTACTATTAATTAAGACAGGCTTTTCATTCAAAACATTGATTTTTTTATATTACAAGGAAATGGATTTTAAGAAATGACTTTTCTTTTAAGGAAATGGTTAATATTGGTAAAGGTGTCCTCTTTAGTAAAGAGAAGCTCTCATTTTTAAAAGAGAATTTCACAGAAGATACAAAATTTGTTAAAAACTTTGCAAAACCTCTTTGGGGTGATGATGTCCTTGCAATGCAGAGTGTTACTGGTAAGCCCTGCAATAAACTAAAACAAAAGGTGGGAAAACCTCGGCTAACTCCAGCAAAGATTCATGCCATTGAATGTGAGAAAAAATTGTATTTTAGCATCGAGTTTCTATGACATAATATTTTTTGAATCTCAGACCAGCTCTGTTTGCAAATATTGGATCACAGTCCTGAAATGCCAAAGGAAAAGATTGAAGAGAGAGTTAAAAAGACAAAAATTCATTTGGCACAAAAAATTCAATATTTATGTAACACTTATGAAAAGACTACATGTTGAAGTCATTTTGCTTCTGATGTATTAACAGACTAGCATGAATAATAAAACAAAGATTGTAAAGGTATATGCAATTTGGATACTTGGGTCAACATTTATTTTCATGTATGGGAATGATACCATAGTTTTTAACAATGTTGATAATTTTAATTGTGTTCTGTGGAGGCTAATACCAAATCACAGTTTTTTTATTAGATTCAAAAGCAATTCATGGTTTTCTATGGGGATCAATAGCAATTCATGGTTTTCTATGGGGATCAATAGCAATTCATGGCTTTCTATTGGTATCAATAGCAATTCATGGGGATGTGTTACATTTGCTATGGTTTTCCATGGGTACCATAAATCCAATGGGTTATATAGCGTTGTATGCTACGAATTTAACATATGGCACCATGACATCGTCCTCCAGGGCAGTCAGGCGTCTGGAATACGCAGGCATATTGGCTGGGTGTCTGTGGAGGGGGATGACGGTGTCATACGTCAAAGTGTCCGGTACCTCAAAGTATCCGGAGTCTACTTAAAAGCGTCTGGCGGGGCACTTTTAGGCAATTTTTGAGTACCTCAAAGTGCCTACCATCTAGGTCCGAATGCAGATGCCCCAATTTGTCTCTTTTCTGCAGAGCAACGTGAACGGTTATGGAAAACGGCTGAGACACTTTGACGTGAAAGCGGTCTACCCCACAGCCTACCCCAATGTACTAACACCGCAATATACAATGATAATGAAATTTTGGCAGGTAAATTAATGCTTTGTCGGTTATAATATTGCATGGTGCTGTCCCATTGCATAATAACTCTTAAAACAAACACATGAATGTCTAAATAGACCGTGTTTTATGTGCCTGTCATACTTTAGGTTTACTGGACAGACAATTTCATGCTGGTTTAATGACAATGTAATTTTAGTAATTAAAATTTGTCATCATGATTCTACCAAATTTTTATATACGGTATTATCTCGTGTATAATACGCACACCAAACTTCAAGACTTACGTTCACGTAAAAATCTCAATACTCATGTATAATACACAGGCTAAGTTTGTCAGTTCCCAATTACTTCAGATGACGATTATGAAGAATTTTTAGGCTTTTAATATTGGTATTGTTGGACATAACTGGACTTAGAATATTCATTTTTGTTACAGGACTTGTTAATTTTTTATATGAGTACGCTAGTATTATTATATCTATAGTTACACTTGTATTAATATGCAAGCACTTGTATCTATGGTATTAAGGTAAATAAAGTGTAGGTAGCTAAGTATTATATTTAGAAAACTAACTCAAAAGAGCATCTAATAGCAGTTAAATGAGGTTAATAAGCAAACATGTCTCTTCTTGCTTTTGATGGATGATCCAGTATTCTTTACGCGTGTTTAGTGTTCTCTGATAAAGGCTGAAATTTTTACACCTACGTATAATACGCACCCAGACTTTGCATCCAATTTTTTGGGAAAAATGTGCGTATTATACGTGAGATAATATGGTAATTCATGGTATCAAGAAACACTGTTCTGACGCTGTTTCAGAGTTAACATCCTTAACTAGCAAGTGATTTTCTAATTCACTGCAAAGACGAAGACAACCATGAATTAATTTTGTTGTGAGGGGGCCTGGTCTTTCTTCAATATCATTTTCACTTCGGGATCAGCTACTGCATCTACAGTTAGTTTAATAATATCGTCATTTAAGAAAACATCCACCAGCATTTCTTCTATATCATCATGGTTAAAAATGTTCAAATCATCTCCAAATGAAGTTTTAATTTTAGAGCATGTTAGTGGACCTGCAGACCCGATACTGTCACAATCGGGATAAGAGTGTGATGATGATTATATGATTGTTAAGTATGCTAATTTCCGACAGACTAAGACTTCTTTGGATAATTCAATGGTAGGTGGATTTTATCTTACGTTATGGGCCTTAGACTGAATATATTTCCTAAACAATCATACAGTATGCATATTTGGCCAAACTTTTTTTAATAAAATGCAAATCGCATAAAATGAAACCCATAAGTCCTGTAGAAAAAAACCATCCCCAAAGAATTTCAAAATCTGAAAGAATGCGGAATAAAGAATTTCCAAATTGCGTTGGACTCACCAGTTCCCATGAGATCACTGAAGTTAAGCAGCGCAAGCCCACGTCAATACCAAACTGGGGGGTCGTAAAGAACGTTGGGTGCTGCAAATTAACCCTCTCAC
The DNA here is from genome assembly GCA_013389805.1 of Trigoniulus corallinus. Classification (NCBI taxonomy): domain Eukaryota; kingdom Metazoa; phylum Arthropoda; class Diplopoda; order Spirobolida; family Trigoniulidae; genus Trigoniulus; species Trigoniulus corallinus. The sequence continues at coordinate 1,236,081 of JAAFCE010008833.1, forward strand.
CTACCTCCTCATCTCCCACAGGTAGCCTCCTAAGGGTTCGTCCTGTTATGGCTGCCTGGCTTTACTCCCCAACCCACAAAACTAATTCAATCCAATCCAATCCAGGCAGAAAGTTTTTCAAAACTCAACCTGGTATTTCATTTAAAAAAAATTGTATTTTAAATGCGTTCCTGAAGGAAATTCTAGCAAGAAAATTCTACTTTGCCTACTCAGCAAGGTATCATCTGGAGCTTTAGATATAATAATTGCAAGGTTTATGGAAGTTTGCCCCCCCCCCCCCCCCCCCGATTTTTCGCCCCTGAGTACTTTTCGCCCCTCAGACGTTTCGCCCCTGAACATTTCGCCGCTCAGACGTTTCGCCCCTGAACATTTCGCCCCTCGGATGGTTCGCCCTTGGCAGGGTAAATGACCGGGTTTTTTTGTTGCTCTGTTTTGTTGCTCTGTTCGAAATTGTAGGCTATGCATTCAGAAAGTCTATTAAGTTTCTATCGTTGATGTCCTCCACAATGCGTAGAATTCTTGCCAAAATTGCTGAATTTTTACCTTACCTATTCCTTGAAACACTCAGAAAAAGGTCCAAACGAACAATGCTGTCTTTCCAGGTAAAAACAGAATAACAAAAAAACACCGGCCAAAATATGGTAAAAAATCAGGGGCTGGCATTGACGATATTTACGCTATTTACGCTAATTTACACTATTTGAGATATTTAGCTTGGCATTTTACCTTACCTTAAACAAAATAACAAAAATTAACAAAAAAACGGCCATTTGCCCTCCCGGGGGCGAAACATCCGAGGGGCGAGATGTGTGGGGGCGAAAGCTCCGGGGGCCAAAAGTACTCAAGGGCGAA
>JAAFCE010008833.1:1236942-1250331 GCA_013389805.1 Trigoniulus corallinus
ATGTGTGGGGGCGAAAGCTCCGGGGGCCAAAAGTACTCAAGGGCGAAATGTCGGGGGCGGAGGTTTCGGATCCCTAATTGCAAGTACCCATGTCAACTTAAGTCATAATTAGCCAACAATACTGATGCTGCTAGTAACTGTAGCAAGTAAAGAACCTAGTTTTCAAAAATTGCAATTAACTCTTAACTGTGCTGGTTGATTTTCCAAACACTAATGCACTGGTGGGGTCTTTTGGACCCAAAAATGAAAAATGCAAGAATTTGCATAAAGAAGCATCATTTTGTATTAAAACTTCTTTACATTTGTAGAATGGTATGTTAGTAACATACGTATATCAGGAGGATATTTTGAATGAAACTTCCCAACTTTGTGGAAAAACATTAAAAGGAGCACGACTAACTATTAATAGATGACATTCATAAATGAATATAAAATTATTACAGTAACACCCCGTTTAACGTTACGGATTTGTTCCTCAACAACGTTACATTATCCGAATCCATTTCACAGTCTAAAACAATTACCAGTGCATTGGATGGCTAACCAAAAAGCCTGGGTGACAACAACTGGTTTTACAAAATGGTTCAATAATTGCTTTCTATCAGAAGTGGAACTCTATTTGAAAGAAAAATCTCTTGATTTTAAAGTCTTATTAATTATTGATAATGCACCAGATCATTTACAGTTAGAACATCCAAATGTTCAAATAGTATTTCTTCCACCCAACACAACAAGCCTTCTTCAGCCATTAGATCAAGCAATAATTTCAACATTCAAAAAATATTAAATTAAGCAGACTTAAAAATTCATATTGAATAAATTAGAAAATGAGTCCTTGACAGTAAAAGACATGTGGAAACAATATTCTATATTTAATTGTATAATTCAAGTTGCATCTGCTTCTGCTGAAATGAAACCAGCAACTCGAAATGCCTGTTGGAAAAAGGTTTGGCCACGATGTATTACAAGCAATACAGTCATTGAAACATCAAAACTTTTGAAGGAAATTATAAGTTTGGCACATGCTATTGGCAGAGAATGTTTTAAAAATTTCAACCATGATCATATAGAAGAACTGCTGGTGGATGATGTGTGAAAATGATGATGACATTGTTGCACTAGCTTTAAATGCAGCAAATTCAGAAACTGAAAGTGATATGGAGGAAGTCCCAACCCCTCTCACTTCAAAAATAATTCGAGATGGTCTTCATCTTTGCAGCAAATTAGAAAATCATTTTCTTGTTAATGACCCCAATTCTGAAAGGGCCTTGAGCTGCAGAACTGTGTTTCTGGATATCGTGAATTGCATAAACAATTAGTAGAATCATCAATGCAAAGTTTAATTATGGATTGCACTGTTAAAAAAGGAAAATCAGCCTGCAGTGAGAATGAAGGTTGCAAAAATGTATGACCTATACCAAAGAGATCAATTGCAGAAACAGTTATTTCTGATTATGAAAGTGGTTTGGAACCTGTTCACAAACGGTGCATACTCTTATCAGATAGTGATAGTGATTAAAAACATGTAAATTTATATTACTTTCTTATAAAATAAAACGAGTTGCATTTAAATGCAATTTTATTTAAGAATTTATATAAATTATTTTCAGCTTCTCAAAGTAATTTATTAAAAGACCCATTTTTTTAACGTCGACAAATTTATTTTTATGTGGTTTTACATTTCTTTTAATTCATAATTTCGGAGTTACGCGAATTTTAAAAATTATGGAACGTATCCCCAATTTTTCCATAGACTTATAGTCTTTTTTTAATGCGAATTCTTTTCATGCGATTTCCTGAGGAACGTATCCCCCGCATAAAAAGAGACCTGACTGTACTTGAGTGTGGTGTTTTGCAGGGCTCCATTCTTCGCCTGATTTTATTCAATGTTGCCACAGGTGATCTTCCCCCTTTGTGCAGGGTGGCAATGGTGGTCCTTTGCAGATGATAATTATTTTGGTTGCCCAGTCAAACTTGATTGCCTTGCCGAGGCAACCTCCCTCATTGATAACCTGCTATCTATAGTCTCCAGGTGGTGCAATTCCTTGAAACTCCATCTCAATCTTGATAAAACTAAGATGATTATTTTCTGTCAAAAAACTCTTGCTTCAGAACTTCTTTCTATTCGTTAATCTACTCCTTGTCTTTGGTTGTTTGGTGTCATGTTTGATGCCCAGCAGAAGTTCGTTCACTATTGGGGCTCCTTAATCTCAAAGCTAAATTCGCTGAAATACTTTTTTAAGCATCTCAATCTATAGTTCCAACCAACAAGCTTTTAGTCATCTTTCAGGCAAAAATAATTCCATTACTATCCTTAGCTGGTCCTCTTCTTGTAGGAGTTGCAAAATTCCTTCCCATTCCATTTTGTATACAATAGCATATTACGTATTATTTTTTGCCTTCCTCTGTGGATAAGTTTGGACCCGTGGTGGGCTAGGTACCATATTCGCCCTTTTCAAACTTACCAGGCCTTCTGTCAACTTTTGGACCTTGCCTGCGCTCTTAGGAACAATGCCCGTCCTTTACATGCTATATCTGTATTTTTCCCCTCCAGTGTCTCTATGTGGAGTACTTGTCAGATTCATTTTGAGCCTACCATGCTTTTTTGGGGTGGAACCCTGTTGTAACCTTTAAACTCTAGAATACTTTACTTTTCCATCTCTATTCTACACCTTATTTTCCTTCAGTCAATTTCAGGGCCTCTTCAATTGTCGTCACTTTAAAAAGAACCATGTAAATTAGCGATTTAATTTGTATTTTTTTTTTTCATTTTCATGATATGGTTATAATGATATAGATTTGAGCATTGGTTGTAATGTGCAGCTGTATTGTACGTAGTCCAGGGTATGTATGATGCCTCCATAGCCAGGGCATGGACACCTTGGGGAAACACTGGGGACTTTACAGTGAAAGTTGGGTTGCACCATGCTTTGGCACTTAGTCCACACGTTTTCATCCTGGTTATGGACGAACTGCTGATGGGAGTAGGAGAATGGGCCCCCCAGTGCATGGCATTGCCTGATATCAGAAAACTTAGTGACTGTAAAAAACAGACAGAGAAGGGACTAAATGATATTAGAGGAGCAATGGAAAAGAGAGGGCTAAAGATTAACATGAAGAAGATGGAGTATTTAGCTTTCAATTGGAATGGTCAGGGAAATAAAGGGGTTCAAGGTTCAAATAGGTGCAGACAGTAAAGTACAATCAATCCAACCCAGCAAGGCACTCGAGGTTGGTCGATTTTCTTTAATTTAGGGGATACGGTTTTCTAATTAAGAGGAAAGGGAAAGGGGAAGTGAAGGTTGTGAAAACATTTAAAGTAAACTAGCAAGGGGTCGCCTTTTGTTTGTCACTTGACCTTTGACAGTCATTTTAGAAAAGTACTTTTCAGCTAACGAGATCTCTGAAGAAGAAAAATCTGATCCAATATACCAGGGGTGGCGAACCTATGGCATGCAGAAAAATTTCATTGGCACGTGTCAAGTACATAAACAGGGTAACCTACGGTATACAGTATAACATATAGCTAAACCAAACTGCAACTCATAACCCTTTACCCACCTATGGCAGGGTCGCTCTGAATAGACACAAGGGCGATATATTGAACTGCCGCTTGCCGACCAAAGCTGTAACCCCGACGTTTATTTATCGTCGATCTACTGTTAGTTGGGGCATTCCACTGACGCCAGTCGGGCGAGCTCCTACACCTGGAAATTTTGCCTCGCCTACCCATTGCATAGTAGAGAGGGTTCATTGCAAATGCCATCGTACACCACACAGGACCTCGATTCTACTTCTCATCCAAAAGCAGGCTCACGTGGGACCTCTGCCCCTCCCCCTACAAGAAGTCAACCCACATCGGTCCAGTATAGAACCTAGAACTAGTGACACTGCTGACGAGTGTGCTACCCACTGCACCACCGAGGCGGGTCATAAAGCCAAACCAATCAATTGGTGAAATTACCATTTCCCATAATAAACTGGAAGTAAGGTTACCCTACTATCTGGCACGTTAGTTCATAAAGAAATATAGCCTAAACTTTTAAATTTTTGGCATGCCAACTGAAATAGGTTCGCCACCCCTGACATATACAGTAAAGGATTATCAGGTAAGAACACTCAGTAGCTGTGTCAGTAGTTCTATGTTCGATACTGCAGTGAGGTGGGTTTACTTCTTGAGGGCAAGAGGGAGGCTCTGAGGGCACCTTTCTTCAAATACAAAGGAAAACCAAGATCCTGTGTGGTGTATGATGGCATTTGCATTTGTGGGAAAAGGGTTAGGAGTTGCTTAGATGATCTTAGTTTTACTTCGTATCTGAAGAATGGTGCCCTCAGGGTTTCCCTCTTGTCCTAAAGAAGGAAATCCACCTCACTGCAGTATCAAACCTAGAACTACTGATACAGTTACTGAGTGTGCTATCCACTAATAATTTACTGTGTATATCAGTGGTCTCAAATTCACTTTATTGGAGGGCCATTTTACAACAGTGAAACTTTCTGCAGGCCACATGCACTATGACCTAAGTTATGTGTAAACTACCTATATATTATAAGCGCTTATGTCGCCCTGGACAAAAAGAAAAGTTGCCGCCCCTTAAGAATTCAAGCAGCAGTTTTTCGCACACAGCCAAAATGGCGCCCCAGACTAATGCCCGGGTTACACCACCCTAGAGCCGGCCCTGACAGTAACGTTTTATATATAATTTAATTGAACAAACCGTTAACCTATACGTTTACTGTCATTTTTCCAATTTGCCTACAATTCTCAAAATTCTCTCTGGGCTGCACGAAAGACCATTGTGGGCCGCATATGGCCCGCGGGCCACGTATTTGAGATGCCTGGTGTATATGATCAGATTTTCATTCTTCAGAGATGTCTTTAGATGAAAAATAGTTTCCTAAAATCACTGTCAAAGATCAAATGACTTAAACAAAAGGCGATACCCCTTGCTAGTTTGCTTTCTATGTTTTGAACACCTTCACTTTCCCCTTCCCCTTAATTAGAAGACTGCATCCCCTATTTTAAGGAAAATCGACCAACCTCGAGTGTCTTCCTGGGTTGGACGGACTGTACTTAGGATCAGCGTTTCAAAGCAATGGGGAGGTAGACCCACAGAATCAATGGGGGTGGATGAAAAGGAAAGAAACAAGCAGAGTCATGTGCTATTGGAGGATCCCAATCAAGTTGAAAGCGAAGTTTTAGTAGAAGAAATGTGAATGCTATGGTACATGAGTAGCGTGTCAAGAGCTGATAGAATTAGGAATGCGTATATTAAAGGAAGCTCCGGGGTGGCGGACATCGCCAAAAAAATGAGGGAGGGTAGAATGAGGTGGTATGGACACATTATGAGATGAGGGGAGGAGGCGCTCGTTAAGCTGTGTGTACACTAGCAAGTTACTTGCAGAAGTTCTTCCACAAGTACTTCTAATACTCTGCACACTACATGCAAGTTTTGTTGCAGAAGTACCTTCTGCAAGTAGGTACTTCTGCAACAAAACTTATCAATCCAAGCGAGATAAGTTGCAAGTTATTGCTGCAAGTTAAAAAATGGTGTCTACACGTGGTGACTTGCGGCAAGTGTGGCAAGTTTAAAAGCTTCCGCAAGTTGACTTGCTTTGCTGTCTACACGCTACAGCGCACTTGCTAAAGTCAACTTGTGCAAGTTTTATTGCCAGTGTACACACCGCTTTAGATGCATTCCAGGAATGCAGGTGGTCGGCAGCATCCGGGGTAGGGGGAGACCGAAGCAAACGTGGGAACACGTTGTCTGGAAGGACATGTTAGTGTGGGGTGGACGGGGACCTAGTGGGAAACAGAAGGGAGCGGAGGGCTGGAACCAGCAGACCCGACCCCGCCACAGGCGGGATAAGGGTATGATGAAGATGATTAGATAACATTTATTTTTATAAAATGATAGCCTAAGTATTTCACGTATCTTTTTTATATGTATTCAACCTGCCAGAAAGAGTTTTCCCATAGGCGCCTAAGACCAAAGACAGGCACTGCTCCATGGTGACAAGGTCCTACTGGGAAATTTTGCGACACACGCTTAGAAATCACTTCAAGTAGGAACGGTTTATTGTTACATGCAGTTGACACTGTACATACCTCATGGGGTCATGACAAAAACTTCATTCCGGTCACCTTTTTCAGTCAGGATCATTCCCAGAACCATAGAATAAATAGCCAAGTAGTAAATAAATAGCCATAGAATAAATAGCCGTCCTGTTATGGCTGCTTGGCTTACTCCCCAACCCATGAAACTAATCCAATCTAATCATACGAAGGTGTAGGGTAGAAAAACTACAGGCAAGAATACCCCTACATTCAAATATGTCTTTTACGGGATCTTTCTATAGGATCTTTCTGTGGGACCAGACCAGTGTACCCATAATAGGGGTATAGCAACTCCTAACCCTCTTCCCGCCTATGGCAGGGAGGGGTACCTATCTTGTCCTTCTCAATTTTTGCATAGCTTGTTGCCGACCGAATCGGTTGCATCGGTCTACTGTTCTTTGAGGGAATTCCACCGACGCCATGGGGGAAGGGTGGCGAATTCTACACCTCAAAATTTTGCCTCGTCTACCAGTTGCATAGTAGACAGGATTCTTTTACGTGCAAATGCCATCGAACACCAAACAGGACCTCTGTTTTCTTCTCATGAAAAGCGGACTTCGGACATTTTTCTTGCGTGAAAGAAGCCAACCCACCTCGGTCCAGTATATATCGAACCTAAAACCACTGACGCAGTTATCCAGCACGTCAAACTGTTTCATCGCAGTGGGATGTAGCCATTTCAGAGTTGGTTTTCTGAAAATGGTCCCAGATATTAGGAGTATCTATAGAAGGGTGTACCCATTGTAGGGGTGTACCGTTTAGTAATTACAAAGCCTATGGGTGAAAAATCGGTGCCTGAAGAATTTGTATCGATATGAGGGGCGTACTCTTCAGAGGAATGTACCCATAGAGAGGTTTTACTGTACTAATATCCGTTCGATATTACTGTACTAAATTCCATTCGAATTGTAATTGTGGCATGACAGTTCAAGCATTAATGAGACCTATGCAATTTTTAATGAAGTTGCCAAATGTGATTTTAAAAATTATTTGGCGAGTTTTGAACTACTGTTCAACGCAGCCGTAAAAAACTTACCCATAAAATTATTGGTAGCAAGAAAGAGAATGTGGCGGTTATAAAACCAATCAATGATATGGAATTCATATTTTCAGTAGTTAAGCTCTTGAAAAACATGAATGTTGGAAAGATGCTTAAAAACATCCAATGCCGACTCTCTTCCTGTGGTGTACTGCACACAATTATTTTCATAATATCCGTTTCAGACGTTTGATATCTCTCACTGGATTTCTCCTTCCTTTAAAAATACATAGCATCGCAATGCAGCCCATCAGTTTCCTGCTCAAAAAAAATCCATGGCGCCTTTATAGATGAGCCCCTCGAGCAATAAAACGGCACAATTTTGCCTAGGCGTTTCTCTCCAAACATAAATAAATATGAAAACCGCAGTACACTCTAAAGCATTATTGCAACACACAGGATTGAGAGATGAAGATCCAATCTTGGTAGCATCATCATCATGAAACGTCCTTTCTGTAGAATTTCCGTTCCAACAAGGCACTTTCTCCCACCGACACCTGGAGACGAGTTCCTTAACGTAGTAATTTTGTTGATTTCAACGTTGCATGTAGGAGTTATTTTACGTGCAGGTGATATCCCACTTATCACACTTGACACTTGAGCTATGGCTTTAATTTCCATTAGAACCCGTAGATCCGACCCTGCCACAGGGGTATAAAGGGATGATTATGATGATGAACTGAGTTGCCGTCTATATGATCATAATAGAGAGTTTTCTGGCTGCGGTTCTATCCGACGTACGCTACGCAATGCAGACGAATCGTGTTGCGTAACGTACGTCGGATAGAACCGCAGCCAGAAAACTCTCTATTAGCTCCTTTCCTAGCCATAATCTTAAATCTGTGGCTAATGTATAGTAGGCAAAGAAGTATGAAAGTACCAGCGTATTTCAAATTTATAATGATGTAATTAGGCCTACAGTGTAAAAATTCAAGCAATGCTCTCGATCGGAATAGAACGGATGTTCAGAGAAATCGGTAAGGGTGCATGCCTAGTAGGTTCACAGTGGAACCAATCTTAGGTCTGAGACAGATGGTGGAAATGTATAGGGCAGCAAAGAAAGATCTCCTGGCTGCTCTTGTTAATTTCGAGAAATTCACAGCAACATCCCATTGGTTTGGTTTGTTGGTGTTTAAGGTCTCGTCAACTACAAGGTCATTAGAGACCCGGCAACATCCCATACCTGACGAGGAGAGGCTTATTGCGCTCGACACACCAGTTTCCGTCTGATCATTGAAGTTCAGCAACGTAACCCCAGCTAGTACTAATATTGGTGACCGCTTGGGAAAAATCGTCCCATTAGCGTCGTGTCAATGCACTCTCTGCATTAGAACTATGCAGTGGACGGGGCTCTAATGACCTTTTAGTTGAAGGGCCCTAAAACACCAACAAAAAACCATACTTGACAAAGAAGCTTCTCTTCTTGTAGACCTCCGCCATCATGTGCAGATACCCTAGGAAAGAAGGCAATAGGGATGATGTCAGTGATCATCAGGACCTCAGGGTCTGAGACTGTGTAATGACGTCATTTTGCTATTCTAGTGTGACCAATAGTTGTAATATACTTGTGCGGTTTGTTGATGAAAACCTTCTACAACTCCAAAAGCAACTCCTAACCCTTTTCCCGCCTATGGCAGGGTCGGGAACCCATCTTGTCCCTCTGAATGGACATAGGGCGATATATTGGTCATAGTTTTTTCTGCAGCCGGTTGCCGGTCAAAGCTGCACCCCTACGCTTATTTATCGTCGGTCTAGTGTTCGTTGGGGAATGCTACCGACGCCAGGGGGCGAGCTCATACACCTGCAAATTTTTACCTCATCTGCGCGTTGCATAGTAGAGAGGGTTCTTTTACGTGCAAGTGCCATCGTACACCCACACGGGACCTCGGTTTTACTTCTCATCCGAAAGAAGGCACACTGGCGGCCTCTCTCTCGCCCGAAAGAAGCCGACCCACCTAGGTCCAGTATCGAACCTAGAACTACTGACTCAGTTTCCGAGCCTGCTAACAACTACGCCACCGTGGTGGGTTGATGAAAACCTTCTATTTCCACTAAATAACTAAGAAGCCACTTCTGGACCACTACTTTTGCAGATATTGCAATTCATATCCAAATCACAGCTCACAAGAGGGATTGGTTACGTTACTTTCGGATAGGCTGGGCTGCGTCATGTGGTTGATGGGAATCTAGTGGGAGACGGACGGTAGTGGAAGACAAGAACCCATAGACCACACGCAGGAAAAAAGTATGATGATGGTGAGGTTGCATTAGGCTTTTATACGTCATGAAGCTTCCTGCTAATATTTGGGGGTTTATTTCGTCATTGAGTTGTTAGCATTTATTGCACTGACAGCTGGTCAAGTGCCTAATTCAGGCACCTTTCTCACCATTTCGCCCCCAATTAAAAGTTTCTTTATAGCCGCGCCGCACTGCGCCAAACCAGAAATCGCCATGCGGCGCTGAGCAATAGGTTTTGACAGCAAACCACGCAACATTGTGCGAAAGTGAGCACTGGTGAACATAATCCGCTTGATGCGGCAATGGTCCACTTAGCTTCGGTGTTGACCTGCATATAGTGTATTGCAGATTGCTGATCCCCACTGCAATTCACTTGTGGCAAGCAGGCTTCTTTTGTTTGATAGCTGCCTCTACCTTATCATTCCACCAACACATCTGTCCACTCTGGGATGTGCTTCCTACTCTTGGTTAGCCCAAAATACCACCCCCTCCATGTTTTCTAATCTCCCTGTCATACATAGTATCAGCCATCCCTTTCCAGTCCCGATCTACCTGCCTATGCACTTCTTTGAACTGTTAAAACTACCTCACATTCAAAGGACGCTAGACCACAATGTGACAATCAATAAAGTGAAGAAATCCAATAAAATTCGAATGAATGTGTGCAAAAGCCATAAGCTATCAATTTTAAACTAATTTGAATGAAGAAGATTATAATTATATTAAAAAAAACAGTAGATGCCCTTATTTCTTATGGAATTCCAAAGCGCTTCTTACTAAGTAGTAGTGTGATGGACTACTCTTTTTAACTGACGTGGTTACTAACTAGTAGTCTGGGAGACTACACACCACCTCATATTCATTAATGCAGGCCACAAAAAGAGAAGATTGACATTTTGGACAAGTTGGGTAGTCTGAGAGACTACTCGTTAGTGTTCTAGGGTTAATAAAAAAATGAATTACTGATTCAAAGATTTCAAAACAGCCAAAAAACTCATACACGCACTCAGCATGGAAGAGACCTCTGAACTGAAACACATTGTTCTTATGCACTGTTTTGTGCAGTTCTGCTCCATTTTGAACGGAGTTCAGTGTGGCACAGCCGGTGTGGACCCAGCATTAGGCTAACGAAGCATTTTAACCCTTAACTGTTGTGGTGGTGGTCATGCTGACACCACTCACAGAATATTCAATTATTGCTTCAATGATTTTCTTTCTAGATTTATCTACAAAACAGTAGCTTAATTTCTTTTGCACCCCTCAACTAATGGCATAAAAGTTACCTGCGTTTTAAAATGCAGTACCCATTTTTCACACCACTGGTGTCATTCTGACCACTACCACAGCAGCTGCCTAAGCAAATTGTATTCAATGAAACTCAAACTTTCTTAATGTGGTGGTAGTCAGCTGGACACCACCACCATCATACCCATATTCCGCCTATGTCAAAGTCGGATCCTTTGGTTCTTGCCCAACACTCATGCCTATCACCCACCAAGTCCCCCTCCACTCATGCCTATCATCCACCATGTCCCCCTCCACTCAGGCCCGGCTCCTGAGTTTCAGGCGCCCTAGGCAAGTGGGTCCATCGCCGCCCCCCCCCCCCAAAAAAAATTAATGCAGTTATAAATTTTTCAAGCGTCCCTCACGCCCTTGGCATTTGTCCCATTGCCAATGCATTACTATGACTGCAACAGGGAGGTGCCTCGAGAAAGCCTACATTTAGAAAAGGCCCCACCAATCAAAGAAGTTCAGGATCCCAGGACTATGAACATTTCAAAATACCGATAGACTGCATGGCAAAGAAGTATCTCTGAAATTAGACACCCCTTGGAAATTTGTCGCCCTGGGCAGCCGCCTAGGTTTGCCTACACCATGAGCCGCCTATGCCTCCACTCCATCCACATCAAAATCGTTATATACAACCTACTCCCATGTCTGCTTTGGACTACTCCTGCTTTGGGAGCTTCCAACCACCGGCATTGCCATAATGGACCTAATTAACGCCTGTTCTCCTCTTATTACACACCTATACCACCTTAATCTACTCTCCCACATCTTTTCTGTGATGCCCTCACCCTCAAACTACCTCTCTCTAATATGCTTATTCCTAATTCTATCAGTTCTCATCATCCCACCCATGTATGGCAGCATTCATATTTCAGCTATGTACTTGTAATCTGTCTTCTTGGCTCCTTCATACTTTAATCACATTGACTCACGTACCATAGATGACCAAATTGCAGCCCATTGAAACTTGCCTTTCAAATTTATTGGCACCCTCATCACATCACAAGGACTCCTTCCACCATCCCCATTGATCCTGTGTCATATGAACTTTACCTCTAGCACCTTTGCCACCAGGTGTCCCACAGTCAGCATGTAACCTTTAGTTCCCTTCCCAACTCAGCACAAATATATATAAACATCACAATAGGAGGTTGGCCAAAATAATGAGTCATCGGTGACAATAATTGTTTATTCATATATAAATAGTCCACTCTTGATATAACGAATCTCAATATAATGAACCGTTCAATTTAACGAACAGGGTAGCTGGTCCCGGCCAAAATGCCTATACCTCCCATGTATTAGCTGCTTCATATAACAAACGTTAGATATAATGAAAACACTCGATATAAAGAATGGTTTGGCTGGTCCCTTCATTATCCCAAAGTGCTAAATGACTCCTTTATAACGAACAGCTATTGGATGTCATAGGTCACAGACAAAGAATATCCTTTTGGGCCATTGGGAAAAACTTTTGCAAGCAGCTTTAGTTAAAAACCACTAAGAGTCAGAGATCCACAAAAACTACATGGGAACAAGGCCCCTTGACAGAGCTGGCACGAGCTTTTGCAGAAACAGGTTCAAAAACAAATATTCTGCAAGGCGTTTTGTAAGAAAATGCATTTTAAATTTTGTAATATAGAGGCCCCCACATGGGGCCTTAGTAAAGGCGAGGCCAAGTTCTGGTGAAAGTGGTGAACCAGGCTCACACCTCAGCACAAGCCTGGGTCAAAGGAGAGTGGTTTATTGCATTGGACACACCAGTTAAGCAACGCAACCCCAGTTAGTACTGACATGGGTGGCTTTATTTGTTGGTGTTTTAGGGCCCTTCAACTACAAGGTCATCAGAGCCCCGTCCACAGCATATTTCCTATGCAGGGACTGCACAGATACTACACTAATGTGGCGATTTTTGGGTATTAGCAGTACACAGTTTTCCATAGTGGCCACCCATGTTAGGACTAGCTGGGGATTTGCTGTTTAACTTTAGTGATCAGATGACAACTGATGAGTCCAACACAATGTTAATACCCAAGTGTGGTGTCTGTGCAGTCTCTGCATTAGGACTACAAGGTGGACTGGGCTCTAATGACCTTATAGTTGAGGGACCCTAAAACACTAACAAAATAAACCAAAACTGGCCCCGAAGGCCCAGGCTGGGGGTGGGTTCGGCAAACGCGCTGAACCCGTTTCATGCCAGCTCTGCCTCGTGGACTACTTCGTTCGTAACAAACGAATTTTTCAGCCCCTTTGCATTCGTTATAACAAGAGCCGACTGTAGTAATTGTCAATCAGTTTGCTGGGATATGCATCCGAGTCATCATTGTTGTGATGTAGAATGATGTCTAATACTTGAAATAAGACGTCATCACAAAACGTGCAAAGAAATTTGTAATCTTATACAATGGCCTCCATGTGTGGTTACAAAAGTGTTGAAGGAATGCAGGATGCCACACTAAAAAGAAACTGGTGCTAAAATTGACAGGTGTGTTACAGCTCAAGCTTTGAAAGATCCATTTGCATCCTCAACATCAATTGTAAATAATTGTGGTCTTAAACATCAGTGCATGGACCGTTAGAAGACAGAGATTTGCATGGCCATATTGCCAGAAAAGTGCCATTGTTAAGTTTGAAGAATGTTAAAGACAGATTGCAATTTGCAAGAAGCAACATCGATCGTCCTAATTGCAAGAAGCAACATCGA
>JAAFCE010008833.1:1250341-1268970 GCA_013389805.1 Trigoniulus corallinus
TAATTGCAAGAAGCAACATCGATCGTCCTAATTGCAAGAAGCAACATTGATCGTCCTAACTGCAAGAAGCAACCTCGAATGTCCTAATTGCAAGAAGCAACATCGATTGTCCTAATTGCAAAAATCTACTATTTAGTGGTGAAACTAAAATAAATCTCTTTGGAAGTGATGGCAGACTATATGTTAGAAGACCCAAAAAAAGAACTGGCTCCTAGATACACAATTAAGAGAATAAAGCATGGTGGATATAACATCAAGATTTCAGGATGCTTCTCATACCATGGTGTTGGTCCAATATTTTGGATAAACCAAAATATGAACAAGGAAATCTCTCGTGATATTATAGAGAACATAATGTTGCCTTATGTGGAGGAAAACACGCCATTAATTTGTATCAACAAGTAACGATCCAAAACATACTGCCAAGTTAGTAACAAATTGGTCCACTAGCAAAAAATATATGGAATTTACCATGGCTGTCTCGATCACCAGATTTGAATCCTGTTCAGAATCTTTGGAATGAGTTAAAAAGTCAAGTTTCCGTTACAAAAGCCTCAAACTAAGAATTGCTTTGCAAGGAAATTAACCCATTAATGCCCATAGGAAAACCAGCTAGTCGAATAATAAATTTGCATGATAATTTTAATTATAATATGATAACATAACAGGAAAGTGAAAGAAAAAAAATATTATTTCATGTAGATTCAACAGGGGTGTATTCGGATGAGTACAATGGGCACATACATTAGGAAATCTTCGAAACACATTCTTTCAATGCAAAGTCTCTTTTCACATTTTTCACTTTCCCAACTTATTGTGGGAACCCTGTGGGTTCCAGACGCCTGGCTGGGGTGTCATCAGCCAGTGCATGTTCAGTGGACTCGCAGACCCAACCCTGCCAAAGGGGCATGATGATGGTGATGCCCAGTGCCATCTTACTTATTGAATGACAAATAATTCACTGCAGCTGTTCTAGATTTCTTGGGTTATGACAATTATTTTCTTGTGGCCTTATGCCAATTGTTGATGATGATGGGCATTTCTTTTTAGATGTTGATGGTAGGTTTTGTCTTAGATAATTTCCAGCAATAATCATTGAAAACCCCAGCTATCCCACCACCAAATTTTTATATTCCATTTGTGAATATGTTGGTTCCACATGTGTGTGCATTAGAGTGGTTATTGTTAATGTGCAATAGGTCAGACACCATGCAATATTATAATTTTGGATAATGTGGTGTTGGAACAAGTGGGATAGGCTGGCATCCCCCACAGACAACCCAGCCAATATTCCTGCAGGTTCAAGATGGCTGGCTGGGAGTGCCCCCAGTCAAAGCATGCTCAGTGAAACTGCAGACCACAGGTGGGATGAAGATGTGATGGTTATTATGATGATTTGTGAACATGATGGTTGACATTTTTTTTTCATTTTGGAACTTGGCATCCACATGGTGACTTTTAGCCATAGCAATTGTTCTTCATTACTTGTGTCTGAATCATTGCCATTATCATCATCATGGTTTAAGACTAGTAGAGTTCCCAGAATGTCCCATGTCTAAGCAAATCATTCAAAATCGTCATCAAACCATTCTTCCTTATCTGCTAAACCACCTGGTTCAGAGGGTCAGAGAAATCCTTTCAAAAATCTGCTTTTATTGCGTCACCCAGGCCTACATGGGGGCATATGCACTTATGAGGTGGAAGCCTATACCCTGACAAACTACAGTATCTAACATTAACCTACAGATAATTCTTCTAACTGAAGTGATCCCCTGCTGCAAATCACTACTTAATATAATACCCACCTGTTTAGATAAGCTTGTATTCCTCCCCCAGGTCTCCTGGAGGAATGCAATGCTTATCTTCCTATGCTTTAGGGTTTCAACTAGCTAACCATTTTTCCCTGAGAGGGTCTCCATATTCCACATTTCTAGTCTTAGAATAGCCCCCTATGTGGTGTGACAGTGACGTCCAGACCCCACAGCAATAGTGGCAGGGCTACTGATGGCGGGGTGCCGTTCAACCCCACAGAAGACACTCATCAGTGGTCTTATCATTGCCAAGTGAATGGAGGTCTCAAACTCACCTGACAGATCCACTCGAACTATGCCAGAGGGATGCAGCCTTGCACTGCATGTCCCCAGCATGCAACAAAGCCAATAACAATAATAATAAAACACTTAAAACGCCGTTTAATTTATGCTGTAGGGGGGGGGGGTTGACATGAGGCCACAAATGCAGTGTGGTCACTGGCAATGCAGACGACGCACACTGTGAAGCAGTACGACAGGGTCGGCAGACAATATCATGAGGTTAGGCTTAACTGCCCAACATCACAACAGATTCCACACCCGTGAAAATACCACCACACCCACAGCCCTACCGTTAACTGGACTGGTGAATATGTCTTGAAATAGGCAGTTTTCACCCAGATGTCTAAAATTTCCTGTTGAATAAAGGAAAATCGCCAGACATGACTAGAGAGAAGCCTCCACATCATACTTCTATTTTCAATCCCATGTTTGCCTTCCTACCTTTTGCTACCTGGATGCTTTGCCTTGAGAAAGGCGTTTGTCTTTCTTTCTTCAGTTGATATTTCCCTCCAGAAAATGAAAATGTTCGATCACAAGTAAAAAGCAGCCAACCATGC
Source organism: Trigoniulus corallinus (assembly GCA_013389805.1). Lineage (NCBI taxonomy): Eukaryota > Metazoa > Arthropoda > Diplopoda > Spirobolida > Trigoniulidae > Trigoniulus > Trigoniulus corallinus. Next base: position 1,252,992 of record JAAFCE010008833.1, read on the forward strand.
CTAGCATTTCAAATGAATGTAAATTTGCAGTGTTGTATTTTGAAACTCTTCAAATTTAAGCCCATAAGTTGATAATCCCAAAGTTTCCCTGCATTTATTTTAGAAGTAATAGAAAGCTTAAAGTCTATTCTTGATAGTGGTTGTTAAATTTACTGCAAGTTAGTGCTATTTTTTTAACCCTAGAATGGTAAAGTGTAGTGTGACAGACTACTACCATCTAACAAAAATTGCAGATCATGGGTTTCTAAGCATGCAATGTCCTTGAAATTTTCTGTACCTTCTTTTTTTTCTGATTAATAACGATCCAAGCAATAATTTCCTTATAAATTAATTCCAATCTATATTTTTTTGGTAGCTGATAGTCTCACAGACTACCGTTACCATCCACGTTTGTAAAGCTTCTTGTAGTAGTGCAGCTATGACTGAGAAATGTGAAGCCCAGTGCAGTATGACTAAGGGGCAGCCTAGTAATTGGTAGCTATACCCTTATCCCTCATGTCACAGGGTCAGGTCTGCAGGTTCTAGTCCTCTACTCCCACCTATCTCTTACCAGTTCCCTGTCCACCCCTCACACCACCATGTCACTATGGACAGCTTTCTCCCATGATAAGTAAATTTCAGGAATGCAAGTGGTCAGAAGCACCCTGGGCAGGGGGAAGACCAAAGGCCCTCCCTAACCAAAAGTGCACAGGGTGAAAACACATCTGCTACATGAAATCGTTGAATTTCTACCTTCTACCCTTCAAAAATTAAATGGATGATGCAATATCCATATGAGGTCGTTAGGTGGCGCTCGTCTGCTTTGCGTCTGCTTTTACGTGTGCTTCACGAATTTTCACAAAAAAAACAAGTTTCAGCCATTTTTTAAGGGGAAAACTTGCCTTTTACAAGGCATAAACCCCCAACGTTACCAGTCAAAGGTAGGACCGTGGGTGTTGGGGCCAAATTTTCGGCGGCAGTAAACTCTGCGAGGTTTGGCTACATAAGCCTAACCTCGTGGCATCCCTGCCAATAACAGCGTGCGTGCTGTTTGTGACCACGTGGGGCCATCCACCAACTACCTACGATTATTTTTGTTATTTTATTTATTATTTTTTTTCTCTTTTATTTTTTATTTTCACTTGTTTATTTAAGAATTTATTATCAATTATTATTAATAATAATTATTATTATTTACTGGTAATTATTAATTTAGTATTGGCTAGTGTGCTGGCATAATATGCTAGTGCACTGGTAGGTATTTCTGTGTGTGTCTGGGCTTTATTTGGTTTGGGTTATGTACTGCCAGGTGAGTGTGAGACCTCCACTCCCCTGGTAATGATAAAGCCTTTAATGAGTGTCTCCTGTGGGGTAGGACGGCACCCCCCCCCCACAGGTAGCCCTGCTACTATTGCTGTGGGTTCAGGACATCTGACTGGGGTGCCCCCAGTCAGAGTTGTCACAAAACATAAAGGAGTTAACCTCAGATTAGGGAATTGGAATGTGGGGACCCTTACAGGGAAAACGGGGGAATTAGTTGACACCCTCAGGCACAGGCAGATTAGCATTGCATTTCTGCAGGAAACTAGATGGAGGGGAAAGAGATCACGGATGCTGGGGGAAGGATACAAACTTATTTATACAGGCAGTGAAGAAGGGCGAAATGGGGTGGGCATCGTATTGAGTAGGGAGTTGCAGCAGGGGACCACCTCAGTCACAAGAGTTAGCAGTAGGATAATGTTAGTCACAGTAGTTTGGCAGGGTATAGGGCTACATCTAAAGCAGATTTTTGGAGTGACTTTGACGAAGTAGTGCAGTCAGTAAACAGCAGAATTAGACAGGGCAAGGGAAATGAGCACTTAGTTATTGGGGGTGACTTTAATGCCCATGTGGGTAGGAATGGTTCAGGGTATGAGGAGGTACATGGAGGGTGGGGGTATGGCATGATATACCCTGAGGGGCAGAAGGTCCTTGAGACAGCAAGAGCACATGGCCTTGCATTGGCCAATACATGGTTCAAGAAGAGGGAAAAGCACTTAATCACTTTCCAGTCACCACAAGGGAGGTCCCAGATAGACTTTTTCATGGTTAGGAAGCAGCACAAGGCAGAGATTTGGGACTGCTGGGTGCTACCCAGTGAGGATTTTCAGAAGGACAGTGGCCATAAGCTGCTTATGATGGAATTACAAATGGAGAGGACAGTTAGGCAACATACCTGGAAGGGAGAATCAGTTGTTAGGTGGTGGAAGTTGCCCACCAAGGCAGTGGAATTCCAGCAGGAGGTTCTCAGTCAGGTTGACTGGGACTGGGATGGGTCAGCCAATGCCATGTGGGACAGGGTTGCTAGGAAGATTAGGCAGTGTGGAGAGGCACTGTTAGGTTGGGGCAGAATAGGAGGAAGTTATCAGGGTAGGCAGACATGGTGGTGGAATGAGGAGGTGGAAGCTGCCATCAAACTAAAGAAGGTAGCTTTCCATAGGTGGAGGGAAATAGGAGATCAGGTTTCAAAGATGAACTATGTCCAGGCAAAGAAAAATTCCAGGAGGACCATTGCCCTGGCCAAGTACCAGAAGTATGAGGCCTTATATGAAAAGTTGGGGACAAGGGAAGGGGAGAATGCAGTTTTTAGACTGGCTAAGACCCAGGATAGAATGAGTAAGGATGTTACCAGGGCTGTAACGGTCAAGGATACCAATGGTAGGGTCCTGTTCCAGCCAGCAGAGGTAATCAAAAGGTGGGAGAATACTACCATGGCCTCTTAAATGCAGCCACCTGTGCTACAGCAACAGAAGGCAACCCAATCACTCCTCAGGCAGTGGATAGGGTGAGTGAGGCTGAAATTGTCAGAGCCCTTCGAAAAATGAAAGGTCACAAAGCTGTTGGCCCAGATAAGATCCCTATGGATGTTTGGCATACCCTGGGGGCCACAGGAATTACATGGCTAGGGAAGTTATTTAATAAGTTAGCAAATGGTGATAGGATGCCATCTGCATGGAGAGAGAGTTGGATAGTTCCATTGTTCAAGGGCAAAGGTGATGCACAGGACTGTGGAAACTATAGAGGCATAAAGCTAATGAGACATTCTATGAAGCTGTGGGAGCGTGTCATAGAATGTCGCCTCAGAGACCAAACAAATATCTGGGGAAACCAATTTGGGTTTATGCCTGGTAGGTCCACCATGGAACCAATCTTTATTCTATGACAGGTGATAGAGCAGCAAAAAAGGACCTCCATGCAGTATTTGTTGACTTGGAGAAGGCCTATGATAGTGTCCCTAGACAGGTACTGTGGAGCGATTTAAGAAAGAAAGGGGTAGACGAGGGCCATATTAGGATAGTGCAGGATATGTATGAGGGTTCCATTGCTAGAGTTAGGACAGCATGGGGAAACACTCCTGGTTTCAATGTGCAGGTGGGTGTGCATCAAGGGACAGCACTTAGTCCATATCTCTTCACTTTAGTAATGGATGAGCTGCTGACGGGAGTGGGAGAATGGGCGCCTCAGTGCCTGGTGTTTGTCGGCGATGTAGGGAGGGTGGAGGAGTCCAAAGAGGATGCACAAAGAGGATGCCTTAAGTCAGCAGTGGAAAGAGGGGGCCTTAAGGTGAACATGAAGAAGACTGAGTACTTAGCTTTCAATTTCAGTGACCAGGGGCAAGAGGGAGAGATTCGATGTGGGGGAGAGGGAATTCCAGCAGTGCAAGAATTTCGTTATTTAGGATCAGTCTTCCAGAGCAATGGGGAAATAGATTCTGATGTGACCCACAGAATTAATGCAGGATGGCTGAAGTGGAGGCTGGCAAGTGGGGTTCTGTGCGACCGCCGGGTCCCAGTTAAGTTGAAGGGTAAGGTATACAGAACCGTCATTAGGCCCGCTATGCTATATGGCTCAGAGTGCTGGGCAGTTAGGAAGAACCATGAAAAGCAAATGAAAGTGGCTGAGATGCGAATGCTGCGCTACATGTGTGGGGTGTCAAGATCTGACAGAATTAGAAACGATTACGTTAGAGGTAGATTGGGGGTGGGAGATATTGCGGAGAAGATGAGAGAGTAGGTTAAGGTGGTATGGGCATGTGATGAGGAGGGGAGAGGAGGAGCTTACTAGGTCCATTGTGGGACTGCAGGTAATGGGGGGCACCAGGGGTAGGGGAAGACCAAAACGGACGTGGGAGCAGGTGGTGCAGAGGGACATGGAGGTGTGTGGGGTGGGGTGGGACTTGGTTGGGGAAAGGCGGGAGTGGAGGATTAGAACCCACAGACCCGACCCTGCCTCAGGCGGGAGAAGGGTGAGATGATGATGATGATGATGCAATATCCATACCACTAGTTCTCCTGAGCAATTTGTGGTAATCATCATCGGCAAATTTTTATTGAATGTAAAAATTTAAAATAAATGTAATGTGCATTGCAACATATTGATTAACAAATATGCAATCAAGTTTGAAAGTTATAGCACTGCATTTCAATAAAATATTGGAATTTCCTTTTGTAGTCTCACAGGCTACCCTTTACATGTAATGTAACAGCAAAGGAAGCATTATCTCCCTAGGGTTAAAATACGGTGATTAGGAACCTTGGAGCTCTTCTTTATGTCTTATTCATATTTTATTTTTCAAATAATAATTTGTGCAACATGGAAGACATTGCAATTCTAATGCAACATATTTATTGTCTATCTGTGCATCAATGTAGCATAGGAACCTATAGAGTTAAATAAAATAAAACTGATTTGTAATGCATTTCATTATTATACTATAACCTAAGAACACTTTTAGTGCCATCTAAACTAGAAAAATAATTTTGGCCGCCCAGATCATTGAAATACCCCTATGTGCGATGGCTGCAGCAAACTGCCCATGCATTGTTGGCCTTATTGTCGACCTACTTTTCCACACTGGGGCAGTTACCTCGATCGACGCAGACAAGCCTTCCACCTTGAAATACTGCCAATCAACACATTCCCCATAGATAGAAAGGGTTCCTTTTCCGTGAGCTTACGGTAGGTTAATGTCATCATCATATCCTTATCTCACCTGTGGCAGTGTCACGTCTGCAGGTTCTAACCCTTCAGTCCTGCGTGTCGCCCACCAGGTTCCCGTCCACCCCACACACTACCATGTCGTTTTGGGCAATCTGCTCCTACGTCTCCTTCAGCCCCCCTGCCCCCAGGTGCTTTCGACCACCTACATTCCTGAAATGGAATGTTCCCTCATTACTCTGGTTGGTTGCTTTCTTGGTGATTTAGGGCCCTTCAACTTCAAGGTCATTAGAGTCCCATCCATTGCATAGTTCTGCAGGGACTGCACAGACACTACACTAATGCGATGAATTTTGGGTGTTAGTGGTGCCCAGTTCTCCCACGTGCTCACCTATGTCAGGATAACTGGAGTTGTGTTGCTTAACTTCAGTGATCAGACGAGAACCGGTGTGTCGAACTCTATGGCAAGGCGCAAAATGAGGCCGCAGTGTGACGCAGCCCTGCGAAATTCTGCTAGCAGGCAATCACTGTTACGTTGAAAGCCATTTTAGTTGACACAAATTGCAAACCAGAATGTTGAAAAACTGCGATTCAATGTGCGGTGATTGCCTGCTAGCAGAATTTCTCAGGGCTGCCCAGGGCTGCGCTGTGTCACCCTGCGGCCTCATTTTGCACCTTGCCTTAAAGCCGCTTTCGCTACTCTGGCCGCTACTTCTAACGTTTTCCGCTTGAGGCTTCTCTTGTGCAGTAGCTGTGTTCATCGTTGCCCAGTGATGGACAAGTGATTAAAAACGAAGGCTTTCAGGAACAAGAACTTGTTTCTAAAAAATTCCATATTATGTACAGTGAAACCTCTCTATGGGTACACCCCTCATATCGGTACGGATTCTTTAGGCACCGATTTTTTGCCCATAGGCTTAATGTTATTACTACCCCTCTAAACGGTACATCTCTTTAATGGGTACACCCCTCTTTTGGTACACCTAATACAGGTCACCATTTTCAGAACTCGACCTCTCTAATGCGTACAGGAGGTGGTGACTGATGCATCACCAACGCTTTCAAGAAATCACATGAACAATGAGATGGCGTGATAAGGGTATGATGATGATGTTCTTAATATTCTTAAAATGAAATTATTTCTTTAATTGAAAACTATACAATTTTGTATTTGTTCAGCTTCATTTTTGGGTACTGTCAATAACTACCCTATTGCAGTCCACCATATTCAATTGCAATATCTTCTGTGGGGGCCGCCATGTTGCACTACGCAAAGAATCCTACTCGAAAAGGTGTAGCGTTTGTAGCACTATAACTGCAATACGAAGTTTTGGCTACAGTTTTAAAAGAATTCGATCCCTATGCTACGAAGTTACTACGTAGCTTTTTTGAACAGCAATTTTAGTATTCTTCACTACATAGCGCGATACACAGCATAAAAGATTATGTGGACTGTATTGTCTTGGTCTCTCCAATTTGGCAATTTTGAGTTAATCTACTGTCATTTCTAAGGACTACTATAACGCTAAACGTTAAAATTCTTGTTATCAGTTGAGGCTAAATTTAAAAACAATTGTGTGAACAGCCATGCCACTAAAGTCTATTTTATTAGAAAATAAAGTAAAAGCCACCCGTTCTCATAAAAATGGAAAAAGTTTTCATGAAATTGAACGTGAATTAGGATTAAGCCATGGTGTAGTGCAGCATGTAGTGCAAAAGAAGGATGAAATTCTGCAAATGTGGAGTTCATTTACAAATTCCCAACAAAGCCAAAAGAGAAAGCTGACTTATGAAGGCATTGATCTCTCAACGTTTAAATGGTTTTACAGGATGACAGGGAAAGGCATACCAATTAGTGGCCAATTAATTCAAGCCAAAGCAAAAGAATTTGCCGCATCTTTGGGAAAGGAAGATTTTACTGCTAGCAATGGTTGGCTTCACCGATTCAGGACAAGGCACAATATTGTTTTGAAGACCTTATCAGGTGAGTCAGCTGATGTGAATATGAAAGTCACCGATGACTGGAAAAAAAGGCTGCCTGAACTTCTCAGTGGGTATGATATTAAAGACGTTTTCAATGCGGATGAAACTGGACTATTTTTCCGTGCCTTGCCTCATCGGTCACTTGTAATGAAAGGGGCTGACCGCCTGACAGTACTTCTTTGCAGTAGTGCTACAGGTGAAAAACTGAAGCCTGTGGTAATATGGAAGTCAGAAAAGCCAAGATGTTTCAAGGGGCTTTGCATACAGTCTCTTGGTGTCCATTGGAGAAGTAATGCCAAGGCATGGATGACTGCAGAAATTTTTGTAAAATGGCTAAAGGATGTGAATTCTAAAATGATGCTAAAGAAGCGATGCATTTTACTTTTACTTGGCAATGCAACAAGCCATCCACAACAAGTTGAATTGTCCAACGTCAAGCTGGTTTTCCTACCAGCAAACGCATCCTCTGTACTCCAGCCACTTGACCAAGGAGTTATTCGGGTTTTCAAGCTAGAGTATCGCAAGCTTTTGCTGCAGTACCTTCTTGAAAAAATGGATGATGCATCAAAAGCATCAGATCTAATAAAAACGGTCACAGTACTCCATGGTGTGAGGTGGTGCAAGGAAGCATGGGACTGGGTTACAGGGAATACAATAATAAACTGTTTTCAGCATTGTGGTATTGGAGAAGCAATTGGAATACCTGAAGATGCATCCCCTCTCCATGAAGTAATGACATTATCTCATTGGAATTGGAAGTTGAATTTGAAGAAGAAGTTTGCTGTCATTAAGATGAAAATTGCTATGCAGAAGATGATCTATTCAAAGATGAAGAGGAGGATGATAATGATGCTGACCCAGAAATTGAGGAGGAACATCTTAGTGGGCAACAGGTTCTTGCTCTTTTGGACCAAATTGATCACTTCTCTATGAAGTTTTTCAATATAGCTTATGGAACAAGAAGTGCTCCTCTGCAGCAGTTCAAGAAAAACGTTGCAGAGGAATTAATAAGAAGGCAGCTTGCTTCTCGACAAACTACCCTTGACTCATTTGTTTGCAGTAATCAAATTTATGAAAATGTACGTCAGTAATTCTCTGAAATATTACTTCTGCAACATTTATGTATACAGTGCAATGCATTTTTCAGTTAAAAATAAAAAAGTACATAAATATATATGTACTGTATATACTGTATGCTAGCTATATAACAAGCTACTGTACAGCATTACAGTAGTAAAGTGTGCCAAACCCCTCTTAAGGGTACACCCCTCTTATGGGTACACTTTTGCTGGGTCCCGCAGGTGTACCAATTAGAGGTTTCACTGTACTAGCTTACAGTCACATTTTGCGTATGTTTAACTTTTTAATATTGCATGAATCAAATAGAGGTTCCGCGAACGAACTGGCTGCCACGTAAAGGCTCGGCAACTCCAAAAGGGTTGAGAACCACTGTTCTAATATATACTCACTTCTAATTCTATCAGCTCTCGACACCTCGCTCATGTACCGCAGCATTCGCATCTCGGCTACTTGCATTCTATTGACGTGGCTCTTCCTCACTGCCCATCACTCTGATTCATTTCGGCGAATATATGAATGTAAAATGCAATTAATTTTTATGGCGAGGGCTGCGCACTCGACCACTGCGTCAGCGGTCTCAGGTTCGATACTGCTAGAGCAATGGAGAGGTCTTGACTCTCGAGATCGCTTTCCGCCGGATGGCAAGAACAGCTGTGGCCCCGTGTGGTATGTACGATGTAACTCGCGCGTAAAACAATCAATCCTCTTTACAATGCAACTCCTAACCCTTTTCCCGCCAATTGCACATAGGGTGATGTATTGGGCGGTAGTTTTCCTCAGCCGGCTGCCGGCCATATTTGCATGAAACCCTTATGCTAATTATCGTCGGTCTACTGTTCGTTGGAGCCCTTACACTTGTGAATTTTGCCTCATTTAGGATCTATCTCGATGGCGGAATAGGTACCCTGCCAAGGTACCCTGCCCTGACAAGATGGATACAAGATCTTGCCATGGGCAGGAAAAAGGTTAGCAGTTTCTTTTTGCTTCTTTTTGCCACCCACTCTTTTACGTGCAAATAACATCGCACACCAAAGGGACCTCGGTTTTACTTCTCATCCGAAGGAAGGCGCACTCGGAACCTATTTCTCGCCCAATGGAAGCCAACAAACCTCGATCCAGTATCGACCCTGGAAATATTGATGCAGTAATCGAGTACGCTACCTCCTTTGCCACGGATGCGGCTTTTCAATGCAATCCGAAGGTCAGTAGGCCGACGATAAATAAGTACAGGTGTCCCAGCGTTGGTTCTGCATTACATGAGTGGGATTTCGAGACCTGACAGAATTAGGAATCAGCATATTGGAGGTAGCGTGGGGGTTGGGGGCATCTCCGAAAAAAAAAAGAGGGAGAATAGGTTGAGGTGGTATGGACACTGAAGCAGACGTGAAAGTAGATTGTCTATAAGGATATGATAGTGTGGACGGGGACCTGGTGGGATATAGACGGGAGTGGAGGGCTAGAACCCGCAGATCTCACCCTGCCACAGGCGGAATAAGGGTATGATGATGATGTCGCAGCTTAAGTTGGCAACCGGCAGCGTACAATTAACGCCCGACAGATCAGATCGCCCAGTGGGACAAAAATTGGCATCCTACTCTACCACAGACGGGAAGAGCTTAGTTTTTCTTTATTTACATTGAAGTTATATTCAATAACGCAGCGAAGTCCGGTTTTGAGGGTTAAATTTGGTGAGGTAGTTTGGCATAGGAAACCGAGATTTCCCGTCAAATTACGAGGTTCCCCTTAACTGGTTTCGTAATATCCGGACCTACCCTTTCACGAGTAATGCTAATCGCTTATTTCTTACAGATTTCGAATAAGAATAATAAAGTAATAGTGGGAAGCCAAAAAATCTGAAATGAGAAACAGATTTAAACAATTAATAGGCTCAGTCGATCAATCGTCACGGTTGATGATGACAAATGCTGCAGCCACGTGGTGAACGAACATCTGATCCAAATTATTTTTTTAACTCAAAAATAAATTCAAACCGTGATATATATCTTATCATTTAATACCATGAAATTCAAACTGTTGTTTGACATTTGAAAAATAGCGAGTGAAGGCAGACTCAGGAAAATCTAAATTTGGAAGGCAAGGCCATTGCTGCACAAGTGATCCAAACTAAAACAAAAAATCCCATACCACTTAAATATAGTAGACAACAGCATATAGTAAAACTAACTATGCATAAGCTACATAACACCATATTGCCTTGAAATAAAATGAATAAAATAATAATATTATTATGTATTTTTATTTATTATATAAGCTGTCACATGCTACACTCGAAACTACACTGCTTTTACGTAATCCTCCAAACTGTCATTCGACGATAAAACTGTCAACAAACGCTCAAGGCAATGACTATATAATAGAAACCGGAAGAAAATAAAGATATTTTTTAAAAAAAAACTGAAGCAATATACAACGTTAGAATGAGATCTTCGCAGCAAGTACCGATATTTAAAGAGTGATTTGACATTTCATTTCGAATTTGTATCCCAACACCATATGACAAACACCCCATCCAAATTGATTAGCAAATAATCACCTACCATGTAACCGAATGTATGCTTTTCCCCGCGGTTGCCGCAGTATTCCATTAGGGTGCCACTCATTAACTTTAATCGACACGAGAAAGCCATAGCAACAAATTCGCGATTTCCACCACAAACAACCAAAAATAATCCTCTCAATGTATTCCTCACTAAAATTATTCAAACTCGTTCTTGACAGTAGACGTCACGCTACCTCCCGATGAAGTTCAATACTTATGACGCGGGTTTAGAGGTAAAATGGGGAGGCATTCAATTCCTACTTTCAACGCCGTTATGTAAGCAACGCAACTATCAGAAGCGGCTTTGTAAATATTACGTTATAGGCTTAACTGTTTAAGTTTTTATTTGTGGGGCGTGGAATTTTCTGGTAATGATAAAGTGAAGGAGTGCAATTCCTTATCGTGAAACCGAGGGCGCTTTCGTTTGTTATTATATTCGTGAAACACTAGCGTTTTAGTCCAGATATTCTTGCAACATCCATGAACACGTGGGAGCCACATGCGATGGCATGTTGACATGTTATGCTAATGGTTTCGGAGTAAGGCAAGGCGCAAAATGAGGCCGCGTGATGACGCAACTTAACGCAGCCCTACGAAATTCTGCTAGCAGGCAATCACCGCACATTTTCAACATACTGGTTTGCAATTTGCGTCAACTAAAATGGCTTGCAATGTAACAGTGATTGCCTGCTGGCAGAATTTCGCAGGGCTGCGTCACCCTGCGGCCTCATTTGCGTAAGCCAAGTAGCCATAACTGCTCGCAGGTGAGGTGGTAAGTGTAGAGTATCTAGAAGAGGGGAAATTTGCTGCATCCAGTGTTCCCTACCAACCACCCATGTTGGTACTACCGTTGGTTTGCAATGCTGAACTTCAGTGATATCACGAGAACTCGAGTGTCCAACGAAACTTGGCCGCATGTTGATTTGTGCAGTATGTCCTTAATATAGACCAGTGGTCTTCAGACTGTGTTCCGCAGAACTCCAGGGTTCTTCAGTACAAAACTGACATTCCCACGAGTCAAAATAAATATTCAAAAAAAGAATTATAAAGTACTCACACTAATTGGTTGACTAGTGTTTATAAGTTATTCTCAGCCACTGTGCCGTGGTTATTTAGTGTGCCGCCGCTGTGTATACTGTCCTATACTGTACATAAGCCATCGGAGGAGGGGCTGGCTGAATCATAGGCCTGAATATTACACTTCTGACCACTGGCTAACTATGTGTGCATAGGATTAGGTTACAAAGCAACTCCTGATCCTTTCCCAGCCGATGGCAGGGTCGGGTTCCCGTCTTCTCTGGTTGAATGGACAAGAAGGGCGAAATTTTGGACTTCTCATCTAAAAAAGGCGTACTTGGGGTGTCTCTCTTTCTCTCTCTCTCTCTCCCCCTTTGATACAGACTACTGTTGCAGACCAAGTTAACGCCAACAGGCCACTGATCAGTGGCGTCACTAGGGGGTGTGGGCCCCACCGGGAGCCACCACTAGCACCACCACAATTGATGTGACACCAGAACAGAAGGAACCGAGCAACTTCTTTTCGGGCGGAGGGAGTGTCACCACACTGGGTGATACCAAGCCTAGTCGTCCCTCTGCCCATCATCATCATCATACCCTTATCCTGCCTGTGGCAGGGTCGGGTCTGCGGGTTCTAGCCCTCCACTCCCGTCTGTCTCCCACCAGGTCCCCGCACACCGCCATGTCCCTCAGGACAACCTGCTCCCACGTCAGCTTCGGTCTCCCCTACCCTGGATGCTGCCGACCACCTGCAGTCCTGGAATGCACCTCACGAGCTCATCCTCCCGTCGTCTCATGCCGTTTCCATACCACCTCAGCCTATTCTCCCTCATTTTTTCGGCGATGTCCACCACCCCCAGGCTACCTCTAATATACGCATTCCTAATTCTATCCGCTCTCGACACGCCACTTGTGTACCCCAGTCATCCCTCTGCCCCTGATCCAGATATTTCGTGACCCTGGTCCAGGGACGGATCAAGAGAGCGAGCAATATATCAATTGCCCCCTCCCCTCCCAGTGCCTTAATGCAGCACATATTTCGTCTGGTGCATGATTCAACTTTGGAAATGATGAGGCACTATTGCGTTGTTATCCCCATTTCTATACTGCCAGTGCAAAACGTTGCAATCCAATTTGCAGTTGGCTAACTCAATGAAGATAGGACATTGCTACCGCCTTTTAAAGGCGAACATCCACACATTTGAAGTGACGCTAGGGGTGTGGCTTTTGAGTGTTGGAAGCGATGGGGTGAGTTGGTGGTGAGGTTGGCGTTTAAGTATAACCTCACACAATATCTACCAGGCCCGTTGTGCTTTGCTACAGTGCATGTGTCGCTTGCATAGGCAGACGCCATGTTGCAGTGAAGCTGGTGTGCCAACTGCCCACAGCAAATACCTGTATCTATTAATTTTTAATTTATTAGTATTTTTTTTTTTTTTTTTTTTGTTAATACAGTCGACTAGCAATATAACGAACTGCTTGATATAACGAAGCTGGTAGCTGGTCCCGGCCAAAACGCCTATACCTCCCATGTATTAGCTGCTTGATAGAATGAAACCATTCGATATAAAGATTGGTTTGGCTGGTCCCTTCATTATCCCACACTGCTAAATGACTCTCTTTATAACGAACAGCTATTGGGTGTCATAGGTCAGAGACAAAGAATATCCTTTTCTGCCATTGGGAAAATGTTTTGCAAGCAGCTTTAGGTAAACACCCCTAGGAGTCATAGAAATCCATGAGACTGCCTGGGACGAAAACCAATGTATAAATCCAGGCCCCTTGGCAGCGCTGGCATGAGCTTTTCCAGAATTTGGTTCAAAAATAAATATTTTTCAGGGCCTTTTGTAAGAAAATACATTTAAAATTTTGTAATAATGAGGCTGCACATGGGCCTTGGTTAGAGCAAGGCTGGGTTCTGGCAAAAGTGGTGAACCAGGCTTACACTTCAGCACAAGTCTGGGCCTAAGGGGAGCCCCTTATTGTGTTGGACACACAAGTTAAACAATGCGAGCCTGCCACAGTGGCATAGTGGTTAGCACCCTTGGCAATTACGCCAGTAGTTCTAGGTTCGATACTAGACCGTGGTGGGTCGGCTTCTTTCGGGTGGGAGAGAAAGTCACGAGTGTGCCTTCTTTTGGATGAGAAGTAAAACCGAGGTCCCATGTGGGTGTGCGATGGCACTTGTACATAAAAGAACCCTCTCTACTATGCAACGGGTAGATGAGGCAAAATTTCCAGGTGTAGGAGCTCGCCCCCTGGCGTCGGTAGCATTCACCAATGAACACTAGACTGACAATAAATGAGCATAGGGTTGCAGCTTTGGCTGGCAAAGAAGCTGCAGGAAAAACTATGACTAATATATCACCCTGTGTCCATTCAGAGGGACAAATGGGTACCCGACCCTGCCATGGGTGGGAAAAGGGTTAGGAGTAGAAGGAGTTACACAAGCTAAACAATGCATCCCCTATTTTACTTGGGAAATGGCACTACTCTATCACTTGTATGTGACACCAATCCTGAACTTGGACATTATGATCTTGATGTTCTTGATGACACAACAGGAATGCTTACTCTTGCTTTACCAAAAAAAAGGACAAAAAGACTGTCCAACTTTTTTACAGTTGAATTTAAAAGGATTACAAATTAGAGTGACCAATTTAAAATAACATATACCTCAAATCTGTTCACCTACCTCATCATCTCCTGTGAGCAGCCTCCTAAGGGTTTGTCCTGTTATGGCTGCTTGGCTTACTCCCCAACCCACTCCTCATTTCACGTCCATATTTCTTCATTATTCCTTCATTATTCTGACTTCTGCCCTTGATGAGGTCAGTCTTTGTTTCGGGAAAATGGGTTTGGGACCATTATTTGCAACAATGCATAAGGGTAACAATGTAAAGTGATGGTCCAGTTGCCAAGTATTTCAGATGTTTCAAGGTGGGTGTCAATGTCAAGTTGTGTTCTTCATACTCCCCAGGGTTGACACCTAGGAGTGGTCAACACTTAGTTCAAGTTTGCCCAACAACTGAATGGGATGCCTGATCACCTTTCCATCTGGGAGTCTTAACTGATATGACCAAACCTTTCCATCTCAAACAGAAATCGCCTTATAAATCCTTGCAAGTTTCCAATACAGTTGGGACATTTTTTCATCCTTTACTAAAGCAATATCCCCTCCTTGTGGTGGAGGTGTTCTTATCCTTGCAATTGGGCTATGGGTAGCATTGTGCAATATCAAAATATATTCATGGGACCACCTCCAGAAATCTTCCATTAACTTTTGACAGTGTTGCCACTTTGACAAGAAATCACATTTACTACTGGAAGTAGTGATAGTGTTAGAAGAAGGTAGTGTGAGAGGTTGCTTCCATACAAGTAAATGCCCTGGGGTCAAAGCTGTCCTGCCCCAATCATCAGACTCTTTGGTGGTTGTTAATGGTGAGGAATTGATTACAGCCTCCATTTCAGTAAGCACTTTGTTAAGGTGTTCAACGTTTAGAGCTGCCCAACCTAAGACTTTCCTAAGACATGTTTTTGTACACCTGACCATTCCAGAACCCTCCCAGAAGCCTCCCCACCAGGGTGCAAGTGGCACAATGCACTTCCACTGGAAGTTCTGTTTTAGCATCCAGGCAGACAGTGTTGTCCTGGAATTAGCTTAGCAACTTGGAAATTTCAAGGTCTGCTCTCTTGTAAGTTTTGGTATTATCTGAATATATGACACTTGGTGTTCCTCTCCTGGCCACAAATCTTCTCAAGCTCATGAGAAAGGACTCCGCAATGAGGTCTGAAACTAACTCAAGATTACAGCTCTGATAGTTGCACAGGTAAACAGTGCTATGTATACCTTTTTTCCACTATCCAAGATCAAGGGTCCTGCAAAATCTGTCCCTACTGTTGTAAAGGGTTCTGTTAATTTCCATTGTTATTATTTTATGTTTGTTTATTCCTTATCCATTTCCCTCCTTAGGTCCTTTGCCAATGTGGGCATAATAGTAAACTTCAAGAAAATTCTTAAGCCTGTTTTCCTTTTTACAATAACCTTTTATTTTTATAAAACAGTCATGTCCAATGGAAAGGCATTCACAATTTTATTTTTAATATTCTAGGTCAAATAATTCCTCAGGTTACAATTCTTGGATACCAATAATTTTATAGTTTATTCTAAATACAGGATTAAAATGGGCTCCTCCAAAAACGCTACAATTTAACAAAAGATATTCAATACTAACATGCCTGCTAAAAGCACCTAAGTTGTATACTAAATCAAAAAGACCTAACTAATCTAAAGTGAGTAATCTCATTTAGTTCCTTCAAAAACGCTACTGATTAACTAAACATATTCAACACTATCATGCATGCTACAAACACCTAAGTTGT
>JAAFCE010008833.1:1290454-1313960 GCA_013389805.1 Trigoniulus corallinus
TAATTAAAATCCCACTTGAATTCATAAAACATTAAAACCATAAAAAACCATCAAAAAGAAAGAAAGCTTTCATTCAAAAGGAAATCTCATTAATTATGAAAGTGAGCTTTTAAGGTCAACAGACATCCTGAATGTGGGAGGAATAAGCTCAAGAAAAACATCTATAAAAAATTCAACCCTAAAGAAGAATCTCCTTTTATGGAAAAAGGAAGAAGTTATAAAAGGGGATGCAGATCAACAGATAAGAGAGAGCAACAGGGAGAGGAACGAAGAGATCAACAGAGACAGCCAATCAAGAAGAGAAGAAAATCACAGAGCAGGCCAAAAGGAATAGAACCAAGGAAGGAAGACCATTATTCCTTAAGCTTACCAACCGTTGCCAGGTTGGTAAGCTTAAGGAATAATGGCCCAGATATTTGATTATGAATATCTGAAGTTGACTTTGTTAACTATTTATGAAGCTCTGAGAGAGAAAGAGAGAGAGAGTAATGGAATGTCTCCTCAGGGATAGAACCAGTGTCTGGGGAAATGAGTTTGGGTTCATGCCACGTAGGTCCACAATGGAGCCAAGCTTCATTCTGAGGCAGATGATAGAGAAGTATAGGGCAGCAAAGAAAGATCTCCATGCTTACTTTATCGACCTGGAGAAGGCCTATGATAATGTCCCACGACAGGTAGTTTGGGATATATTACAAAAAAGGGGCAGAAGAAGGGTTTATTCGAATAGTCCAAGATATGCATGAGAGCTCCATAGCCACGGTAAGGACACCTTGGGGGAATACTGTGAAAGTCGGGGTGCACCAAGGTTCAGCAATTAGTACATACCTTTTCATCCTGGTTATGGACGACCTACTGACAGGTGTAGGAGAATGGGCCACTCAGTGCTTCGTATTTGCTGACGATATCGGTAAAATTCACGACAGCAGAGAACAGATCGAGAAGGGATTAAACGACCAGGGCTGGCGTTAGGGCAAGGCGACTAAGGCAACCGCCTTGGGCCCCACGCTACTGAATTAAAAAATTTAATAAATGCTACACAAAATGAAGGTATTGCAATATTTTTTGGTTTTTCTTCTCAAATATTCTTCAATTCAATCTCTTGTACTTCTAACTTGTTACCTTTCTAGTTGAAACACTAAGGTGTTTCGAACTGATTTACATTTTGGCATATGTACTGATTTTGTGTTTGACAGAGTTTCAATAAATGAGCCACTCACTTGCCAAATCGATTAACTCCATAAAACAGAAAATGGAGAATTTTGATGACTTAATATTAATTGTTTTTAAAAATTCCCTTTAAGACAAAAATTGAAATAAACATTGTATAATGCATAAGTGAAGATGTAGCTTTCATCTAAAGACAAGTAGAATAAAAAAAACAGAATAGCCTTGGTGTAATAGTTATTAATATCACAACTTTTGGGTAATTAAGGGAGTTAATCGATTTGGCTAGTGAAAGAAAAGTAATAACATCAAAATCATCATCATCCGACCCTTATTCTGCCAATAGTAGGGCCAGGTCTGCGGGTTCTTAAACTCCACTCCCATCTACTCCCACCAAGACCCCTCCACCCCACAAACCTCCATGTCCATCTGCACCACCTGCTCCCACGTCCGTTTTGGTCTTCCCCTCTCCTGGTGCTCCAACACATGCAGTCCCATAATGGACCTAATGAGTTCCACCTCCCTATCCTCACTACATGCCTATACCACCTCATCCACTGTTCTCTCATTTTCTATGTGATGTTTCTCACCCCAGCCGTCCTCTAATGTAATCATTACAGATTCTGTCAGCTTGTGACACCCCACTCATGTAGTGCAGCTAACGCACCTCAGCCACTTGCATTCTCCTTCATGGTTTTTCCTAGCTGCCCAACATTCTGAGCCATACAGCACAGAAGACCTAACGACCATTCAGGACTCCACTTGCCTGCCTTCACATCAGGCATCCTTCATTAATTCTGTGTGTCACGTCGGAATCTATCTCTCTATTGCTCTGGAAAACTGATCCTAAATAACGAAACTCTCGCACCACTGGTATCCTCTCAACGTCCAACAACGAATCTACCCCCCTTGCCCCTGGCCACTAAAATTGAAAGCTAGGTACACACTCTTTTTCATGTTCACCTTAAGGCCGCCTCTTTCCATTGCTGTTTTAATGTCTGTAGGCCCTTTTGTTCATCCTCTTTGGAATCCTCAAGCCTTCCCACATCATCAGCAAATACCAGGCGCTGAGAGGCCCATTCCCCTATTCCCATCAGCAGCTCATCCATTCTAGTGGGAATGTATATGGGCTAAGTGCTGACCCTTGATGCACCCAGGCTGCACGTTGAAGCATGCAGTATTTCCCCATGCTGTCCTGACCCTAGCAATGCAACCAAATAACACCCAAATCAGACTCACATTATATATTTTTGTTGCAGACCCAACTGCTAGTTACCCAGGAGATCCTTCAATTTCAGACCAAACAAACATGTGGCTTATATTTTTTGTTAAAATCATGACAACCAAAAATATAAACATATAACTTTTGCTTATAATAAGCTACTGATGTAGTAAGATTAGGAAATGGCAAAGGTTTTTCTAAGTCATACGAAAATACAAAAACTTAATCAAATTGTGACATTTAATCTGCAGCTATTTGACTGTGCGCCTGTTCATCCTATTTAGATGAGTGGCCTTTTCAATTTTTGCTATCCAAATTCCCTCACTATCAAAGACAGAATTTTCGTTATTGCAGTGATTTACATTACAGTATGGAGTTAATCAGAATGGCTTCTGAAAGAAATTATTAATTATTCACTGGCCAAAAATTTTTTTGATTTTTAATGGTGTTAATTTATATTATTTCGGAAATGTATTATACATAATAAAAGTTATGTCTGAACAAGTGCTTTGACACTAAAATTTCAAAAATTTTCAAAAGTGGAGTAAATCGATTTGGCCTGTGAATGGCTCAAATCGTTTTATTTTGATTTCATGTGTGTTTAAAGAAATTGAAGTCCTGCATTGGAAAGCAACCAATTTTATACCGCATTTATTCGAATTAACAGCGCCCTCTAATAAACAGCACCCTCCAATAAATGGCACAACAAAAAAAAACCTTTGAGAAAATAAATGGCGTGCCGTTTATTAGAATAAAAATGGTAAATGTTTTCACTGGGGCCCCGCTCTCGCCTGCTGCCTTGGGCCCCGCAAACTCTAGCGCCGGCCCTGTAAGCGACGTTAGAGGAGCGATAGAAAAGGGAGGACTGAAGATAAACATGAGGAAGACGGAGTATTTAGCTTTCAATTGGAAAGGACAGGAAAATAATGGGGACGTACACGTGAGGGGCGAACTGGTGAAAACGGTGCAAGAGGTAAGGTACTTAGGTTCAACGCAGCAAAGCAATGGGGAGATAGACACTGAAGTGACCCGCAGAATCCATGGGGGTGGCTGAAATGGAGACAGGCAAGCGGAGACCTGTGTGATAGGAGGGTCCAAATCAAGGTGAAAGGGAAGTTCTACAGGGCAGTGGTTAGGCCAACTATGCTATATGGATCACAACGTTGGGCAGAGAAGAAGAGCCACGTCAATAGAATGCAAGTAGCCGAGATGCAAATGTTGCGGTACATGAGTGGGTTGTCGAGAGCTGATAGAATCAGAAATGATTATATCAGAGGTAGCCTGTGGGTGGTGGGCAACGCCGAAAAAATGAGAGAGAATAGGCTGAGGTGGTAGGGACACGTAAGGAGAAGAGGGGAGGAGGAGCTCGTTAGGGCCATACCAGGAATGCAGATGGTCGGTAGCACCCGTGGCAGGGGAGGCCGGAGCAGACGTGGGAGCAGGCTGTCCGTAAGGATATGGCAGTGTGTGGGGTAGACCGGGACCTGATGGGAGATAGAGGGAGGGGAGGGCTAGAACCCGCAGACCCGATCCTGCCACAGGAGGAGGGTATGATGATGATGGGTTTGATAACTGTTTACGCAATACTACTCACGGTACTCAGCTAATCTAGCCTCGGTAACGCAGTGAGCAGCGTGCTCGGTAATTGCATAAGCGGTTCTAGGGTCTATACCGGACCGAGGTGGGTTGGCTTCTTGAGGGCGAGAAAGATGCCCCGAGCGTGTATTCCTTCAAACATTCCTTCTACTATGCAAGGGATAGATGAGGCAAAGTATCCCGGTGTATGACACTCGGAGTACTACCCCTGGCGCCGCGGTGGAATTCCCCAACGAACAACAGACTGACGATAAATAAGCATAGAGCTTGCAGCTTTGGTTGGCAACCGACTGCGGAAAAACACTATCCAATATACGCGACTTCTGCCTTAGGGGGAAAAAGGTTAGGAGTTGCTCTTTTTGATTAATCACGGTACTCAGCTATCGGATAGAGCCATAGGCAGCGATTGGAAACGCAATTTTCATTTGTCAGTGTCAATGTCGACCCAAAATGTTGGAGGGGGTTGCAACCCCAAAAACCCCCCCCTTGGATCCGCGCCTGCATTAGTATAGTGTCTGTGCTCTCTGCACTAGAACTATGCAGTGGACGGGGCTCTAATGACCTTGTAGTTGAAGGGCCCAACAAAACAAGCAAAAATTCAGGGTATTTGACCTCACCACCGTACTCTATGTCGCTCCACAATAACCATACCGCACTTTAGACTTTTGTGAATGGCCCTCATACTGTAGCGAGAGTCGAAGGGCCCTATCTCCCTATCTTTTTCATGTATGGCAACCCTTGAATATCGATCCATTGTTCAACACAGTAGATGGAGTTGCACTATTGAACGACTTCGTGGTGTAGACAGTCTTGTAAACCGTATCAGAACGGCGGCTAGCAATTTAGCCATTGGAAAGATAGAGAATTAAGAACTTAAAATTGGAATTTGGTGTTGTTTGTATTATCGCCCACAAAACGGGTTTGTGTCGCAACAGACAGCGGGAATTTGGTAGTATTTCGTTGAATCCCACAAAGATACAGTAAATGAAAGGAACTTGGTTTGCAGTGTGTTTGTGTTTGACAATCGTTTGTGCCGATGGCCGTCGAAGACGAAAACACGACGACGAAAGCGAAGATTTTGAATTTGCTGACGATTCTCAAAATGAATATGAACGGGACCAGTTATATATCTGGGAAAAGGTCTGTATTATTTAGTTGTTATTCCAAATCAATACTCTGAAAAAAAAAATGCGCGGCAAAACATTTATAAATGAACCTTATAAATTTTATATTTTGTCTGAGTTCTCGGGGGAATAAGAATAGCAAAGAAATTTTCGACGGTGACACACACCGATTGGCGGCGTTCTGCCAACGTTTTAAATTTGTAGTCTCTGTAAAATATTAATAATAATTACTATTTTATTCGTCAAATAATGAAATAATTGAAATTCTCATTTGGATGTGAAGCCTTCGCATGATGTCTTCCACCTCTTAAATATTGACTAATCTTATTGAATTTCATGTTAGTTGCTTTTGTCTGAAAGCATTCTCAATAGTGCCAACGAAAAGAGGTAAAAAAAAAGACGTTATTAAAACTTTGGTGACGGATTATGGGTGGAAAATTATCAAATTTCTGCAGTGGGACCATTGCATTACTTAATGATAATCGTAACTGCTTCTGTACTAAGGATCCTTCGGAAAAGCAGAAAAGATGGAGTCGTCATTTCCACAATTCAAACTTTATTTTTGATCATCTTCGTGATTGTAACATTGGATTTTTAAGGTTGAATGTTTTTAAGAAGTTACACATTTTCTTGCGGTATCAAAGATTAGTGTGCATAAGTCCATTGCTATCCACCTCCAAAATTACTCTGATTTCATCCCATGTCGTAGTCATTACTGTGTGAAATTATTTGTGACTCGGATCTCTCGGCATTAAAAATGGCGAATCAATAACTAGAGTTGGGGTTGAGCATACAATACAAAAGATTGGAAATGGTGCTAATCGTTAACTGTATTCAATGTATTATGAGAGTTCAGCAACCCTTTTTATTGTTCACGAACCAGCAATCCTCTGACAGAATGCGCTTTTCGGAAGATCATGATTACCTCAATGAAATGGTTGAAGCTTGTTTTGAGATCTCCGTATTCATCAACCCAACAGAATGCGCCTGGTGGTCGCTCAAACCCAGGTCGCATGTTAGGGCAGTGAATGCTTGGTCCACAGCAGGAGAGGTTCCTATGAGTGAAGATATGGGGTGCATTGGGCCTTGGGCATGTTGATGCGTCATGAGTCTTAATTTCCAAAACGAATGTAAACCTTCTTTAGCCGTTTGTGAGGGTTTAGAAGCCTTCTACATTACATATGGCGCACACTTGGTTTGCACCCACAGTAAACTATGCCGATGTCCAGTGGCGTAGCGTGGGTTGCTAGCGTCTGGGGCAAGGCAAATATTGGTGCCCCCTAACTTATGGACAGATTAGTGGTCTTCTAGACTAGTGGTCAACCCGCCGCGGTGGCGTAGTGGTTAGCTCACTCGGCAACTACGCCAGTAGTTCTAGGTTCGATACTGGACCGTGGTGGGTCGGCTTCTTTCGGGCGAGAGAGAAGCTGCGAGTGTGCCTTCTTTCGGATGAGAAGTGAAACCGAGGTCCCGTGTGGGTGTACGATGGCACTTGCACGTAAAAGAACCCTCTCTACTACGCAACGGGTAGGTGAGGCAAAATTTCCAGGTGTAGGAGCTCGCCCCCCTGGCGTCGGTAGCATTCCCCAACGAACACTAGACCGACGATAAATAAGCGTAGGGGTGCAGCTTTGGCCGGCAACCGGCTGCAGAAAAAACTATGTCCAATATATCACCCTGTGTCCATTCAGAGGGACAAATGGGTACCCGACCCTGCCATAGGCGGGAAAAGGGTTAGGAGTTGCTTTGTTGCTAGACTAGTGGTCAGCGAACTTTTGAGAGCCAAATTTTTTAACTTAAACTACCTAGTTAGCTACATCATTTATTAACTTAATAATTATCTTATTTATTCATCATCTCACCCTCCTCCCGCCTGAGGCAGGGTCGGGTCTGCGGGTTCTAATCCTCCACTCCTGCCTATCCCCCTCCACCCCACACGCCTTCATGTCCCTCTGCACCACCTGCTCCCAAGTCCGTTTTGGTCTTCCTCTACTTTTGGTGCCCCCTCCCCGTGTGCGCCTGCATGTCGTAAAAGGCGACTAAAAGGGGTGACTTTCTCGTGCCCCTGACTGGCCAAAACCACCATCGTCATTGCCCATGACTTGTGTAAAGGACTGGACGAAACCATCATCGTGGTTGTTGGTGACCTTCTTGTGTCCTTTACTAGACAACAGCTCTATTACACTGACTTGTTCTTGGTCGATGTAGGCTCCTCATTGAGGTGACCATAAAAAAACCGCCTAACCGCGCATGGAGACCCATACCCCTGGGAAAAAAGGATCCTGGTGATGAAGGACGCATATGCACTGCGACGTCTCTGGGCGACTCTACAGCGGGGCGGAGAAAGGGTAGGTTTTTCCCACAAGAGCGACGAGATCACAATGTTGATCTCACGGCACAACCCCATCTGCATCTCCCTTCAAGAGATCCGCTGCCATAGTGATTCCCCACTTTCGTTATGGGGCTACACCATGTATGCAGACACCCGCCAGCAGGGAAGCCACCCTGTAGTAGGGTTGGCTATCCTTATCTGAAATGGATTCATGCACGTCCCAGGGCTTTACAGACGCCTCTCCAAGCAGTGGCAGTCTCACTGCAACTGGATGTTCCCACCACTCTGTTCCCTCTACATGTCTCCTGGGATTGATATCCCCTGGCCAGACCTCGACTCCCTCACAGCCCAGCTTCCCAGACCCTTTCTTATTATGAACGATTTTAATGCCCATAATCCCCAATGGGGCTTGGACAGCCGCAATCCTGAGGGCTCCTTGTGGAGCAATGGCTGTCACACACTGGCCTCATTGTTCTAAACACAGGTGCCCCCACACATATTATAACTACCACTGGTGGTCTTTCCTGTATAGACCTCTCTATCTGCTCTCCTGGGTTGGCGCCAGGTCTGCAATGGGAGGTTCTGTCTGACCCTTGTGGAAGTGACCACTTCCCCATCAGGATTAGCAGTGGAAGTGGAGCACTGCCCCAACAACCACCATGGTGGTGTCTGCGTCAGGCAGACTGGGAGGAGTTTGCCCATTGAATGCCCACTGTGTAATTTTGATGGGGGTCAATGATCTTGTGAGCCACTTCACAGAGGTGGTGGTCATGGCGGCCTTTGGCATTTGTCCCCCAGAGCTCATGTAACCCACCATGAGCATGGGTGCCATGGTGGACAGAGGACTGTCAGAGTGCAATCATGTCAACTATCTCTGAGCCCGGACATATGCATGATGGGTAATCAAGGAGGCCAAACGCTCTGCAAGGAGTGAGTACGTCTCCTCACTTACCCACCACACACCATCCAAGAATGTCTGGGAAAAGCTGAGTAAAATCCAGGGAGGGTACTTACCATCATGTGGCTCTGGTCTCCTTGTGCAAGGGAGACATTTACTTCTGCCATGCAAGGTGGCTGAGAAGCTGGTGAGGACGTTTGCAGCCATCTCCAGTTCCCAGCACTACACAGCAGCTTGTATTAATCAAAAGGAAGCTGCAGAACGCCTTTCAATTAACTTCTCTGGTGGTGTTGCTGAGGGGTATAATGACCCGTTTACCCCTTGGAAGCTGCAGGCAGCTCTAGGAAGGGCCCAGGATACTGCCCCCAGCCCTGATAACATCCATTACCAATTGCTATGGCATCTACCTGAGAAGGGTCTCTCCTACCTCCTTGAGGTTTTTAATTATTTGGCAGCATCATGAAATCCCAGCAGGCTGCTGGGAGGCTATCATCATTCCCCTTATAAAACCTGGAAAGGATAGTAGCCTCCCTATGAATTATAGGCCCATTTTGTTGACAAGCTGTCTGTGTAAAACCATGGAACGCATGGTTAACTGGCGTCTGGTGTGGTATCTAGAATGGCAACACCTTCTTGCCATGTGGCTTCCAGTGGATCATTTGATCTCACTGGAGACTGCAGTACATGACGCCTTTCTCCACGGACAGCACTTGGTGACTGTCTTCTTTGATGTGGAGAAGGCATATGATACCACATTGTGCCATGGTATATTTGAGACCTTGCACTAGTGGGGGCTGAGGGGTAATTTGCCCCTCTTCCTCTGTAGCTTTTTGTCCAACCAGATCTTCAGAGTGCATGTGGGTAACACCTCCTCCTTAGCCTTTCTGCAGGAGAATGGTGTCCTGAATGGTAGCATCCTGAGTGTGATGCTCTTTGCTGTTGTGGTGAATGTCTTTCCATCCTCGGTTCCCCCTCCCCCCCGGATACAGTCGTCACTGTATGTGGACGACTTTTCCATCAGGTACTGGCCAGCCACGTTGTATGGCATTGAGCATCAGCTGTAACTGTCTCTCAATAGTGCCAATAAGTTTGCCAACTCGCACAGCTGTAATGTTTCCCCTGAGAAAACAACAGTCATGCACAGGGCTTCACCCTGAGCCTCAGCTTGCAGAGGCAGCCCAGTTCCTTGGTCTCCATTTTGACAGCCGTCTGATGTGGGCCACACACTTGAAGGAGCTGAAGGCTAGGTGCCTTCACTCCCTGAATATTCTGCAGTGCGTGCAGGAAACTGGTTTTGGGGTGGATCGAATGGTGAGGCTTTGTCTCTACCGATCGCTTGTTTGACTCGTTAACTATAGCTGTGGCATGTGTGGCCTGGCCGCTCCATCTACTCTCCATATGCTGGATGGTGTGCATCATGCTGGCATCCGATTGTCCATTGGGGCATTCCGCACAAGTCCAGTGCTCAGCCTTTATGCTGAGTCTGGTGAACCGCCACCGACTGTGGCAGCATTGCTTGGCAGCTGCATACATTTTGTGGCTGAAAGGTCAGCCACAGGACCCTACACACCTATGTGCCATTTTTAGACACACTCTGCGACAGCCATTCGACCACTGGCCAGTGGTTCCCCCTCCATTTGTCATGTGGTGGATGAATGGTCTCACTGGCCTGGTTGTGACTGCCTACTGTGCTGCCTGTACTGCCGGCCTCTGTGCCGCCCTGGACAGTGCCAGAGCCAGGTTTTAATTGGATGCTCACAGCCTTCCCAAAGCCAGTGCCAATAGGTCAGTCTATCAACAAGAGTTTGGATGCATCTCTCTGACCTATCAGGACCATGTTTTTGGTAACACGGATGGGTCAAAGGTATCATTACTAACTTCTTTTCTATTATCCATTTTGTGACAAGATTGAATATTATTTTCGAATAGAATGTGGAATAGAATTTGAAATAGAATATCGAATAGAATTATTTTTGCCCAGAGGACAAAATTATGTCTTATTGCTTTGAAAATTACTGGTAAAATCATACATGGTTGTTGACTTTTGCATATCCATACACAATTGTGATTTTGTCGATAATCGTTATATACATGTATTTTCCTCTTATTTTTTTCACCAGGCATTAAAGAGTTGAAAATAAAAAAAATACTTTTTTATTTATGTGAGCTGCATTTTTATTTACTTTGGTAGTCTCACAGACTAATGATTAGTAACTATGTCATTCATTGGGTACTATAGTAATCTAGGGTTAAAAATGTCTGTTACATAAATGCATCCTGTATGCCACCTAACAGACATTTTCAAAATCATTTGGCACACGTTCTAGTTCTGCCTACCACTGAACCTGTACAGGCACTATTGGTCTTAGTGACTGTGCTTGATGTCACTAGCTTGGTGGTTGCATGCCACTGAACCAGGCTTAATACTGCATTTACATGCTCGAGAGTAATCATGAGACATGTGAACACCACATTTGTCATTCACCTTGTGGTTCACCTTGCCATTCTTGGCACTTGCATTGAAGGTGGTTTTTTTCAACACGAAACAAAGGCATGATTGATTAGGTGAACGAATATCTGCCAAGATGAATTCCTTGATGGCTACTTTTTGTTTCTATTATTGGAGAAATCAATTATCACATAAATCAGGAGCAGATGATATATATATATATATATATAAGCCAATAGGGTTTGTCTATTTATTTAATGGAAAGCTTCCTTACTCCTGTGTATGACTGCAGATTGATTATAAATATGGAGAATGCTGATCATGTAAGTAGTGTTTTTTTACACCATAATGTTACAAACACAAAAAAAAAGTCGGAAGTTTGCTTTCAATATATGTGAAAGCAAACCACCTGCAGTGCTACCAACCACCTGCATTCCCTGTATGGTCCTAATGACCACCTGATACCACCTAAATACCACCTGAGCCTATTCTCCCTCATTTTTTCAGCAATGTCCAACACCCCCAGGCTATTCCTGATATATGCACTCCTAATTCTATAGGCTCTATACTGCAAATGTACAGAATGTATGGCAAAAGTACTGCAGCATTCAAATCTCAGTGACTTGCATTCTATTGGTGCAGCTCTTCTTCACTGCCCAACACATATTTGGTCTAACCACTGCCCTGTAGAACTTTCCTTTCAACTTGATTGGGACCCTCCTGTCACATAGGACTCCACTTGCCTGTGTCCACTTCAGCCACCCACCATTGATTTCAGTTGCCATTTTGTTGTGACTGAATCATCTCCTGTCTTAAATGAACAACAATGAATTAAATTTCTTTTCATTTAAAAGCACTAAAAGCTTACAAAGTCCCCATTTATGAAGATGTTGCATATCTCCCTACATCCGTGATTAAGGTCATTGTGTTTTGTGCTCTCACGCAAGCATTTTACAAAGTTTATTGGGAATTCTTTTTCCTGCATTATGGACAATCAAGCTTCAGGTTACTATAAGCGTTCGAAATTGTCTTTATAAAATTAACAGGGGTCAAGATATGATCACATGTAGTTTAGGAGGACAACTGATTTTTTAATAATTCTTTGGGACTTGTCATTGTGGGAAAAAAATAGTACCCTTTCTTCCATTCTGGAAATTATTTAGGATCATTCTGTGGTCTGCTACCTTTGTTTTGACACCCATCCTAAAGTGCTCAGACCTCCAAAGATTATTTATTTTTAACCTTCCATCGGCCAGATCTGCAGGGTTTAGTCCTCCACTCCTGCTTATCTCCCACCAGGTCTCCATCAACCCCAGACAATCCCAAACCTTATGGACATCCTGCTACCTTTTCTGCCTTAGTAACCAGTGTTTCTGACCAGCCAACGATGTTGGTACTAACTTGGTTAGCATTGCTTAACCAGAAATAAAATATGCTAATTACTTAGGAGACCTGCCAACGTCCCTAGATAGGTAAAGAAAACATCAGCAAACAGGTACTGTTGTTGTTTATTAGAGTTTTAGGGCCCATCGACTACAAAGGTCGTTAGGGCCCAGAAAGACAAGTCACCATGGTGGGGGTGTAAATGGCCATCCCACCATGATGACAATATATAAGGGCAAAAAACCCCTAAAAATAATTAGAATAAAAAGGCAATAGCCAAATAAATATTCAGAAAATAAATAAAGGCAAAAGCCAAAACAGACATAAAAATAAAAATAGCAAAACCCAAAACAGACATAACAATAAAAGTAGCAAAAGCCAAAACAGACATAACAATAAAAGTGGCAAAAGCCAAAACCAACACAGAGATAAAAAAACAAAAACCATAACGATACAAGAATACAGTAAATAAATCGGATTTGGTGAAAAAAGGCCAGCCTCTTTCCCAAATACAAGCGAACTCTCCACCCCCTGAGGGTTATCCCCAAGTGAGGTGGAGAGCTCAAAACTGACACCCAGACGGCATCTCATTTCACGGTATCTTTCAAAGTGACTAAAGAGTTGTGCCACTGTGAGAGGCTCCCAACAGAAGTCCCACGATATTTGATCCTCACCCTATAGAAGGTAGGAGTGGGCGAGGAACGTGTGACCTATTCACAGCCGAGCAAGCACAACCTCCTCTCCGCAACTGGTGGCATCAGGACACCCAGTGCACTGGAGTGTCCTTCAGTGTGCAGAGTTTGTTAGTGGTCTCTGCAAACCACTGGGACCGCCATTGTACATGGAGGGCCTGCTGCACCATCGCGAGAGAGCGTCAGAGGAGGGGGCAGCAGTGTCTGGTATATCTGGCATGTGGGCCACCTGACGGGCATGAGCATCTGCCTTCTTGTTGCCCATGATGCCAACATGCCCCAGGACCCTCATAAACAACACTGTCTTGCCCTGCTTACAAATCACAAGCAGCAATCTGTGCACACCCTGGACGATGGCATGTTTGCTGTAAAGGGTGTGCAACAGCTGAAGGGAGGATAGGGAGTCAGTCGCAATAACAAAATGTCTGTCATTCAATAATAGGATGAGTTCCAGTGCCCTGTGCAGAGCTGTGAGCTCTGCAGTTAAGACACTGGTGGTGCCTGGAAGGCGGCCCCCTATGAGATGACTAGTTGTAAAGACTGACCAACCCACCAAGGGGCCACCCTTTGAGTCATCCATATAAATAAAAACATGGCCCGATAGGTTTTGAGAGAGGCATCCAAACTCTTGTTGGTACACTGACCTTTCGGTACTGGTTATGGGAAGGCTGCGAGCACAAAGTCAAAACTTGGCTCTGGCATTTTCCAGGGTGGCACAGTGGCCGGCAGTACAGGCTGCACTCTAGGTAGATTCACACCCAGGCCTGTGAGACAATCCATCCACCACATGCCAAAAGGAGGGGGTAACCGCTGGGCGGCAGTTGAATGGCCATCTCACAGTGTGACTAAAAACGGCTGGGTGTGTAGGGTGCTGTGGCTGACCTTTCAACTGCAGAATATCATCTTGGCAGAAAGGCTGAGTACTGGACGTGTGCAGAACGCCCCAATGGACAACCGGATGCCAGCATGATGGACAATGTCCAGCATCTGGAGAGTAGACAGAGCAGCCAGGCCATAAGCGCCAGAGCCATAATTGAGATGTGATCTGTAGTGCCGAAGCATCACTGTTCGATCTGCCCCAAATATTAAGGGAGCAAAGCGACTTAGCCAGAATATTATGGGAGCAACGCGACTTAGCCTTCAGGTCCTTCAAGAATGGGACCCATGTTAGAAGGCTGTCAAACATGGTGGCCATCCAGGGTGAGCTGAGGCTCAGGGTGAAGCCCTCGCTTACGACAGAAGTGCATGACCATTGTTTTGTCAGGGGAGAACTTTTAGCCACGTGAGGTGGCAAACTCCTTGGCACTATTGAGTGCCAGTTGCAGCTGAAGCTCAATGCTGTGCATCATAGTAGCCCGGTACCTGATAGAAAAGTCGTCTACAAGTAGGGACGACTGTACCGGTGTGTGAACAGAGGATGGTAAACCATTCACTGCAACAGCAAAGAGCGTCACACTCAAGACGCTCCCCTGTGGGACACCATTCTCCTGCAGGAAGGCTGAGGAGTAGGTGTTGCCCACACACTCTGAAGGTCCGGTCAGACAGAAAGCTATGGAGGAAGAGGGGCAAATTACCCCTGAGCCCCCACTAGTGCAAGGTCTCAAATATATCATGGCACAATGTGGTATCATATGCCTTCTCCACATCAAAAAAGACAGTCACCAAGTGCTGTCTGTGGAGAAAGGCGTCACGTACTGCAGTGTCCAGTGAGATCAGATGATCAATCGGGGACCTGCCAGAACGGAAGCCACATTGGGCATCGGCTAGAAGGTGGCGCCATTCAAGATACCACACCAGGCGCCAAATAACCATGCGTTCCATAGTTTTGCAAAGGCAGCTCGTCAATGAAATGGGTCTGTACTTTGTTGGAAGGCTACTATCCTTCCCAGGTTTTTGCCTGGGTGCAGCCTCTCGCCAACCTGCAGGGACTTCACGCTGCTGCCAAATGTAGTTGAATACCTCACGGAGGTACCTAATGCCTTCCTCTGGTAGGTGTCGTAGCATTTGATGGTGGATGCTATCTGGACCAGGAGCAGTGTCCCTGGCTCTTTTTAGAGCTGCCCACACCTCCCAAGGGGTAAATGGGTTGTTATACCCCTCAGCGACGCCACAAGCAAAATTAAGTAAGTGGCGTTCTGCAGCCTGTTTTGTCTGCATAAATGCTACCGTGGAATGCTGGGAACCGGAGATGGCTGCAAACGTCCTTGCCAGTTCCTCAGCCACCTCACACGGCAAAAGTGGCTGTCTCCCTTTTACAAGGAAACCAGAGCCACCGGATGGAAAATACCTCCCTTGGATTTTCCTCAGCTTTTCCCATACTTTCTTAGAGGGCAGGTGATGGCGAAGTGAGGAGACATACTGACTCCATGAGGAGCGTTTGGCCTCCTTGATCACCAGTCGTGCATATGCCAGGGCTCGCTGATAGTCAATACTATTGGCGTCGGTAGGAAGGGGTTCAGAAGCTGTGAAGTGCTTGTCTGCAAGCCTAAATTGCACTTCGACAATCCTCCGTCCACCATGGCACCTGTGCTCGTGGTGGGTTACACGAGCTCTGGGGGATGGATGCCAATTCTGCCCTGTATTGACCCTCATATTGAAACGGGGGTATCACCACGACACAGGATCTCCTGAAGGGAGATGCAGACAGGGTTGTACCTGGAGTTCAGCAGTGTGATCTCGTCCCTCTTGTGGGAAAAACCTCGACAGTTCCATTGTAGGAAATTTACCATCACATGGGCTTAGGTGGCTTATTTCTATTCCTCCCTCTTCTCCGTCTCACTGTAGAAAAGAGAGGGATGCCTTCAATGGGGGTCGACCTCCTCCATCTCAAAGGAGGAATCCCCATCGTGCCCCAGTTGGGGCATGAAACCACCCGTGCTGTCTGATGTTGGCCACAGAGCCTGGGTAGGTGAACCAAGGACATGTGCCCCACGGGAGTAATGGGAGTTGTCCCTAGCTTCTTTCCACCTGTCTCATCCACCACCTCTTCTGTGGAGGAGGCTTTCTGGGCTGAGACAGAGAGGGAGGCCTTCATGGGAGATTCCTGTCTTTGATTAGAGGCATCTGGGGCCTCCAAAGAAACTGGCACCACCATTATTGGGGGGCCCACGCATGGGCCAGAGGCGGTGGTGGAGCCAGAAAAAGCCATGGAATCGGGGTTGGGGTCTGTCTGGTAGCCAATGCTTGCACAAACCGGCACCCCATGGACCCCACGGGCCTGAGAGGGCATCAAACGAATGAGAGTGGCAGCTGAGGTAGGGTGTCCATCTGGGTACAGACAGAGAACACAGCAGCTGCCTTTTCAGCACCTGCATAGTACACCCCACAACTGGGGGTCTCTGCAAGGCTGGCAGCCGCCATGCATCCTGAAAGCTTATACCCTTCTGGACACGCACTCCTTGATCACACGTTCCTGCAGCCAAGTGGGACAATCCCAAGAAGAAGCGGGGTGGTTGTCCTTACAGTTGATACAAAAAGGTGCAGTCTTACAAGACTCAGGGGAGTGGTCACCTTGTCCACAAGGGCCTTGGCAGAATATGAATTCTGTCCATGGCCATATTGCTGGCACTTGAAGCACTGAAGCGAACTTGAGAAGAAGGCATGTACAGGCAAGGAAGGTAGCCAGCCATGGTGTAATCTGGCACCTTGGACTTACCAAAGGTCAGCACCAAGGCGTCAGCTGGGTGGGATTCTCCATTTCGTCGGATGGAGGTACGGCGGGCAGTCACCACACCCTGGTCGATAAGCTCCTCTGCTATTTGCTCTTCTGATTCCCCACATAGGTCAGGGCACCACACCACACCTCTACTGGTGTTTAAGTTGCGATGGGGTTCGACCACAACGGGGATGTCACCAAGCTTCTGCATTGTTAGTAATGCTTCGGTCTGGTGGGGGCAGATGCCTCCACCAACAAGGTGCCATTGCGCAGTTTCTTGACCGAGGTCACATCACCGGCAATGCCCTTGATAGCTTTGGTGATAAGGAAGGGCAACGCCTTCCCCAAGGCTGAACCATCCTCCCCAGAGATGGTAATAAACTGGGGAGGATAGGAAGAAGGTATGGATGGTGGTTGGACTGCACCTAAAATCTTAGATACAGGAACATGCTTTGCATCGGTGGACACAAAGGGCAGGTGCTGATGCCATAGAATGCTGATGCTGGGGGAATGCAACCTCTTTGTTGGAGCAGAACATGTCTCCATCAGCTCATTGGCAGCCGGCCCACTCAGTTGAGTGGGACTGAGCCTGCCATCTTCTGGCTCAGAAGAAGAAGGGGGAGGGTTGGGGTTATTTGGTGAGGCCCCCTGCCTCTGTTTTTGTGTTGCCATAATTTTTAATAATTATGAATGTCGCTGCCTGCAGGTCTTACCCACCATGGAGCCTTACACGGGGACGCCCATTTGGGTCGTCGAGACTACTCGCACAGGATACTGCAAGGGTGGCAGAATCCCCAAAATCCAGACCATTGGCATCAGGGTTGATTTTTGTTGTTGTTTATTAGTGTTTTAGGGCCCATCGACTACAAAGGTCATTAGGGCCCAAAACGACAATCACCTTGGTAGGGGGCATCGGGGTTGGCTGCCGGTCGACACGTAGCAACCCTAGGGGGCATAACAACTTATGCCCTCCTGGCCAGTTGACCAAGACGGGGTATCCGCCTTGGCCGCCCGGTTTCCCTGGAAGCTGTGGCCGAAGTGATGTGTTGGGGCTGTAGGTCACAACCTTAATCCTCGATGTCTGTCAGCCACCTCACCAATATGGGGTGTTTCAGAGACATCACAGAACATGTGCCACCTCAGTCACCAGGATCTTTTTTTCCCTGGGTTGCGGGTCTCCATTCACGGCGAACACCTGGGTAGGCGGTTATTTATGGTCACCTCAGTGAGGAGCCTACATCTACTGAGAACAAGTCGGACAGTCATCCAGTAAATGACACAGGAAGGACACGGACATCCACAATGATGGTATCGTCCCGTCCAGAAAACGAAGTCATGGGCAAAGACGATAGTGGTTTTGTCCAATCAGGGGCAAGAAAAAGTCATCCCTTTTAGTCGCCTCTTACGACATGCAGGGATGCAGTGTGCCTATTCTACCCCGGGCACACATGGGTAGTTCACAGGTACTGAAAGGTGGGTTAAGATTGGAGAAAGTGGTACATTTGTAGACACAGTTTTGTAGGTCTGGGGCCTGCCAAGACCCTACCTTGTGGATGGAAGGTTAATTTCTATTACCATGAAGTATCAAGGAAGGTGTGACATGAAATGAGTTATTTGATTTTCTCTTCACTGAACATCTCCTTTCTCATGCTAATACTGTCTTTGCAAGAAATGAAATGAGACATAGCATTGAATCCAGGGAACGAAATTTACCAGAAGAACCAAATTTACCAGGGTACCAAAGAGTATGTGGATTCATCAGGCAGTGAATCAAATCTTTGATGTTGTGTAAGGTTTCCCAACTTCAATGTACTAATTTGAAACTTGAAAAACATTGTATTCAGAATTATAAAATTATATTTTGTTCAAAAATTTACAACTACACTTCATGTTAAGCTTAATTCTTTGCACTATTGCACATGTCCTGCTAAAACATGATTTCAGACCACTGTGCATTGCTTTGAACCATTGCCATAACCAGGATGAAAAGGTGTGGTCTAAGTGCTGAGCCTTGATGCACCCCGACTTTTACTGGGAAATCACCAGTATTCCCCCAAGGTTTCCTTACCCTAGCTATGTAGCTTTCATTCATATCTTGGGCTATTCGAATGAACCCTTCTTATACCCACCTTTTCCATAATACCTCCCAAATTACCTGCCATGGACACTGTCATAGGCCTTCTGCAGGTTGATAAAGATGGCATGGAGATCTTTCTTTGCTGTTCTATACTTCTGTTATCTGCCTCAGAATAAGGATTGACTATTGTGAACCTACCTGGTATAAACCCAAACTGTTTTCCCTGGATGCTGGTTCTATCCCTGAGGTGACATTCCATTACTCTCTCCCAGAGCTTCATGGAGTGGCTAATTAGCTTTATACCTCTGTAGTTACTACAATCTTGGACATCTCCTTCGCGCCTTGATGAGTGGTACTATCCAGCTCTCACACCATTCAGACAGCATTCTGTCTCTGCCAGCTATCCTACTAAAAAGTTTTCCTAGCCATCTGGTGCCTGTCGTCCTTAGGCTATGCCAAACTTGAATGGGATTCCATTGGGGCCTACAGCTTTTCAACCTTTCATCTTCCTAAGTGTCCAGTCTACTTCCTCCTGTTACACAGTCCACTACCCCAGCTGATACAGGATAGGTGGGTGGAGCCTCATCCCTTCTCCAGCAATTAAGAGGTTTTGGAAGTATTTCTCCCACCTCCCCTATACCTCCAGTGGAGAGAGCATGACCCTACCATCGTAATCCTTCACTAATATTGCTTGGGGTATATCTGTAGCTGCTGCATCTCTAGAATTGGCCCGTTTGAAAATTTCTTTCTCCCCTTCCTTTTACCCTAACTGCTCATAGAGTGTCTCACACTTCTGGTGCTTGGCCAGGGCAATGGTCCTCTTACCAGAGGTGTTGGCCTGCCTATATTTAATCTTGGACTTCTGGTCCCCTATCTCCCATCACCTTTGGAAAGCAGCCTTCTTCTGCTTGATGGCAGCATCTACCTCCTCATTCAACCAAATGGCTCTGCCCAAAGATGGTTTTCCTACAAGTTCTAATCTTTCTGGCTACCCTGTCCCACATGGCATCTGCTGTCTCTTCCCAATCCTAATCCCTGCCTATTCACTTGTATAAATTCCCGTTTCTTTGGGCAGTTTCCACCACCTGATGACCTGCACTCCTTTCCAAGAATGTGCTTTGTCTGCCTTTTTCACTAGGGTTTCTAACATAAGTAGCCTATGGTCACATGCTTTTTGAAGATTTTCGCTGTGGAGTGCCCAGCAATCATGAACTTCTGCT
Organism: Trigoniulus corallinus; assembly: GCA_013389805.1. Classification (NCBI taxonomy): domain Eukaryota; kingdom Metazoa; phylum Arthropoda; class Diplopoda; order Spirobolida; family Trigoniulidae; genus Trigoniulus; species Trigoniulus corallinus. The sequence continues at coordinate 1,310,267 of JAAFCE010008833.1, forward strand.
CCTATGTTGCCTTCTAACCATAAAGAAATCTATCTGTAACATCCCTTATGGTGACTGGAATGTGATTAGGTGCTTGTCCCTCTTCCTAAACCACATATTTGACAAAGCTAGGTCTTGTGCATTTGCTGTGTCAGGGATCTGCTGCCCTTCTCAGCTAACTGTTCCATAACCCCATCCCTGTGTATTACCCCCATAACCCTGGTTTTCTTTGTTTACATGGTCATTAAAGTACCCACAAATAACTATGTGCTCATTCCCTGGACAGTGTCGTGCCTTGACCTTCATGAGTTAACCAAATCCTGAAACTGTCCAGAAACGTGACTTCATGTGGCTTCATCAAGACCTGCTGGGGGGGGGGGCATACGCACTGATGAGGTGGAGCATTTCAACTCACCAAACCACTGTAATGAACAGTAGCCTGCTATTGATACATTTCACAAGGGTAACCCCTTGTTGCAGCTCTCTATCTAGTACTATGCCCAATGCATTCCATCCCCCTTCACTAGCTGAGTATATTAGCTTGTATCCCTCCTCCAGGGCCCTTGAGCTATTCCCCTTCCATCTGGTTTGTTGGAGTAAAGCTACCTGAATCATCCTTCTCTTTAGGATATTAACCAATTCCCCTGTCTTGCCAGGAAGGGTCCCCACATTCCATGTTCCTAATCTAATGCTTGCCCCCATGTTTTCTGAATGCCTGAAACCCACTGGAATGTTGGTGCTGCTTGCAATGGAAGGATGCCAGCCTACCCCACAGAGGACGCTTGGCATGCTACCTGCCACAGGGTCCAAGGTCCCAACCCACATGACATTACATGCTACTGAAGGCATCGGCGTAGTGCCCACCCATGCAACCCTGCCTTCTGCTGGTGCTTCAATCCCCCAAACCACCAATCTGGCGACTTCTTAATTGTTCATCCCATCAGCCCATACTATATAAAGCAGCTATACAAATAAGTTATAATAAAATAATAATCAAATGTAATTAATAAATTTATGAAATTAACAAAATTGTAGCCATGGGCAGTTGGCACCCAGCTCCAATGCAGCCATGCATCTGTCAATGCAGACAAACACATGTACTGCAGTAAAGCATGATGGGATAGTTCTTAAGCCTACCTCATGACAAGCTCCCTCACCGTTTCAGGCGCCCCAAGACAATGGCTCTACCTTGACCCTGGGAATGTGGGCGATTGCCTTGAAAAATGGCGGTTTTGGGTCCTGGGTATTTAGGATAGAAATCCCAATGAATGTCAAAATTCACAGAGTACAAGAAGCACACATGAGTCACCTGCACCACCTAGTGGTCCTCACTTCTGTAGCTATCACCAGTATCTAAAAATCTGAGAGCTATTGCAAGGGGAACTCTGGCTGGTATTTGGCGTTCTCCATTCTGTCTCGATGTTTATTAATTATTGGATCAATGTCACTAAGTAGATTATTGAAATCAACTGGTGCCACTCTTCAAAAATTTGAGAATTCTCCTGAGTCTTCACAGAGCATGCCAACAATCACTTGTTCCACACTTTGTCTGCAACAAAATAACGAAAAATAATGAAAAATGAAAATAAACGAAATACAAACCTCTTATCCACTCCTCCCCAACAAGCTTGGGATGCAATGGACTAGGAGGAAGAGGTGATAGTGAAACGAAATGTATAATATTCCATGGCATGCTTACAATTTGTTGATACAACACAATACTTTCATTCATGCTTATTATCAACACCTCTGCATATTAAGAGATATAATAATTTTTGAAAGTATCAGGATGGAAAGAATCTAAAGTGGGGCTCATTTTTAAGCCCAAACCTACCTCATTCATCTCTCAAACACCTGGGTGATTGGGTTGTTGTAACACTTCTGAATATTATTTTAGGGCCTTTTACTTACATGGTTCTGTTGTAATGACATGTTATCATCCACCATCGTCGACTTTTTACTTTTTTGTGAATAGCTTCTAGATAATTGGACAGACTGACCTAGTGCACAGCAGACACTGCTACAACGTTCAGGTCTTCCATTATACTGTCAGAACTCGTGGTTAGTGAGGAATTAACATCTGGCAGTGAGTCATCATGAGTGTGTAAAGAATCATTCTTTGGGGAGTGGGAATACATTTAATTGTGGAAAGTCTTGTCAAACAACTCATCTCACTATTCACCTTGTCTTACAATCGTGTAAATGTGGTATAAATTGGATTTGATTAGATTCAAATTGATTAGATTAGACATTTGGTTGGAGAGTAAGTCTTGCAGCCACAACAGGCTGAAGCTTTAGGAAGCTGCTTACAGGAGATGAGTAGGTAGGTGTAGAGGATGTAGGAGAGGAGAAATTTGCAGCACGCAACGCTCTTCACCAACACTCACGTTGGTACTAACGTGGGCTTGTGCTGCTTAACTTCAGTGATCCCATGAGAATTGGTGTGTTAAACACAACTTGGCTGCATAAGATATGTGTTTTGTAAAGCAAAGAAACTGTCAAATACCTTTGACCACATCTCCCAGTCTCCTCATCTTGCTAGTTGAATAACGGTATACTTATTGAGAACCTGATACATTCCAAATTAGTTGAACACAATTTTGTCCTTTTCAAACTGCATATCTTTGTGAAATGTGGTGTATGAATACTTTTCATACTTACTGTAGAGACAGTATTTCCTATTACAGTATTCAAAAAGTGAACTCTTTCACGGGATGAAGCCAAAATGACAACTTGTTCAAGACACCATAGGGCACTATAATGAACTGAGGGAGAAAGCTTAGAACATTAAGATAATTCCTCAGTGATAGGAAAAAATTCATTCTTGAACCACCCCTTCCCCATGCACTCCAAATTGCTCCACCCCACGGAACGTGCACCCCACGTTGGCAATTACTGAACTACTGTACTAGTCTGTTTGGATTATTTCGAGAAACTGCTGAAATGTAAATTTTAATGCAAGAAATTCTTTATCAGTGTGTGTGCTTAAAAATAACTACAGTAAAACACAGTTATAACGTTTTGTTGGGGACCAAAGAGAACAAACGTTATAACCATGAAAGCGCTATAGCCATGATTTTTTTTTTGTCTTTTTCTATCCATAATACTTATTGGATTGTATATACTGTATGTGATGTAGTGGTAAAACAACGTCATGTGGGGGTACATAAACGATTTCTCTATATGTACAGTAATTATGCATTGATGATTGCTTCCACCAGGGAGTGGCGAATTGCATTGGACAAACCAGTTCTCATCTGATCACTGAAGTTAAGCAGTGCAACCCCAGCTAGTACTGACATGGGTGGCCATGGCTAATACCCAAAATTCGTCGCATTAGTGTAGTGTCTGTGCAGTCTCTGCATAAGAACTATGCTGTGGATGGGGCTCTAATGACCTTGTAGTTGATGTGCCTTAAAACAACAGCAAACAAACAAATAATGCTTCCACCTCTGGATGTTGAGGCACACATCTGACAGGCTGACCTCTACACAAGTTCATTGTATTTTATCACAATTTTTTAATATCTGTTTTAGAGTTATAGTAGGAATCCCAAATTTTCTTACCACCTCAATTCTATCATTACTACTAAAACCACACATTAGCAAGATTGAGTGGTCTGTTTGTGTACAATGTATGTAATGAACAGCTTATGTTGTACATTCTGCACATATGCAACATTTCTAATCAGGACATATGCAACATTTCTAATCAG
>JAAFCE010008833.1:1313970-1332754 GCA_013389805.1 Trigoniulus corallinus
ACATATGCAACATTTCTAATCAGGACATATGCAACATTTCTAATCAGGACATATGCACATATGGTTTGGAAGTTTTTCATATCCATGATAGGATTTGAAAAACTTGGTTGCCCACCAATTCTAATTCTACAAATTCTAATTGAACACACTTCATTCCTAATAATTCACTTTTTCAAAATCCCCAATTAACCTGAAGCACAGCATCTATTCTGCCATGCATTGCATACCTGCTATAATGTCACCTTCTTTCAGAAAGTTTCTAACATTATCCTCATCAAGATCAATCCATAACCCTTGGAAAATAGGACCAGTAATATGAATCTGTTTGGGCCCTGATCTCCTTGAATTTGAATGGATGACCATTTCTCCCCCTATATTCTGCAAGGAATAACCTTCCAAGTAGAGGACCCTCATATCTTATTTTCAACAATCTGATAAACAGTATAGTGCTGTCAGAAACTCGCCTGTGACGTAGTGAATCCCACCCTAATTCTGTGATCATGTCTGGCGCACTCAATCTACAAGAAAAGTGATTTTGAACAATTCTTGCTGCCCTCCTTTGGACCATTTCAATTTCGCAAGATAATTCCTGCCTAAACAGAAACCCGATTTTTTGGTCTCCGTTTTGACAGCCGTGTGACGTGGGTCCCACACTTGAAGGAGCTGAAGGCTAAGTGCTTTCACTCCCTGAATATTCTGTGGGGCCTGCAGGACACAGGTTTTGGGGCAGATCGAACGGTGATGCTGCGACTATACCGATTACTCGTTGGTTTACGGAAGTTTCGCCCCCGACATTTCGCCCCCGACGTTTCGCCCCCAACATTTCGCCCCTGGGTACTTTTCGGCCCCCCCCGGAGCTTTCGCTCCTCAGACGTTTCGCCCCCGAACATTTCACCCCTCGGATGTTTCGCCCCTGGGAGGGTAAATGCCCGGTAAACGACGTAAACGCAAACATAAAACGTAAAATTTACGTCGTCAAAGTCTTTTAAGTGATGTTCGTCTGCTAAATTGTACTTAACCCTAGAGAGGTAATGCTACCTTCGCTGTTACATTAAAGGTAAAGGGTAGTCTGTGAGACTACCAAAGAAAATTGCATTATTTTATTGAAATGTCGTGCAATAACTTTAAAACTCGATTGCATATTTATTAATCAATATGTTGCAATGCACAATACGCAATTTATTTTAAATTTCCACATTGAATACAAATTTGCCTATGATGATTACCACTGATTGCTCTGGAGCACCAGTGCTATGATTATTGCATCATGCATTTAATTTCTGAAGGGCAGAAGGAACAAATTCAACGATTTCATGTAGCAGAGGTGTTTGCACACTAAATAGCTTAACATTTGGTTGTGGGGGCGGCTTTGGTCTCCCCCTGCCTAGGGTGTGTCTGACCACCTGAATTCCTGAAATTTACTTAACGTGGGAGCAAGCAGTCCGCAAAAATATGATAGAGTGTGGGGTGGACGGGAACCTGGTAGGAGATAGGCGTGAGTTGAGGACTAGAACCAGCAGACCTGACCCTGCCATAGGCGGGATACGGGTATGGCTACAATTGCTAGGCTGCCCCTTAGTCATACTGCACCGCGCCGCACAGTTGTCATGCAGAGCTGCTCTTACCATTAGACTGCCCCTATAGTCATACTGCACCGCGCCGCACAGTTGTCATGCAGAGCTGCTCTTACCATTAGACTGCCCCTATAGTCATACTGCAACGGGCTACACAGGTGTTATGCAGAGCTGCACAGCTACAAGAAGTTTTACAAACGTGGATGGTAAAGGTAGTCTGTCAGACTACCAGCTACCAAAAAAATATAGATTAGAATTAATTTATAAGAAAATTATTGCTTGGATCGTTATTAATCAGAGAAAAATGAAGGTACTGAAAATTTCAGGGACATTGCATGCTTAGAAACCGGTGATCTGTGATTTTTGTTAGATGACTGTAGTCTGTCAGACTACCCTTTACCTTTCTAGGGTTAAAAAAAATAGCGGCAGCGTCGATGCTTAAAACGACCAACGTAAAATTTGGCGCATGCGCGTGTCGCTACCGTTATGTCCGAATTTTAAAGACGGAGTCGGCAAAGATATAGCCGAAAACACATCGATTTGTAGGGCACTAGTGGTTTTTTAAATTCATATCATTTTTTTTATTAGATGGTAAAGTGAATTTCCAGATATTTAGGCTATGCCTTTCAGAAAGTCTATTAAATTTCTATCGTTGATGTCCTCCACAATGCGTAGCATTCTTGCCGAAATTGCTGAATTTTCACCTTACCTATTTCTTGAAACACTCAGAAAAAGGTCCCAACGAACAATTCTGTTTTTCTAGGTAAAAACAGAATAACAAAAAATCAAGGCTGGCATTGACTCAAGGGTCAGTTGGCACCAACCCTTGATTTTTACCTTACCTAAAACGGATTAACAAAAAAGAAACAAAAAACGGCCATTTGCCCTCCCAGGGGCGAAACATCCGAGGGGCGAAATGTTCGGGGGCAAAACGTCCGAGGGGCGAAATGTGTGGGGGCGAAAAGTACCCAGGGGCGAAATGTCGGGGGCAAACGTTCCGGATCCCTTACTCGTTCGATTGCTTCTTGGCTATGGCTGTAGTGTATATGGCCTGGCCGCTCCATCTACTCTCTGGATGTTGGCTAGTGTACATAACACTGCCATCTGGTTGTCCATTGTGCCATTCCGCACAAGTCCCATGCTCATTCTTTATGCTGAGTTCGGTGAACCAACCACTGACTGTGCGGCGGCAGTAATTGGCAGCTGCATATATTTTGCAGCTTAATGGTCAGCCACAGCACCCTACACACCCAGCCGTTTTTAGTCACACTCTACCATGGCCATTCGGCCACTGGCCAGGGTTTCCCCCTCCATTAGGCATGCGGTGGATGGATGGTCTCACTGGGCTGGGTGTGACTGCCTAGGGTGCAACCCGCACTGCTGGTTTGTGTGCCGCCCTGGACAGTGCCAGAACCCAATTGTAATTGGGTTCCTAGTGTACCAACAAGAGTTTGGGCGCCTCTCTCTGCCCTATCGGGGCCACATATTCGTTTACACTGATGGGTCGAACGATGGTACCTCTGTGGGTTGGTCAGTCTTTACAACTGGTAATCTCATAGGGTCCGCCTTCCAGGTGTCGCCAGTGTCTTATCTGCAGGGCTACACAGCTCTTCATAAAGCACTGGAACTCATCCAATGTTTGAATCACCAACACTTTGTGATTGTGACTGACTCCCTATCCTCCCTTCAGCTGTTGTGCACCCTTTATAGTAGACACGCCACCATCCAGAATGTGCACAGGTTGTTGCTCATGATTCGTTAGCAGGGCAAGACAGTGTGGTTTATGTTGGTCCTGCAGCATGTTGGCATCATGGGCAATGAGAGGGCTGATGCCAGATATACCTGACACTGCTGTCCCCTCCTCTGACGCTCTCCCAATGGTGTAGCAGGCTGTCCGTGAACAGTGGCGGTCCCAGTGGTTTGCAGAGACCACCAACAAGCTCTGCACACTGAAGGACACTCCAGTGCCCTGGGCGTCCTCATGCCACCAGTCATGGAGGGAGGGGGTTGTGCTTGCTCGGCTGCAAATCAGTCACACTTTCCTCACCCACTCCTACATACTATGGGGTGAGGATGAACTGTGGTGTGACTCCTTTTGGGAGCCTCTCACAGTCGCACACATTTTTAGTCACTGTGAGGGATACTGTGAACTTAGATGTCAACTGGGAGTCAGTCCAGAGCTCACCACCTCACTTGGGGATGACCCCCCCAGGGGGTTGAGAGCTCACTTGTATTTGTGAAAGAGGCTGGGTCAAAGGGCAGTCTTTACAACTGGTCATCTCATCGGGGACTGCCTTCCTCACGTAACCAGTGTCTTAAGCTGCAGATCCCCCAGCTCTGCACAGGGCACTGGGACTCATTCAGTGTTTAAATCACAGACATTTTGTAGTTGCAACTGACTCCCTATCCTCCCTTCAGCTGTTGCACACCCTTTATGGCAGACATGCCATCGTTCACGGTGTGCAAAGATTGCTGCTCATGATTCATAAGCAAGGAACGACTGTTGTTTATGTGGGACCTGGGGCATGTTGGTATCATGGGGAATTAGAGGGCGGATGCTCATGCCTGTCATGGGGCCCACCTGCCAGATGTACTTGATACTGCTGTCCCCACCTTTGACGCTCTCCTGATGGTGTGGCCGGCCATCAATGATCAGTGGTGGTCCCAGTGGTTTGCAGAGACCACCAACAAACTCATCACACTGAAGGACACTGCAGTGCACTGGATGTACTCATGCCACCAGCCATGGAGGGAGGAGGTTGTGCTTGCTCAGCTGCAAATCAGACCCTCACCCACTCCTACACACTATGGGGGGAGGATCCACCATGGTGTGACTGCTGTTGGGAGCCTCTAACAGTGGCACACTTCTTTAGTCACTGTGAGAGATACCATGAGGTTAAATACCGACTGGGGGTCAGTCCAGAGCTCTCCACCTCACTCCAACTCACAGGGGATTGAGAGCTTGCTTGTATTTGTGAAAGTCGCTGTCCTCCTTCACAAAATTTTCCCTTCAGGTGGTTTTGCTTTTTTAATCTTATGTCGTTTTGGCCTTTGCCATTTTATTTCTGTATCAGTTTTGGTTTTTGGAGAATCTTTGTCTAGACTTTTCAGCTCTGCAAGCATTGGTTATTCAACTGGGCTTCTAAATAACACCTAAGCAACTCCCAATAAGCCCTGGGAAATTCAAAAGTCTCCCTTGGTATCCTTCTTGCTATCTCAGCCCTAACTGCAACATGATCACTAATTCCCATAATACACTTAACATACTTGATGGAGATAGGCACATTAGTAGTAAAACTAGGTGTAAAATTCTCCCATCTCATTAATTAGCATGGTCACAATCTGCTCTAATCCTGTGTAACAGAGGTGCTCCAATTTAAGGGCACATGAAAGAGTAGAATTTTCAAATGATTGCATGCTGTCCCACCTCACCTTCAGAAGATTGAAGTCCCCCACCTAGAATAACTGTTGGGACCTCCCTCCTTTGATTGAGGATCTCCAAAGAATGTGCCAATCTCAACAATTGATTTGGATCATTTCCTGGTGGACAGTACAAGGCAATGATGTAAGCCACCTTGCTGAGCCAGAAACACCAGAAACTCAGAGTGACCCTCAAACCCATTTTTCCATAATACTTCTGAAGGATTTATCTATAGCTACATGTACACCTCCCCTCTACCTGCACCCCTGTCTTCTATATGCTATGTTGAGCTTTACCTTTCTTTAACCATGATTCAGTGCCAATAATGACATGTGCATCCAATGTGGCAGCAAGGGCATTAGATTTGGCCACTTTATTGACTATGCTTCTAAAATTGATAACAAATAAAGTCACTTGATCAGTGACTGCTAATTTCCTGCCAATCTTTGCAGTATTGCTGTCAAGTAGCACCTTGTCATTTTGACATGTTTTTGTTTTTAACATTTTAGTGTCCTCAAACCACTTATCCAAAGAGGCCGAGCATTTGTGACTTTTCCTGGATGTATGCAGTGCATGCATATGTAAAATTTCTAAGAAGAAGGGTTAAGAGAAAAAACGTTATGAGTCAGTTCACATAATAGGACAAAACCATGTCAAAATGGCCCCCATAGGAAATTGCCAAATTGATTCATAATAGAAATCCTAGTTGTGGTCTGTACTACAATGATCGTACTCAGAGATTTCCCATCCATGTATTCTAAAAAAAAACTAGATTTTGGGGCAATAAATGCATGGGCCATCTACAGGCAGTGCACATTGACCAAAATTTCATGCAGGAAATGTATATGGTAAACCCTCTCTATGGGTACACCCCTCCTATTAGTACAGATTATTCAGGCACTACCTTTCCCCATAGCCTTTATGTTATTACTACCCCCCCCCCCCCCGTCCCCTAAACAGTACACCTCAGAAATGGGTACACTCCTCTATGGTTACACCTAATACATGTAACCATTTTCAGAAAACTGCCTTTGTAATGGCTACACCCTTTTATTGGTACACGTACTACATATCTTTTCTAGGTTCGATACTGAAGCAAGGTCAGTTGAATTCTTTTGGGTTAGAGAGATGCCCTGAGTTTGCCTTCCTTTGGATGAGAAGTAAGTCCCATGTAGTGTTCATTGGAGTTTACACATAAATGAACTCTCTATGCAACTGATAGATGAGACAAAATTTCCAGGTGTAGGAGCTTGCCCTGTTGGTGTTGGTGGAATACCCCAAAGAACAACAGACTGGCAATAAATATGCATAAGGGGTAGCGGCTTTGGTCTGCAACTGGCTGTGGTCAAGTTGCATTGGACCCTCTTGAGATCACTGAAGTTAAGCAATGCAAACCCACATTAGTACCCACATGGGTTGTTGGTTGGGAACATTGGGTGCTGCAAGTTTTCCCTCTCCTACAACCCATACACCTACCCCACAAGCAGCCTCCTAGGGGTTCAGCCTGTTATTGCTGACTGCCTTACTCCACAACCTGTTAGTGTTGTTAGAAAATTTGCAGAAAATCATTGTTGAACAGATCACCCTTGTATCCATTCAGAATGACACGATGGGTACATAGCTTGATTCTAGACCAATGACCCTTGATTAGTTTGTTTGTAAGAATTAACTTTGTGTACATTAAGAATATTGTGAAATATTATAATATTATACAATGCATTATTTCAGTTTAAACACCAGTATTATTAAATTCTGCCATAACCCTCTTATGGGTATACTCCTCTGATGGGTACACTTTGACCAAGTCCTACAGGTGTACCAATTAGAGAGATTTCACTGTATTTTTCATGAAATGTGTTAAAAATTAAACAGTAATAGATGTATTGTGTTATTTTGCTATGAGGGTGAAAATGACACGTTGTCATCCTTATAGGTAGATGGAATTTGTTGACAGTTTGTTTTTTAGTTAGTGTTTTAGGGCCCATCAACAACAAAGATCATTAGAGCCCAGAAGGACAATCACCATTGTGTGGGGGGGGTAAATGGCCATCCCACCATGATGGCAATAAATAATGGCAAAACCATAACAATAAAAAGGAAAAAGCAAAATAAATATTTAACAATAAATATAGGCAAAAGCCAAAACACACAGAAAAGTAAAAGCAGCAAAAGCCAAAACGGATATAACAATAAATGTGGCAAAAGCCAAAACATGCATAACAATAAATGTGGCAAAAACCAAAACATACATAACAATAAAAGCAGCAAAACCCAAAACATACATAACAATAAAAGCGGTAAAGCCAAAATAGACAGAACAATAATAGTGGCAAAAGCCAAAACAGACACAGAAATAAAAAGGCAAAAGCCAAAACAGACACAGAAATAAAAAGGCAAAAGCCAAAATAATACAAGAATAAATGCAAACATATCTAAAAGTAAACTGTGTATAATTCAAATTTTGTGAAAGAAGCCAGCCTCTTTCACAAATACCAGTGAGCTCTCCACTGCCTGGGGGTTATCCCCAAGTGATGTGGAGAGCTCTGGACTGACTCCGTAGGTGGCATCTAAGTTCACGGTATCTCTCACAGTGACTAACTGTGAGACTGTGAGAGGCTCCCAACAGCAGTCACACCATGGTTGATCCCCACACCTTAGAATGTAGGAGTGGGTGAGGAACGTGTGACCGATTCACAGCTGAACAAGCACAACCTCCTCTCTCCGTGACTGGTGGCACAACGACACCCATTGCACTGGAGTGTCCTTCAGTGTGCAGAGTGTGTTGGTGGTCTCTGCAAACCACTGGGACTGCCATTGTTCATGGATGGCCCACCACACCATCGGGAGAGCGTCGGAGGAGGAGACAGTAGTGTGAGGGATATCTGGCAAGTGGGCCACCTGATGGGCATGAGCATCCGCCCTCTCGTTGCCCATGATGCCATCATGCCCCAGGACCCACATAGACAACACTGCCTTGCCCTGCTTACAAATCACGAGCAGCAATGTGTGCACACCCTGTACGATGGCATGTCTGCCATAAAGGTTGTGCAACAGCTGAAGGAAGAATAGGGAGTCAGTCGCAATAACAAAGTGTCTGTTATTAAACAATTGGATGAGTTCCAGTGCCCTGTGCAGAGCTGTGAGCTCTGCAGTTAAGACACTGGTGACGCCGGAGGGCGGCCCCCTATGAGATGACCAGTTGTAAAGACTGACCAACCCACCAAGCAGCCATCCTTCGACACCATCCATTTAAATAAAAACATGGCTCCTAGAGGTCAGAGAGAGGCGTCCAAACTCTTGTTGGTACACTGACCTATCGGTACTGGTTTTGGGGAAGGCTGCAAGCACAAAATCAAAACTGGGCTCTGGCACTGTCCAGGGCAGCACAGGCTTATGACAGAAGTGCATGACCATTGTTTCGTCAGGGGAGAACTTATAGCCACGTGAGGTGGCAAACTTATTGGCACTATGGAGTGCCAGTTTCAGCTGACGCTCAATGCTGTGCATTGTGGCAGCCCAGTACCTGATAGAAAACTCGTCCACAAATAGGGACGACATTACCGGGGCCATTCACCGCAACAGCAAAGAGCGTCACACTCAAGACGCTCCCCTGTGTGGCACCATTCTTCTGCAGGAAGGCCGAGGAGTAGGTGTTACCCACATGCACTCTGAAGGTCCGGTCGGACAAAAAGCTGTGGAGGAAGAGGGGCAGATTGCCCCGAAGCCCCCGCTGGTGCATGGTCTCCAGTGTGTCATGGCGCCATGTGGTATCATATGCGTTCTCCACATCAAAGGCCTCACGTACTACAGTCTCCACTGAGATCAGATTATTCATCGGAGACCTACCAGCACGGGAAACCACTTTGGGTATCGGCAAGAAGGTGGTGGCGTTCTAGAAGCCACACCAGGCGCCAATTAACCGTTCGTTCCATTGTTTAGTAAAGACAGCTCGTCGATGAAATGGGTCTATAATTTTTTGGAAGGCTACTATCCTTTGCAAGTTATTGCAGTGCGATTATAGTAGCCTCTCGCCAACCTGCAGGGACTTAATGCTGCTGCCAAATGTAGTTGAATACCTGAAGTTGAATACCTGTAGTTGAATACCTGAGGGAACTGACGCCTTTCTCTGGTAAGTGTCGTAGCATTTGATAGTGGATGCTATCTGGACAAGGGGCAGTGTCCCTGGCTCTTGCTAGAGCTGCCTGCAGCTCCCAAGGGGTAAATGGGTTGTTATACCCCTCAGCGACATCACCAGGAAAATTAAGTGAGTGGCGTTCTGCAGCCTGTTTTGTCTGCATAAATGCTGCCGTGTAGTGCTGGGAACTGGAGACGGCCGAATATGTTGACCTCCTAGTGTTAACCTTGAGTATCGTGACCATCTCCCTTCCCCAAAAATTAAACTATGAAATCCTTAATTTTTCTCCCAAACAGTGTCGGCCCTCTTATTGAAATGCAATCTATCCCTTGTAAAACTGTTGTGAAGATCTGCGAAATGCAGAATGCGAATTGTTTATGTCAACCAGTCTAGCATCTGGAAGAGCAGCGACACTAGCGTAGCCTATATCTAGCTCATCGATCAGTGCCCATCTATCTAAATTCATAAATCTGTGTCCCTAATTATTTTCACTGATTTACCAAGTGTTTGGTTCTGATTAAATTTAATACCCTTGTCAGTCACCTTAACAGCTGTAGATCTCCAAAACTAATATTACAAGCCTTCATTTTGTTGTAAAGAGTTTTCCCAACCTCAGAATCAACTTCTCTAATGGTTCCTTCACCTGTGGAAGTTTATGGTGGGCTAGCTATGGGAATGTCCTAAGCATATGTGCTACCATTCCACCTGTGATTTAGTCTCCAGCAAGGCAGCCAGCTTTGAGCTCTAAAAGCATGGTTCACCTGAAACCATGGTGACAAGTGTCAAATATCTTAAGGCTCTCTGCTTAAGATTATTTCCTCTATCTTTGAGTTCAAATGGAAGGATCAGAAAGAACTACGTGTGTTTTCTTCCAAAAAAATTTCAGACTAATTTTATTTCTCACACATATAACATTTAAAACAAATTACAACAAAAGAAAAACAAACCAATCAAAGACTGCCAATAAAACGAAAGATTTCAAAACGGCCAATAAAAGAAATTCAAATCAGTGTTAACCAATTCTAGGATCCTTACTAATTCAAAGATTGTAATATTAAAGAAGGTCATACCCTTTCCCCTTTCACGGTCCATAGTAACTGCATTGTTCAAGACCCCTTTCACTCAATGAAGAGGAAATGGTCTGAATCTTAAAAACACCATTGTTATAATTAATCAATGCTACAATTTGCCCCTTCCAAGAATTGAAAGGTTCTTTTGTCTAACTAACTTTATTTTTAGGGTCGAATTTTCATCATATGACGAAATGTCACATCAAGAAAACGGCATGTGCATAAACAACTTTATTTGTTTTAATCTGATCTAATTTACTCTGAGGGACTGTGCCTTCATCAGAAAAACCTGACATATGAACGTAATCAATATACATTTATCAATATACATTTATATAAAGTGTTATTTCACTGCATACAATTAAAAGACATCAGCCTAGGCTGACATCTAAATCAATTAGGCCTAATACTTTCACTGTAAAGTATACTCTCATTACAAGGAGTAAGACAGTAAGGTGTGTTAAGAAAGTATAAATATGCACATGCAATTAGGGTTTTGAAACATTTATTGCAAGCAACATTTTTTTATGAACATAAACTAAATGTTGAATGTCTGAATTGATAACAAATAAGATATCATGCATCTGTGGAAAATAGTTTTCAAATAAATGGAGAAATAAGGGAAAGTGCCCCTTGGTGGTATAAATGCACCCGTTATGGAAGCAGGACTGCTAACTGCAGAATGCTAAAACGTCTACAAATCAGTTAAGGGTTTACCTAAAAGGCAAATGTCACGTTTTAGTGTTTTTTTCAACTCCATATTGCAAAATGCCATATAGTACACAATTAAATCTGCTGAAGTGAGAAAGGTTTACTTTCTGAAAGGCCAAGGGAATTCATTGAGATTTATTGCAGCAAAAGTGGAATGATCTGTTGGTGCTATTCAGAATATCTGCATAAAAAAAGGTGACCAATATGGGACGAAAGAAGCCAAAACTGACAGAAAGGGGCAAGAGGAAAGTTTTCGATCTGGCCATCCAAAAAGGAATGTAACAAGGACGAATGCAGGTGAGATCGGTACTTAAGTGTCACATGTTACTGTAGCAAATATGTTAAAAAGAAAACAACAATATTACATACATTAAACTTTAAGGGAAACCAAAGCTGACTGCAAAGCATAAAGTAGTCAGGCTAGAATGGGCTAAAACACACATGGATTGGAAGGATAAATGGAGTGGGGTACTTTTTTCTGATGACAAAAAAATTCAGTTTAGATGGGCCAGATGGGAATAAGGGGTATTGGCATGATTTAAGAAATGAACCTAAAGAACATTTTAATAGGCAACTTGGTGTTGTTGGTGTTAGGGTTTGGGCTGCAATTGCCTTAGGTGGTAAAATTAATCTTGTAACAGTGCGTGGAAAGTTGGACTCCAAAGCATACCAAGAGATTTTGTACAATCATTTAATACCATTTGGCCCATTAATTGGTGGAAATGCTTGGATATTTCAGCAAGACAATGCTCCTTGCCATACATCACAATCAACAAAACAGTAGTTTAGCAAACAACAGATAACTGTTCTTGATTGGCCATCCAGAAGTCCAGCCTAAATCCAATGGAAAATGTGTGAGCAATGTTATTGCACTATGTTTATGCCAACAACAGGCAATTTTCACGTGTTAATGACTTAAAAGTAGCCATTTATCATGCATGGGACAAACTGAAGGACACAGTTTAAAAAATTGGTTGGAGGCATGTGTGATCGAGTATTTAAGTTAATTAGTGAAAAGGGTGGCTTTATTAACTATTATCCACATTAATTCTATGTGTTGGGCTGCACGTTGATGGGTGTATTTGTTCTTTCTTAACAGCAGAATTTTTGCATTTTTCCGTATTTCTCCATTTTTTTAAATAATATTTGTCACAGATGTGTGATATCTTGTTTATTTACCATTCAGACATTCAACATGTAGTTTCTATTCATAAAATATATTTTGTTTGCAATAAATGTTTCAAACTTTCTTAACACACCTCATTAAACATGTGTTTTAACAATTTTTGAAACCTACTCGGTTAAGAAATATTTGTGTCAGAATAGATAAGTGCAGCACATTACTGAAAGAAGAGGTGGGGCTCACAAATCTCATTTGTCGATTCATAAAAAGCAGTTTGTATCTTAATTCATCAGGAAGTAAAGGGGCAAGGAACACCATTACTTTTGAAGAAAATCACAAAATGTACAATGATTTTCATGCAGATGCTACTAGTAGAGTGTCTAAGACAGCGATTCTTAACCACTGTGCCACTGCACTTTACTGTGCTACAAGATTCATGAAATCTGCCGCCACTGCAAATACCCATATGTGAGTGACGTCAGACAGGTGGTCCAATCGGTTCTGCCTTCTGTGGAGGGACTGGCTGAACCAATGGGCATGAATATTACAGTTCTCACTATTAGCTAACAAAGCTACTGTATGCAGTATAGTAGTTTAGTCTACTAGTCACTTGCTTGAGGTGTGCATAGGGCTAGGTTACAAGTAACTTCTAACCCTCTTCCTGTCTATGACTGGGTCAGGTACCCATCTTGTCCCTCTGAGTGGACACAAGGATGATATATTGGACAGTGTTTTCCCACAGCCAGTTGTCGACCAAAGTTGCAACCTCCTATGCTATTTATCGTCTTATACTGTTTGTTGGGACATTCCACTGAATCCAAGGGGCGAGCTCTTGCACCTGGAAATTTAGCTTCCTCTTCCTGTCCCATAACCATACACCACACAGGACCTTGGTTTTGCTTCTCATCCAAAATAAGGCACATTCAGGGCCTCTCTCTCACCCAGAAACAGTCCACCCACCTCATTCCAGTATTTGTTTTTGCCTAGGGTTAGGGCACAACTTATATATTTTCTTTGGCATTTGTGTGCCCCAAAATGTGTCGTTGTCACAGGCCAACCATGAAAAAACATTTTCTGATAATTTTTGTTCTGTTGTATGCTGAACCCCAAAATGGCTTCTAATTTTCACCAGGACATTCCATTTGCCTACAAAACGCATGTTTTGCTATACTTTACACAAACCATACATTAGGAGTAGTAAATGGAAACCACTAGCTGCAAAAGAAAGTAAATTAATGGCAGTGGATTTCCTTTCAGTGGGCCTCTAGGGAATTAGTGGATGAGAGTACATATTAGGAAAAGGTCAGCCAGATAGAGAGGCTAAACTGCACCCCTGCATGTCATTGTTATGACACTTTCATTTGTAAGTTATTCTGTGTCATTATTTAGGTATTTTGTGCTTAGTGAAATGACAAGTTGTGGTTGTGTTAATACACCTGACAGTTTTTGTTGCATTTGTGGTGAATATGTGATCAAGAAACACAAAAGGAATATAACAGTTTGTGAAAAAGGCTTACTTTGCATACTTTGGTGTAAAGCTTGAGGATCAAGAAAAGTCTTGGGCACCACACAATGTGTGTTATGTTTGTGTAGAAGACCTAAGAAAATGGTCACAAGGGAAAAAGAAATCCTTCTCATTTGGAGTTCCAATGGTATGGAGAGAGCAGAAAAACCATACAGATGACTGCTGTTTTTGCAGCATTGATGTCACTAGGTATAATTCAAAGAACAAGAAAGTGTTGTATATCCAAATCTCCTATCAGCTTTGAAACCAGTTCCTCCTGTTCCAGACTCTCCTCAGTCACTGGACGCTAGCTCCACAACCAGTAATAGTTCTGAGTGTGAGTTGCAAGATGCAGGGTCTGACTGCGAATTTCAACACTGCAAGCCCAAACTTTTTTTTAGCAAAATGAACGTGAGGATCTAGTGAGAGAGATTGGTTCCAGATTGAAAGAAAAGAATTTGTTGACTCCAGGAACATAATTCCATAGGTACTGAACAAGAGAAAAAAATTTGCTTCCTTTTTCAAGCAAGAAGGTGACCTAGTGTATTGTTATAATATTCCTGGGTTAGTTGAAGCATTTGGGATCAAAAATAATATCAAATGGGATTCATCCAAGAGAGCCTGAAAGCTGTCTTATTACAGAATGGCAACATATATTTTTCACTGCCAGTAGGGCATTCAGTTTATCTAAAAGAAATGCATAGAAATTTAGAGCTTGTGCTGCAAACGAATAAATACTCTGAACATGAGTTTATGATTTGTGGTGATGTGAAGGTGGTGATAGCTGTGTTACTAGGACAGCAAAGTGGATTCACAAAATTTCCTTGCTTTCTATGTGAATGGGACAGTAGGGCACAGGATCAGCATTGGACACAAAAGGTATGGCCATCACGAGAAAATCTTGAACCTGGAAGCAAAAGCATTTTGCATGCAAGTTTGGTGGACCCAAAAAAGTATTGCTTCCTCCATTCCATATCAAATTAGGTCTTATGAAACAATTTTAAAGCACTTTTAAGAAATGAACTTTTTTTAAGTACCTGTGCAGAAAATTCTTGCATTTATTAGTAGCCAAGTTGGAAGAAGGTGTCTTTGTTGGTCCCGACATATGAAAACTTATGCAGGATCCTAACTTTGAAACAGTGAGCATGGAATGCTATTAAAGAAGCATCCCAATTATGAAAATGTAGTTGAAAATATCCTGCAGAAATTTCAAGACCTAGGATGTGATATGAGTTTGGAGGTTCATTTTTTGCATTCACACCTCAACTTCTTTCCTGCAAATCTTGGAGCGGTTAGTGAAGAACAAGGTGAGTGCTTCCACCAATATGTAAAAGAGATGGAAAAATGATACCAAGGTAATTGGGATGGAAATATGATGGGAAATTACTGCTGGCCCCTCCATCAATCTACTCCAGAAACATCACAAAAGAGAAGTGTCTATGCCAATTCGGTGCATGACAATTTTGCATATGGCAATTTGGCATAGTCAATTTGGCGTACAACAATTTGGCATACATACAAATTTGGTGTATGACAATTTGGCATACATACAAATTTGGTGTATGACAATTTCGCATACATACAAATTTGGCATATGTCAATTTGGCATACATACCGATCTGTTGGGTGCCCAAATCTGTTCAAAATTGCAATGGTCATAACAACATATTTTTAGAATGGCAGGTTGCATTGGACACACCAGTTCTCGTCTGATCACTGAAGTTAAGCAGGTACTGACATGGGTGGTTGCTCGGGAAAGGTGGGTACTGCTAATACCCAATAACTGTCACATTAGTGTAGTGTCTGTGCAGTCTATGCATAGAACTATGCAATGGATTGGTCTCTAATGACCTTGTAGTTGGCAGGACCTTAAACACCAAACAACAAACAACAACGTATTTCAACAGTCATTGCAAGGTAATAGAACATTGAATGCCTACCATAACAGTGTTATAGGGCCCTAATGGCCTTTGAAGTCGATCAGCTCTAAAACACAAACAAACCCAACTGTGTTATACAGGACCGTTGCAATGACTGTTACGACCACACATGGATCTAGGATGAGGTTTTTGGGGTTGCAACCCCCTAGGCACATATAATCTTATATTTGCATAATACAGTGAAAACTGTCAACTGGACCACTTCCAGAAGCAGACCACCTGTATTAGCAGACCTGACTGGTCCGGCACCAAATAGGGCTCCATAGACTTAACCTATAACTTTTCTCTCTAAGCAGACCACCTGTCTAACGTGACCGGGACCACCGCAAATTCGGTCCCGAAACTTAGCAGACCCTGCATAAGAGGACCAAAAAAAGTAAATTTCGCCAGAAGTTGTGCTTCCACTTTGACAAGTTTGTTCGCAGGGGTGAGTCAAAAAAGCCTCTTATGGGCATGCTTTGCAATGTGTCATTAGAGTTTTGTAGCAAACAGCTGCTTCAGTGTCCATTTCTTGCCTGCCCTGGCTCTGATACATTTGCTCAGCAGCAAAGAAGAAGACCTTAACATTGAACGCAAAAAATTGATCTAGTGAAATAATTATATGGTACCGTTTACATGTTTCATCATCATCATAACCCCACCCTTGTCCCGCCTATGGCGGGGTCGGGTCTGCGGGTTCTGATCCTCCACTCCCATCTATCCCCAACCAGGCTCTCATCCACTCTGCATGCCACCATGTCCCTCTGTACCACCTGCTCCCACGTCCGCTTGGGTCTCCCCTACTCCTGATGCCACCCACCACCTGTTGCCTCATAATATAAGCATGAGCTACTCGGGTCTACGACAATTGGGCGAAAGACAATTGGTGAACGACAGTTGGGTGAAGGACAATTGGGTGAACGACAATTGGGTGAATACGACAATTGGGTGAACGACAGTTGGGTGAACGACAATTGGGTGAATACGACAATTGGGTGAACGACAGTTGGGTGAACGACAATTGGGTGTATACAACAATTGGGTGAATGCGACAATTAAGTGAAAAACTTGTATTTTAATTTGCTTTTTGCCCCACGTAATCCTACTACACCGCAAAGCACAGCTGTCATGCGGAGCTGCGCTACTACAAGTAGCTTTACAACACACACAATCCAGGACATGCCCTGGTGTAGCCGGACATATACAGTAACCCGTGTAGTAACCCTAATAGTATCCCGCTATATTGATCTCGCTATATGTATATCACATTTATCACATATATATTCACATATTATCATATATATATCCCGCTACACCAGGGCATGGTGTCCCTTGTTTGTTTGTTGTTTGTATTTTAGGGCCCATCGACTACTATGGTCATTAGGGCCCAGAACTAATAAAAACTAATAAAAAATACAAAAGGCAAGAGCCAAACAACTATGGAATATAAATACAGGCAAAAGCCAAAACAGACATTAAAAAGAACAACGGCAAAAGCCAAAACAGACAGTAAAAATAACAACGGCAAAAGCCAAAAAAGACATAACAATAAAAGCGGCAAAAGCCAAACCATACATAACAATAAATGCAGCAAAAGCCAAAACATACAGAATAAAAGTGGCAAAAGCCAAAACATACACAACAATAAAAGCGGCAAAAGCCAAAACGGACAGACAATAATTGCGGCAAAAGCCAATAACAGACATTATAATAAATACGGCAAAAGCCAAATCAGACACGGAAATAAAAGGCAAAAGCCAAAATAGGACAAGAATAAATGCGAAAACTGTCTAAAAACCATGTATAAATCAAATTTTGTGAAAGAGGCCAGCCTCTTTCACAAATACAAGCGAGTTCTCCACCCCTTGAGGGTTATCCCCAAGTGAGGTGGAGAGCTCACGACTGACTCCCAGACGGTATCTCATTTCATGGTATCTCTCACAGTGACTAAAGATATGCGCCACTGTGAGAGGCTCCCAACAGAAGTCACACCATGGTTGTTCCTCATCCCGTAAAATGTAGGAGTGGGTGAGGAACGTGTGACCGATCCGAAGCCGAATAAGCACAACCTCCTCCCTCTGTGACTGGCAGCACGAGGACCCCCAGTGCTCTGGGGTGTCCTTCACTGTGCAGAGTTTGTTGGTGGTCTCCGCAAACCACTGGGCCCACCATTGTTCATGGATGGCCCGCTGCACCATCGGGAGAGCATCGGAGGAGGGGACAGCAGTGTTTGTTATATCTGGCAAGTGGGCCACCTGACGGGCATGGGCATCCGCCCTTTCATTGCCCATGATGCCAACATGCCCCGGGACCCACATAAACAACACTGTCTTGCCGTGCTTACGAATCATCAGCAGCAATCTGTGCACACCCTGGACGATGGCATGTCTGCCATATAGGGTGTGCAACAGCTGAAGGGAGCACAAGGAGTCAGTCGCAACAACAAAGTGTCTGCCATTCAACACTTGGATGAGCTCCAGTGCCCTGTGCAGAGCTGTGAGTTCTGCAGTTAAGACACTGGCAACGCCTGGAAGGCGGCCCCCCATGAGATGACCAGTTGTAAAGACTGACCAACCCACCAAGGAGCCATCCTTCGACCCATCTGTGTAAATAAAAACATGGCCTCGATAGGTCCAAGAGAGGCGTCCAATCTCTTGTTGGTACACTGACCTATCGGTACTGGTTTTGGGTAAGCCTGCAAGCAACAAATCTAAACTTGGATCTGGCACTGTCCAGGGTGGCACAGAGGCCAGCAGCACAGACTGCACCCTAGGCAGAGTCACACCCAGGCCGGTAAGACCGTTCATCCACCGCACACCGAATGTAGGGGGAACCCCCGGGCGGCGGTCAAATGGCCGTCTCACAGTGTTACTAAAGACGGCCGGGTGTGTAGGGTGCTGTGGCTGACCTTTCAGCCGCAAAATATATGCAGCTGCAAGGTACTGCCGCCGCTCAGTCAGTGGTGGTTCACCAGCCTCAGCATAAAGGCTGAGGACTGGCCTGGTGTGGAACGCCCCAATGAACACCCGGATGCCAGCTTGATGAACACTGTCCAGCATCCGGAGAGTAGATGGAGCAGCCAGGCCATATACGCTGCAGCCATAATCGAGACGGGATCGAACGAGTGACCGGTAGAGTCGTAGCATCACCGTTCGATCTGCCCCAAAACCAGTTCCCTGCAGGCACCGCAGAATATTCAAGGATCGAAGGCACTTAGCCTTCAGCTCAATCAAGTGTGGGACCCATGTCAGACGGCTGTCAAAACGGAGACCAAGAAACTGGGCCGCCTCTACAACTGGGAGGAGGTGGCCATTCAAGGTAAGCTGA
>JAAFCE010008833.1:1337754-1356739 GCA_013389805.1 Trigoniulus corallinus
CAGCCTCTGGGTTATAGTTGCCATAATTGTAATAAATTATGATTTTGCTGCCCGCAGGTCTCACCCACCACCGAGCCCAACGAGGGGACGCCCATTCGGGTCGTCGAGAGAACTCGGACAGGATACCATTAGGGTGGCATAATCCCCGAGTACCGGACCATTGGCATCGGGGTTTACTGCCGGTCCACTTACAGTCACCCTAGGAGGCATAACAACTTATGCGCCCCGGGCTACTGCCTTGGCCTCCCGTTTGCCCCGGAAGCTGTGGCCAAAGTGATGTGTTGGATGTGTAGGGCCGCAGCCCTAGACCCTCCTCAATCACCAGGATCCGCTGTTCCCAGGGTATGGGTCTCCACGCACGGCAAACACGTGGGTAGGCGTTTGTTTACGGTCACCTCAGTGAGGAGCCTATGTCGACCGAGAACAAGTCAGACCGAACACTGGAACAACCACGATGTTGGTATCATCCTGTCCAGAACACGTCGTAGACAAAGATGATAGTGGTGTTGTCCAGTCAGGGGCAAGAAAAAGTCACCCCGTTTTGTCGCCTCTTACGACATGCAGGTATGCAGTGTGCCTATTCCACCCCAGGCACACACGGGGCATGGTGTCCCTGTCCGACAGTCATTTGTCCCGCTCGAATTAACATTTTCGCATGTTAGATGGTATGGGTTGGGTGCAATCGTTTCTGTGGACGGACATCTAAACGCAGAGCGTTACCTGGACATTCTGGATAATGCAGCACTCCCATCTCTCCGGCAGCACTTTGGCAATTGCCCTTTTCTGTTTCAGCACGATAATGCACGTTGCCATAAAGCACGGGCTGTAGCACCATGGTTTGATGAAATGGGGGTTCGAGAACTTGACTGGCCTGCACAGAATCCCGATCTGAACCCCATCAAGCATTTGTGGGACGTGTTGGAACGTAAATTGCACACTTGTGCAGAACGCCCGACATCTGTGACGGAACTGTAAACCGTGGTAAAGCTACTTGTAGTAGCGCAGCTCCGCATGATAGCTGTGCTTTGCAGTGTAGTAGGATTACGTGGGGCAAATTGTCATATTCACCGAATTGTCGTATTCACCCAATTGTCGTTCACCCAATTGTCATTCACCCAACTGTCGTTCACCCAATTGTCGGGATCCCGAGCTACTCCTTCCCCCTTCTCATCACATGCCCATACCACCTCAACCTATATTCTCTGATCTTCTCTGCGATGTCTCCCACCCCCAAGCTGCCTCTAACATACTCGTTATGTTACCCCACGTTATGTTGCGACACCCCACTCATGAAATGCAGCATTCGCATCTCGGCCACTTGCATTCTCCTCTCGTTGTTCTTCCTTACTGCCCAGCACTCAGATCCATACAGCATGGCGGGCCTAACTACAGTTTTGTAAACCTTTACAGTTTTGTTCAACCAGTCACCCAGCACCCCGCTTGGCTGTCTCCACTTTAGCAATCCAGCATTGATTCTGTGGGTAACGTCACAGTCGATTTCCCCATTGCTCTGAATCATTGATGCCAGATACCTAAACTCTTTCACTGCTGGTAGCACCTCATTTCCACAACGAACTACACACCCTTGGTCCTGGCCACTCCAATTGAAAGCTAAGTACTCTGTTTTCTTATTGTTAACCTTCAGTCCCCCCTTTGACATTGCTGTGTTAACTCAACCCCCTGTCTCCCCCCTGTGTTAACTCAACCGCCATCCCCCATATTAACTACCCCCCTCGACGAAAATGCCAAATTGTCATTCGCCAAATTTGTATGTATGCCAAATTGCCATATGCGAAATTGACTATCTATGCCAAATTGTCATGTGCCAAATTGACGTTATCCCAAAAGAGGAAGAGCTACACCCATTCTTTTACTAGCAAAAGGTTAAGAAAAAATGAAGCCTTTGGATTCATAATGATTATAACCACCAGTCTTAAATCATCACATATAATACATGTCTTTAAAAACCTTTTTTACTATGTTAATTCACTTTACCACACATTTTTAGCATTATAATTGATTAAAATTCATGCAAATTTTAAAAAAAAATGGTGCATGATAGCCAAAAAATCAATGAAAACAATCACTTAAGAATATTAAAAAAGTTTTTCAAAAAATTATTTTTGTTGGCCTGTGTTAAAAATGTACTGTGATAAAATAAGGACGAGAATCACTGGTCTAACACCATGTTTAGAAATCTTTTTGTAAGATTCTACATAGGATTTTGCTCTCCTGATTCTGATATTTGCAGTTTGTGCATGAAATTGAAGCATTGAATTCAAAACACTAATGACCCTGCAAAGAAGTTGGAGTATATGACAAGTAAATGAGTGCACACCTTACATGCAGCAGCATTTTTTTAGGCTAATGAAAAAGGAAGTTCCTAATTCTGTCCCTTTTGCTTTGATCTTAATGGGAGTCAGCCTTTTCCTAAGTCTCCAACTCAAGAGGCTTACTATTCATGTCAAATTTTGTTCTATTGTATGTGTATTGTTGAAATAAATGGTAAATCCCTCAATTTCATGTATGGATTGAAGATCAAGCTGGCAAAGGTTCTCTTGAGGTATCTTCAGCTCTCTTACAGCATCTCCAAAATTATATGCAGCTACATGAGGGCATCACAACCATAAGATTATCTTGTGATGGTTGTGCCTCACAGAACAGAAACATTTTGTTTTGTGCAGTCTAATGTATCACTTGATAACAACTACTTCTAAGGTGGAAAACATCCAAATCACTTGTCAGAGGCCTTAGTATCCTTCCTGCAGACCACATCGTTGGCCAAATTGAAAAGCTATTGAGAAAGCAAACAATGATAATCCATGTAGAAGATTGCATAAACATTTATAAAATGGTAGGAGAGGTCAAGATTCTTGGCAAAGACTGGGAACTTTTGGACACAAAAGCTTTATCATCTAAGGAAGATGGCTGCTTTAGATGCCTTGAAGCCATTTCAGAAATGTAAAGAATTTATATCAAAGAAGGAATATAAGAAGGTGGCTCACTCAAACAACAAACAATCGACCTTGCATGTAAAAGCCATGCAAAATTTTCTGTTTGAATCTCATCTGGAAACATGGTAATCACTTCAGAGAAGAGGGTGTGGAATTTCAAAATTTGCCAGATGTCACCTGAAGAGAATGACACCTTCCCACATGATCACTGCTGCTAAGAAGAAAGATGTAAGAAAAATCTTGGGACACTCCTGCTGAAGAGTTAAATGACGAGGAGGAAAAGAGTGCAACTGCTTGGATTATGATGTTGGTGTTCATGTATGAGACTGAAATCATTTGAAGGTGACCAGAAAAATGTTTGAAAACAATTTAATATTAAATTGTAATTATGTTTTTGAAAATCATTTGAATTAGGCCTAATAGCACTTCAGTAAAACTATTATCTGTTTTCTTGAGACACATTGGTTGGTTTTTTGAGGTGTTATGCTCTACCTCATCAGTGCATATGCCCCCAAACAGGTCGTGATGAAGCCTTGAATGTAGGTTTTTGGGCAGAATTTGAGGATTTGGTACACTCACTGAGGGTCGAGGTAGGGTAAAGTCCAAGGAATGACCACTTAGTTATTGGTGAGGACTTTAATGGCAATGTCAGTAGAGATAATCAGGGTTATGGGGGGGGGGTTAAATGGGGGATTGGGATATGAAACAGTTAGCTCAGAAGGGCAGCACATCCTTGACACAGCATATGCACATCACCTTGCTTTGCCAAATACGTGGTTTAGGAAGAGGGACAAGCACCTAATCACATTCCAGTCACCACAAGGGACGTCACAGATATATTTTTTATGATTAGAGGACAGCGTGGAGCAGAGGTTCTTTATTGCTGGGCACTCCCCAGCAAAAATTTCCAAAAAGAATTTGGCCATAGGCTACTGATGTTAGAAATCCTAGTGAAAATGGCAGGCAAGGCACATTCTTGGAATGGAGTGCAGGTCATCAGGTGGTGGAAACTGCTCACCAAAACAGGAATTTATACAAGAAGGGAATAAGCAGGTAAACTGCGATTGGAAAGGGACAGCAGATTCCATGTTGGTCAGGGTCGCCAGAAAGATTAGAACTTGCAGGAAAGCCATTTTGGGGCAGGGTCGAGTAAATCAGACAGACATGGTGGTGGAATGAGAAGGCAGAAGCTGCAATCAAGCAGAAGAAGGCTGTTTACCACAGGTGGCAAGAGATAGTCGACCAGGAGTCTAAGACTCAATATAGGCAAGCCAATACCTCAGCTAAGAGGACCATTGCCCTGGCCAAGCACCAGAAGTATGAGGCTCTCTATGAGCAGTTAGGGACACAGGAAGGGGAGAGAGAAGTTTTCAAACTGGCCTCGGCTAAGGATAGGGCAGCTAAGGATATACCCCAAGTCATGACAGTGAAGGATGGGGAAGGTAGGGTCCTGCTCTCCCCACTGGATGTAAAGCGGAAGTGGGATGAATGCTTTCAAAACCTCTTGAATGCTGGGAGGAGGGATGAGGCTCCTGCCACCTAGGGAGTGGCGAGTTGCATTGGACACACCAGTTCTCGTCTGATCACTGAAGTTAAGCAACACAAGCCCAGTTAGTACTTACATGGGTGGTGGCTCAGGAAAGCTGGGTACTGCTAATACCCAATAATCGTCGCATTAGTGTAGTGTCTGTGCAGTCTCTGTATTAGAACTATGCTGTCGACGGGTCTCTAATGACCTTGTAGTTGACGGGAACTTAAACTCCAACAAACAAACAAATCCTGCCACCTATCCTGTATCAGCTGGGGTGGGGGACTGTGTAATAGAGCAGGAAGTAGCCTGCCTGAGCACTTAGGAAGATGAAAGGGTGAAAAGCTGTAGGCCCAGAGGGAATCCTCATTCAAGTGTGGCATAGCCTAGGGACGACAGGCCTCAGGTGGCTAGGGAAACTTTTCAGTGGGATAGCTGGTGGAGACAGAATGCCATCTGAATGGTGTGAGAGCAGGATAGTACCAGTTCAAGGGCAAAGGGAATGTCCAAGATTGTGGTAACCACAGAGGTATAAAGCTAATGAGCCACTCCATTAACCTTTTGGAGAGAGTGATGGAATGTCACCTCCGGGATAAAACCAGCATCCAGGGAAATCAGTTTGGGTTTATGCCAGGTAGGTCCACAATGGAGCAAATCTTTATTCTGATTCAGATGATAGAGAAGTACAGAGCAGCCTTCATGCCATCTTTATGACCTGGAGAAAGCCTATGGCAGTGTACCATTACAGGTAATTTGGGAGGTATTATGGAAAAGGTGGGTATTAGAGGGGTTCATTTGAATAGCCCAAGATATGAATGAAAGCTACATAGCTAGTGTGAGGAAACCTTGGGGGAATACTGGTGATTTCCCAGTAAAAGTCGGGGTGCATCAAGGCTCAGCTCTTAGACCATACCTTTTCATCCTGGTTATGGACAAACTGCTGACGAGAGTTGGAGAATGGGCCCCACAGTGCTTGGTTGGTATTCACTGACGATATTGGAAAACGTAGTGATAGCACAGAACAGGCAGAGAAGGGAGGTATTACAAAAATGGGGGGGGGGGGGAAAAGGGGGTTTTTTTTAATAGCCCATAAAATGTATGAAGGCTCCGTAGCCAGGATAAGGACACCTTGGGGGAATACTGGGGGCTTCCCAGTGAAAGTCAGGTTGAACCAAGGTTCAACACTAAGTCCATACCTTTTCATCCTGGTTATGGACGAACTGCTGATGGGAGTAGGAGAATGGGCCCCTCAGTGCTTGTTATTTGCTGACGATATTGGAAAAGTCAGCAACAGCAGAGAACTGATAGAGAAGGGACTAAACGATATAAGAGGAGCAATAGAAAAGGGAAGGCTAAAGATAAAACATGATAAAGACAGAGCATTTAGCTTTCAATTGGGAAGGACAGGTAAATAACGGTGATGTTCGTTCAAGGGGCAAACTGGTGAAAAAGGTGCAAGATGGGGAGATGGATTAAACTGGATTAGTTTGTGGGTTGGGTTGTAAGCCAGGCAGCCATAACAGGTCAACCCCTTAGGAGGCTGCCCGCCGGAGATGAGGAGGTAGGTGAAAGGACGAGGAAGAGGGTTAATTTGCAACACCCAACGTTTTTTACCAACCACCCAAGTTGGTATTGACGTGGGCATGCTTAACTTCAGTGATCTCATGGGAACTGGTGTGTCCAACGCCACTTGGCCGCACCCAACGCAACTTGGCCACACTGGGGACCAAGTACACTTGGTCCAAGTTGGTTTCCAAGGCAGGCTGGAGAAAAGAAAGATGGCAGATTTCGCTTTTGAAGGTGTAGAAGTGGCAGATAAGCTCAGAAGCAGATCATCATCATCCTATCCTTATCCCTCCTGAGGCAGGGTCGGTGTAGGGTTGGGCAGGAATGGGGGTTCTAGACCCCCACTGCTGCCTATCTCCCACTAGGTTCCTGTCCACCCCAAGCACTACCATACCCTTATCAACAACCTGCTCCCACGTCTACTTTGGTCTCCCCCTGCCCAGCTCCCCCCAAGTTTCTCCTCCCCTCATCTCATTACGTGCCCATACAACCTCAACCTACTCTCCCTGATTTTTTCTGTGATGTCCACACCCAGACTACCTCTAATATATTCATCCCTATCTATCAGCTCTTGACACCCTACACTAGTTGCATTCCATTTCCATGGCTCTTCCTCACAGCCCAACACTCTGATCCATGTAGCATAGCGGGTCTAAAACCCTGTAAAACTTCCCTTTCAATTTGATTTGGACCCTCCTATTACACAGGACTCCACTCACCCGAATCGGGAATGTTATTTTCCACTCACCCATGCCAATTTATGTTATTCACAGTCCATTTAATTGCAGCATATTTGACATCTTTGGTTTTATAGTTGGCCAGCTTTATATTCCACAACACTTCCTCAGCGACATATACAGTACAGAGGTGTGAAAATTATTAAAATAAAATGAATTTTTAAAAAATCTTCCTGTTTTTGTTTACATAAAAATGATTATAAATCTTAATTTTTGGCTGTTTATATTGTAGTTTATTGTTATTTCGATTTAATTTTATAACGTTGTCTCACAACATAATCGTGTCAAGAGCATGACAAAAGAATAAACATTTTGCTAAAGAACAAAGGGTTTTATAAGAAGTTTTAGTGCTGCTATCATGGAAATAAATTGATTTTACCAACAAAAAGTATTGAATATTCTTGAAAGATGTGTTTGATTCTAATCATATTAACACCTCTGTAATTCCATAAATTATATGTTTTTCTGTCAGTCCACTTCGTAGGTGGTTTTCTAATTTTTCTTTTATTAGTATTCAATTCACCCTCCACATGTTGCATGTTGGTAGCCATTTTAAGTTCCATCCAAGTTATACTTTGATCAAGTTTATACATGGTCTAAAGCTAGGTTGACACGGTCAAAGTGCACTTGGATACGGTACACTTGGACGCTATTGATGCGTCACTTGGATGCAACTTTGACCATGTGCACACTTGATCAAAGTTCACTTGGGCAGCTAGGACCCATCCAAGTCGAGTAGGACAGCTGCCAACTTACTTCGATCCAAGTGTCACTTGGATATAATTTAAAATGGCTACCAACATGTAACATGCGGAGGGTGAATTGGATAATAATAATAACAAAAATTAGAAAACCAGCTAGGAATTGTACTGACAGAGAAAACATAATTTATAGAATTATATGACACTGAGGAAGTGTTGTGGAATAGAAAGCTGCCCAAACTACAAATGCAAAGATGTAAAATATGCTGCAATTGAATGGATTACGAATAACATGATTTGGCGAGGGTGAGTTGAAAATTAGATTCCTGATTTTAGTGAGGGTGAGTGGAGTCCTGTGTAATAGGAGGGTCCCAAACAAATTGAAAGGGAAGCTTTACAGGGCAGTGGTTAGGACTACTATGCTATATGGATTAGTGTTGGGTTGTGAAGAGAGCCACATAAATAGAATGTAAAAAGCTGACATCCGAATGCTGTGGTCAGGGCCGACGTGACTGGTGTGCGAACAGGGCAACGGCACAGGGCCCCGCAAAATATAGCGCCGGCCTTGCTGTGGTATATGAGCGGGGTGTCAAGATGTGATAGTCAGGAACGAGTAGTCTGGGTGCGTGGACATGGAGAAAATAAGGGACCTGTTGGGAGATAGGCGATAGCTAAGGGCTAGAACCCATAGACCCGCCCATGCTGCAGGTGGGATAAGGATAGGATGATGATATGCTGGGTATATCTGCCACTTCTACACCTTCCAAAGCCAAATCCGCCATCTTTCTTGTCTCCAGCTCGTTGCCCAAGTCACTTGCCATGTAAACCAACTTGGATCAAGTGTACTTGTACAAGTACACTTGGTTCAAGTAACGATCCAAGTGCACTTTGATCGTGTCAACCTAGCTTAAGTTGAATCCAAGTGATGCATGAATAGCGTCCAAGTGTAATTTATCCTAGTGCACTTTGACTGTGTCAACCCAGCTTTACTTCGTTTTGCTCACTAACTTCTGCAGGGGATTCAGTGTACCTATTCTACCCCAGGTACACATGGGGCTGAAATTTTTGAAATGCGTGTTATCTATGCACTTCTCACGGAATGGATTTTTTTACATGCTTGTTACCCATTAGGTGCATGTTATTTACCAGAAAATATGGTATTTTGTCCAACCCCTGTATACATAGAAATTTTATACTAGTAGAGTAAAAATACAAAAATAACTATAGAATGGCAAATACCCTCTGTAAAACTTTCACATTTTATGCTCTATGTTAGGATCACAAGATCATACTATCGCACAAAGACAACTTTCTTTACATAGTAGGACAGAAAATATAAGAGACAAAAGCAATGGGCTTTCACAGTATTGTAGAAACTGGTTACTTTGTCCCACTTTTGTAACATTTTTTGTTTCATCTTATTCTGCGTAATGTCAAATAATAAATATTGCACTTTTAAGGTAATTTTTAGATTGTTCAAACCTTTATCTAAAATACTGTATTATAAGAAACCCACTTTTTATCATATAGTTATGAAATTAATGTTTTATTTTGGGCTAAATTAGACCTTGCAAAGGGGTTATTTTGTCCAATGTGAAATATTCCTATCCTTAGTGCTTTGGCAGTTCTGGATATGTGCCTCAACTTGTCATTCAGTCCGTTTGGGTGATGTAATAGCTTCCAAGTATCATTAAGTTTAGCTTTGCCTAATCACAGTACCCAGGTTGCCTCTTGTATTTTGATGGCATATGTTGGTAACACATATACTGCAATACATAATAACATGTTTAAAATTGCTTGAATTCCATTCTTTTTCAATGATTTAGTATGCTGTTTTATTTCAGTGTACTACTTAATGGGCCACTTTGGCCCACTGTTTTAGGATAAAGTTATCCACTTTTGTGAAGCTACCAGCACAAATTTGTGATCTATGCTTCTAACTAACCATACTGAGTTTCTTGAACTGCTAGAAGACTGACATCAACAATACACTTGAATTCAACAGGGTTACAAAAAAGGCATTGCTGCAACCTAGGGGCGATTATTATAACTATTTGAAGGGTGGGGCTGCTTGACTAGTGTTGTGGCCTGGCAGAATCGCCATGAGCATGAATTGCAATGAGTTTGTTGCCCACTAGTTTGAATCATTTTTTCATTTTGAGACAAAGTAGTGCGACAGGGCCAAAGTTACCCATATGGTAGTTCTGGAAATACATTTCTGGAAAATATACCATAATTATTCTAATAAACGGCGCCCTCAAATAACCGGGACCCTTTCAGCTGAAAAAAGTAATAAACGCGCCGTTTATTTCAAAACTGTCTGGAAGTGATTGTGCAAGTTAACTTGAATTTTTTTAATGATTAACCCTTTAATGCTATACAGGGGTACTGGTATCCTCATCATCACACCCTTATCCAGCCTATGGCAGGGTTGGGTCCATGGGTCCATTGAACATGCTATGACTGGGAACACCCCAGTTAGGGGTCTGGAACCTGCTGGAATATTGGCTGGTTATCTGTGTGGGGATGCCGGCCTACCACACTGTTCCAACACCACATTTTACAACCAAAATTTTTGGCAGGTAAATTAATGCTTTGTCAGTTTTAATATTGCATGGTGTCTGACCTATTGCACAACAACTATACTGCGATTCACAGTATTTTCACATGATAGGTTGAACTTCCTTATAAGTCACAGTTGTGTAAACTAAGCTTTAGTGAAGATATTGTTGAAACAAAAGTTTCAAAGAGAAAGTATTCTTTAGCATTTAAATTGTTGGCAAGTTCTGCAGTTGAGAATCGTCCTGTGGCTAAACCTCTACAGTTATCTGAATCTAGAGTAAGGATTTAAATTTTAAATGAACCATTCATTATTTTTCTCATTTTCATTTTGCCAATAAATTCAGATGCGAGAGTGGTATCAGCAAAAATCAAAATTAATGAAATCAACTTGTCCGGCTTTAAAGTTTCCATTTATAAATAGAAAAAAATAATAAACTACGCCCTCTAGTAAACGGCGCCCTCCAATAAACGGCGCAACAAAAAGGCATTTAAAAAATAAACGTCGCGCCGTTTATTAGAATAATTACGCTATCTGCAAGTAACATAAACTATTCAGATGGTCAAGGTGGCCAAGAAAGACTTTCGATTTTTTTTCAAGAAGTGAACAATAAGAAAAGTTGTCTTTATTGAGAAATGGGTTGTATGTTATACTTTTCTATCATCTACCTCAGGATGAAGATTGGTCCCATTGTGGACCTATTTGGGTTGCATACAAACTGGTTTCCACTAGTGTCTGGAAAATGGAAATCAGTTTGGATTCATGCCAAATATCCCAAGGAAAGAGCAAGTTCGTTCATAAGAATATGGTGTTGTTTGGGGGTGACAGGCACCTGATGGAAGATAGGCAGGAGTGGATGGTTAGAACCTGCAGACTGTACCCTGCGACAGGCTGGATAAGGGTATGATAATGATAATGATGAAGGGTTATATGTGTGAGGTGTGTCCCAAATGTAAATTTACTGATGTTTTATTTAACTCAGGGTCAGGTATGCTCCTGTGGCCCACATAAGTAGGTGCACTGTATGCACTGAAACTTTATTATAAAATTTTTTGTAAGTGTAAAATTTAATTATGGCAGTGATATGATACATTTATTTAACTTGTTAGCATTCCAAAAAAAAAAAAAAATTGGTGAAAAAATCTTAAGTATTAACAACATCTTATTGGTTTTCCAAAAGCTCAAAATTACAGAAAACCAAGACTGACAGGTCTTTCACAGTGAATGACAGGTTTTTCTGTACTTCTGAAGCATCCTTCAAACATTAGCACAAACAGGCACACATGTCAAATGCGGTTGGACTGGTGGGTTGGTGGGTGGTGGGTTAACTTCCTGTTAAACATTTTTTAATAGTGGTAATGGTGGGGCTGTAGTACATGCCAAAAAAATAATTTACTAAAGTTACAGATTTTTTTTCATTAGTCGGCTCCATGTTCTGTGCATTTGATTTTGCAATGCATGTTTTGGAATGGGCGCCCCCTCACCCAGCAGATCAAATGAATATCAGTCTCACACAAAATTACAAGTTGTGTCCTTCAAAGTATGATCCATGTGGAGTCCCACTGTGCTTCCAGTGCTTTTTCCGTTGTTCATTGCAATACTGAAGGTCGCTTTCTTTGAGTGAGTTCAGTTCATCATTTACAAGTTTTTGTATGTTTGCAACAGTCCCATAGTGATAACAATTAGAACAGTAGAGGGTTGTGAAAGTGTAGGGATGTTTTTTTTTTTGCCAAAGTTTGGATTACATTTTGGGGAAGAGCTGAGTCAGTACTGTAGGGTGGTTGTAAATGTGTGGGGTGTTTCGTGTTTGCCAAAATCTCATGAATTGAAGTTACTGTATGAAGAGGTGCAGTGTTGGGATGCAGCACCCAGTCACCTGCCTTGCCTCTTCAAACTCACTGGACCCGTTTTAAAAGTCGTTCCAAGACGTTTTTATAAGTGCAGTATGTCCTGCAGGCAAAAATTCTTTGTTCACGATTCAATGGCTGTCGAAAAAAATGATCATCTTTTTCACCCTGGACTTGCACATGCATACTTTCTTTGGCATTCCACACAAAACTTTCTTGTTCATCTTTATTGTTGATGGGTTTTACGTCCTTGACGTATTCTATGTCTCTTATATATGGGTTGGGAGGTTAGCCAAGCAGCCATAACAGGCTGAACCCTTTGAAGGCTGCTTGTGGGTGAGGAGGAGGTAGGTGTAGGGGATGTAGGAAATGGGAAATTTACAGCACCCAATGTTCACTAACATTGCAGAACCCTTGTTGGTTCTAACGTGGGTTTGTGTTGCTTAACTTCAGTGATCTCATGAGAACTGGTGTGTCCAACGCCACTTAGCTTGATGAGGTGAATTTGGGGTGCGCCATTCCTCACTTTGTCATTTGGTCTTGCAGTCATATTCAATGACTCAACTTACCTATGACTCGTGTCCTATTACAACGTTATCCAAAAAATGTAGCTCAATTTCGAGTCTTCCCCACAACTCCTGACAAATTTCCAAACGATCTTGTTTTTACTCCATGGACAATTTTTCAGGCATGTTCTGTAAGCATCCTAACACATCAATTTGTGGTCTTTTGTACCTCGTATGATTTCCTCATTTCGATAGCATAGTATTGTTGAATATTTTGTTTCTTTATGAAGTGTAATGAGGCATCAAAACATGACTTAACATAAACGTAGTTAACACAATGCTAATTAAGCCAATTATCTTCAAACAACGCTGGATATGTAGCTAAGGTCTGTAGCAATCAGCTAATGTCCACCAATTAGGCATTACATTGTCCATTAATGCACAGGGTAGTAGGGTAACATGGGGCAGACGTACAATTTGGGTAAATCACAAAACGAAACATGTTTTACATCAGCTGGAAGTGCATATGAATCTATGACATACAGTCAGCTCTTGTTATAACAAACGCAATGGGGATGAACAATTCGTTCGTGAGGCAGAGCTGGCGTGAAGTGGGTTCAGCACGTTTGCCAAACCCGCCTTCGGCCCAGGTGTGGTTTATATTTTTAGTATTTTAGAGCCCCGTCCACCTTGTAGTACTAATGCAGAGACTGCATAGACACCACACTAATGTGACGATTTTTGGGTATCAGCAGTATCCAGTCTTCCCAAGTGGCCACCCATGTCGGGAGCAGCGAATTGCGTTGGACACCCCAGTTGTCGTATCATCACTGAAGTTAAACAGGCAACCCCAGCTAGTACAAACATGGGTGGCTGCTTGGTAAAACTGGGGACTACTAGTATCCAAAAATCGTCACATTAATGTAGTGTCTGTACAGTACACATTAATGTAGTGTCATAACATTTATTCATCAGGCTATACTTTCAGGGATTGTCAGCTAATATTTGGTGGCAATTTTTAAAAAGTCATTAGACAGTCCCATTGTTCCCTCCTCCTGGAGGCTGGCAAACGTTGTGCCAGTCTTCAAGTCAGTGAATGCTGTAGATCCAAAGTGCTACAGGCCATTCTCTTTAACGAGAGCTTTATGCAAGATATTTGAGCATATATTATCGGACAGTTGAGCATATATTGTGGGACTCACTACATTAGTGGCAGGTATCTGACAACATTAAGCTTTTTCACAGACTGTTGAAATTAGGGTATGAAGGTACTCCAGGGGGCAGCTGATCCCTGACAGACTAGGAGGAGAAAGGATTATCCTTTCAAACTGAAGAGGGTCGGGGCACGAACAGACTCGTATTGCTGGTCTTTTCCTCCAAGGGTCATTCGGCAATGGAATTCTCTCAGTGAGGGTAATGTGAAGTTTCTGCAAGAAGTTGCCCTTGTAGCAGGTTTGCAATATTTGGCAGAAGAGATGTTATGCTTCGGGTTCCTTGGGGGTTCAATGGGTTATAAATTAGGAATGCGAGTCATTCTCCCCACTGCCAATTTGGCCTATCAGGGCTGCTTGCAGTGCACTGATTTTGAATTAGAATTAGAAAACGGGATGTAAATAATATGAAAGGTATTGGAAGGAGAGAGGATCAAGTTGTGCACTGAGACATATGAATGGGACGTTAGGGATACAGTTGTTCTGAAGCCATCAAATTATGTATGAGATGAGGATGTGTTCCTCATTGCAGTACTGTTGAATACTTCTTTACTGACATTATTCAGCATCATATTAAAACTTTGTCTTTATACCTGTAGCAATTTCTTTAGAGTAACTATAATTTGTATTCAGTGGCAATCAACATTTTAATGGAATATATGAATTTGTTTTGTAGGGGAGCAACAGAGGGACTGTCAAAAGTGATACAGTTGACAAGGTCATGGCTCATCCAACAGATACACGAAAGGAACCCCAAGGTGAGAATGATTGAATAGCAGTGGACGGAACCGACATGGTCAGTGATAGTGCATAATGATTTGTATGACAGAAATGTTAAATATGGTGTCAAGATCTAAAATGTGATACACTGAATGGGATACGTATCATGTGCTTTGAAATTTGTAATTTCACTGAATGTTTTGCACTGAAGCAGTGACTTATTCATTATTTATTTATAATTTACATACACATTGTACACTAACCCCTCCTACACCAGTGTGTTATGGAGTAGAAATTCAAAGAGCCTTTTCTTAAAATGCTTACAATTTCCAATTGGAGATTGAAAGGCAGCATATTCCAGTGTTTAAGAGAGGTACAGTGTAACTCACTTAACACACAACTGACGGGACCAAAAATATTTTTTCGTGTTAAAAGAATTTCGTGCTAAGCGATTCATGCAGTAAACCCATCACTGTTTTGTATGTCGTCATATTTTATTAATTGGATTTATTGCTAAAACTTACACTTGTAATTTTTAGTAATACGAGGCATGTTTTTTAAGTAAGTACCGTTTTGCGGTCGGCGTTCCGCGCTGGTTACCTACATCTCTTGTGTATGCACTGACGCCATTACAGTCTGATTCTTCATTGTATACGTTGTTTACTGAGTGTTTAAGATGCCTCCGACAATCGTGAGTCCCGCCGATTGTGAACTACGGGCTGTTATATGATTTCTTAGTGCTAAAGGCATAAAACCGATCGATATTCATCGTGAGATCTGTGAAGTTTACGGACAAAACGTTATGAGTGATGGAATGGTAAGGAAATGGGTGACAGCATTTAAAGATGGCCGCACAAATGTGCATGATGAAGAACAAAGTGGGCGTCCTTCCGTCGTTAATGAAGATTTGGTGCAGAAAGTGGACGAAAAGGTGAGAGAAAACAGATGCTTTACAATTTCATCATTGTGCGACTACTTTCCTCAATGTTCTCGTAGTGTTTTGTATCGCATTGTGACCGAGAACTTGAAATACCGGAAATTGTGTTCACGTTGGGTTCCGAAAATGTTGACGGATTTGCACAAAACCCAACGTTTAGGCAGTGCATTGACTTTCCTTGAGCGGTACCACAATGAAGGTGAAGATTTTTTAGACCGAATTGTTACTGGTGATGAAACATGGGTGGCCTATGTCACACCAGAATCGAAAAAAACAGTCCATGGAATGGCGACATTCATCATCATTAAGCAAAGAATTTCTGCCCGGAAAATCATGTGCACAGTTTTTTGGGACATACGAGGAGTATTGCTAGTGGAGTTTCTGCCTCATAATGAGGCAATCAATGCCGTGTCTTATTGTGAGACATTGAACAATCTGCGTCGTGCAATCCAGAACAAAAGACGTGGCAAGTTGAGTAAGGGTATCGTTTTGCTGCATGATAATGCCCGTCCACATGTGGCTAAGCGGACCAAAGATCTCATCAAATCTTTTCAATGGGAAACCTCCATACAGCCCTGATCTGGCGCCCAGTGACTACCATTTGTTCCTGCACTTGAAGAAACACCTGGGTGGTCAGCGTCTTCAAGTCAATAATGAAGTCAAAACAGTTGTGATTCAGTGGTTAGCAAGTCAGGCGGCACAATTTTATGAGGAGGGTATTCTAAAACTGGTGCCACGTTATGACAAGTGCCTCAATATTCAAGGAAATTATGTAGAAAAGTAGATTAAGGTATAGTCTTTCATGTAAAAATAAAATTATTGCGATATCTTTGCACGACTTTTTTTAATTCCAAAACGGTACTTACTTAAAAAACATGCCTCGTATAACCAACAAAGCATTAATTTACCTGCCAAAGTTTCTATTTTGGTTATATAATGCAATGTTGGAACAAATGGGGTAGGCCATCATCCCCCACAGACAACCTAGCCAATATGCTTTTGGGTTCCAGATGCCTGGCTGGGCTGCCCCAACTCCAGGCCATGTTCAGTGGGCCCACAGATCCGACCATGCTGCAGGTGGGATGAGGGTGTGATGATGTTTACTAAAAGTTACATTTGTGGGCATCATATTAGATTCAATATTTTCTATTTAAATAATGATGTAGGCTACAAATGCAAAATTTAAAAAAAGCCTAAAAGAATTATTGTTTTTGGGATAAAATGTGCTTTATTTTTCAGTGTATTTTTGAGCATAACTTGTCAATAAAAAGGCCCCCCCTCCCCATAGTTTGAAAGGTTTGTCAATGGCATGCCTCTACCATCCTGAACCCAGGCTGTAATCTAGCAACAATGGCAACCATTGTTTATTTGTTTAGTTTAATGACAACTCCGGTATATGTTGTATATCCGGTATTTTGTTAGCTAAGAAAGAAAATAATTTCGTGTTAAGCGAATTTTCTTTCGTGTTAAAAGAAAAATGATGTATGGAATTACAGACTATTTTGTCCAGACCGCAGTGTTGTTTCGTGTTAACCATTATTTCGTGTTAAGCATTTTCGTGTTAAACGGATTACACTGTATATGGAAAGAGCTTCCTTCTGCAATCCTCCTGCTACCTACTTACCAAAGGAGGGTAAGTAGGTAGCAGGAGGATGCCAAACCTAAGGCTACATGGCTTAACACTCAACCAGGGAGGAATCTGGAAAATGGCCCGGAGAATTGCATTATAGGATATTTGCAACAGCTGCAGCTGCATCTTCGTCAAACCAGCCAGGAAAGCAGCTGCAAACCTTAGCCCAGAAAATATGGACAAGCTTTGAAATACGTAGAATAGGTTTAAGACACTTAAATAAGAAACACTACTTTGCTCTCAAGCTATCATGATAGGGAAGGAAGTTCAACTGGGGTCAAGTAGGACCCGTAGAAGCTTGATAGGTTGAGAAAAATTTGTGGATGTATCAGAACACAATCTAGTAGAGAAAATTATAACTTTAGATTTTCCTGGATTCAGGTTCCTACTTAAAGAGGCATATATCACAAGATTTTTAATAAAGGACCCCTGGAACTAGGCTTGGTATAAGAGTCTGCCCAAAGTAGTTGTCATCCACAAACAACCAGACCAACCAGTCTGGGCAGACAGATGGCAAGGCAGAGGTTGTGGCATTAAATAAAATTGACCCCCAACACAGATCCCTGAGGGACACCCGAATTCAATACCCTAACATCTGACTAAAGTTTAGTCCTGACAGTCCTTTTTGCAGGTAGGCCTTAATGAGGTTTAACACATAGGAGTTGGAATTGTTCCCATAAGAGTTTGTATAAGACTATGGTGATCCAGTGTCAAATGCCCTTGCAAGATCTGACTGGAGGAGTAGGAAAAGATTTCCCTCAGCCAAAGTAGAAGCCACTGCCATAAGGATTGAAAGGAGGGCATACAAGACAGATGGCCAAGTGAAGAAGTGTGGCCAAGAACTATATTGGGTTTGAGGGATAATGGACAACAAATCATCTCTGACCAGGTCATAGATCCATTGCTTTAGGGCCTTGAGAGGGTCATAACCAAACCACCTTTGTGCACCGGGGTAATAAAGGCACACTTCCAGGGGCTAGGAAAATCCCCAGTCACATGCAGGTTTTCAATACATGATGCAGGAGCATGGAACTTTTTAAAGAT
Source organism: Trigoniulus corallinus (assembly GCA_013389805.1). Lineage (NCBI taxonomy): Eukaryota > Metazoa > Arthropoda > Diplopoda > Spirobolida > Trigoniulidae > Trigoniulus > Trigoniulus corallinus. The sequence continues at coordinate 1,355,696 of JAAFCE010008833.1, forward strand.
CCAAGGGTTTGATAAGAGTGGAGGGTAGGCCATCAGGCAGAGTAGCAGAAGAACATTTGAGTCTGGCGATATACACTTGCAGAGCACCAAGATCCAATACTGGATGTCAAGCAAGAGGATTATGTTCGCTAGGAAAATAACATTGCATAGAGAGAAGAGAGTTACCAGAGGAGAACCGCTTGTGCTATGCTAGGAGGAGCCTGTGAAAAAGGTACTTAAAGGCACCTAACAAAGGCCAACAAAGCACGAATGAGGGTTGCTGGGAGAACAGATGCTAAACGAGCTTGACGGAGAGAGCATTTATAGATCCAATGTGCTGCTGAAAACTGTCGGTATGAGCAGGCATCGGGCTGGGCTTTCCAATTCCAGTGTAGTTCTGAGCAATGCCTATGCAAGGCTGATAGCTGACAAGTCCACCAGGGCTTCGGGTTCCTCCCCAACCTATGGGGGAGTGAGGACAATAGGTTTCTAATGCTAATGCACAGGTCTCAAGAAACTTTGCAGATAGGAGAGTAGGGTCTTGACTCACCCAGTCCAACTGATAGATGAGGCTTTGAACAACTGGGAGTCCATGCAGCTATATTTGTACCACCCACCCTGAGGTCGATAGAGAGGCCAACCCCCTTTTATGGTTACATCACACTTCAGTAAGATAATTTAATGATCTAAATGAAAGTCCCAGAGACAAGATACTTGATAATGCAGGCCCTCAGAAGGAATAAAGATTTGATCATGGAGTGTAGCTGAGCCTGATGCTATCCTGGTTGGGCAACCTATTGTTCCACTAGTTGCATGGCCTTCCAGGTATTCTTCAAGAAGTTACAGTTAAAATCACATACAATAATCACTTTCTGTCGTTGTGTGAATTAACTACTATTGTTTGAAAAACGATCATTAATTTTAAAAAAAATTTTCAAAAGGGGATATTTTTTAGTTGTTCTTTTAACATAATAATGTGATACTGGGATTATTTGAACTTGCAAATATTTTGTCTCAAGTAAACCAGTTCTGTGGTACTTATCTGTAAACCAGTTCTGTGGTACT
>JAAFCE010008833.1:1356749-1409552 GCA_013389805.1 Trigoniulus corallinus
GTACTTATCTGTAAACCAGTTCTGTGGTACTTATCTGTAAACCAGTTACAAGGCTTATCAGAATTACAATGTCTTTGGGGCATCCTTTAACAGATATCAGGTTTATATGTTTGTATAAACTCCCTTTTCCCTGTTTGATAATCATTACTGCTTGGTGTTGACAAACACCTCTATTAAAAAGGGGTCAAACAAATGTATCAGTCAGTCTAATCATTCTGGATAACTATCAAATTAGCCATGGTTAGTCTGAGCTGTAGTGCAATATGCTCTGCAATGGAACTGTAGGCATAACAATTAATGCCAAAAGAGTTCCTTAGTTTTTCTTCTCATTTTGGGACATTTCCTTTCCCCCAAACATATGGGTTATTTCCTCCAACAATGTTATTTTTTTTTTGATATTTTATCACTATCAACCTATCTCAGTGGCATAGTGGTTAGTTCTAGTAGTTTTAGGTTCGATATTGGACTGAGGTTGGTTGGCTTCCTTCAGGTGAGAGAGACCGTGAGTGCACCTTCTTTCGGATGAGAAGTAACCCTAGGTCCTGTGTTGGTGTACGCAGTCACTTGCACATCAAAGAACCCTCTAATACGCAACGGGTGGATGAGGCAAAATTTCCTGGTGTAGGAGCTCGCCCCCTGGCGTCAGTGGAATTCCCCAACGGACACTAGACTGATGATAAATAAGCAAAGGGGTTGCAGCTTTGACTGGCAACCAGCTGAAAATAAAACTATGACCAATATATCGCCCGTGTGTCCATTCAGAGGGACAAGATGGGTAGCCGACCAGCTGCTTTTGTACATTTTATCACTATATGATTCTACGAGGGCTATTCTTTTTTCAAGCTCCATTCGGGTGCAAAATGGAAACCATGGCAAAAATCCAGTGTGTTTATTTGGAACATGTAGGTACACATCCCAGCTACAGTGAATCCTCTCTATGCGTACACCCCTCATTTTGGTACAGATTTTTCAGGCACCGATTTTTCGCCCATAGGGTTAATGCTATTACTACCCCTCTTAATGGTACACCTCTCTAATGGGTACATGCCTCTGTTGGTACACCTCACACATGTCACCACTTTTCAGAAAACTACCTCTATAATGGGTACACCCCTTAATTGGTACATCTAATACATGTCGCCATTTTCAGAAAACCCCCTCTGTAATGGGTACATTCTGCCTCAGTGATGCAGTGGGCAGGGTGCTTGGTAACTGCAGCAGTGGTTCTAGGTTCTATACTGGCCCGAGGCGGGTTGCCTTTTCTACAAGAGAGATGCCCTGAGTGCGCCTTCCTTTGGATTAGAATTAAAACCATAGTCCCATGTTGCGTTCAATGGCATTTATACATAAAAGAACTTTCTACTATGCAACGGATAGGTGATGCAACATTTCCAGGTGTAGGAACTTGCCGCCTGGCATCGGTGGAATACCTCAAAGAATAGTGGACCTGCAATAAATATACACAAGGGTTGTAGCTTTAGTTTGCATCTGGCTGTGGAAAAACGCAGTCCAAAAGATTACCCTTGCATCTGTTTAGATGGGCAAGTTGGGTACCCGACCCTGCCATAGGCTGCAAATAAGAAGGTAGCCTGATTGTAGACAAACGTCCCTTGATTTATTTGTTTGTAAAAATTAAATTTGTGTACTTCAATAATTTTGTGAATATTATTATATTATACAATGCATTTTTTCAGTTAAAAAAAGACAATATAAAACAATATATTGTTTTGCTTAATTTATATACCCATACCCCTCTGATGGGTACACTTTTGCTAGGTCCCACAGGTGTACCTATTAGAGAGGTTTCACTGTATTTCCCTAGATAGTCACCTCACCAACTGAGACATCTGTCCTAGCATGGTTCAGTCTTTCCTATACCATTGTCATTGAAGGTAGCTGCCAGTCCTTTCAGTTAACTCTGTACACTTGGCCTAGCCAGCGTTTCATGTTAGCAAACTACTGTCCTAGCTAGTGTTTCAGCACCCACCATACAGCCTGGACTTTGCTCCCTCTGATTTCCATCTCTGCTAACATGAAACGCTGGCTAGGAGGACAAAAGTTTGACTCAATCGAGCTGCAGACCTGTGTACAGAGTTGTCTGGAAGGACTGGCAGCTACTTTCAATGATGGGAAAGTCGCTACCATGCTAGTACAGATGTCTCAGTCAGAGAGGTGACTATCTAGAGCAGGGTTTCCCAACCTTTTTGTACCTTAGAGCATATTCTGAAATATAAGTAGGGTAGCAGGTGCCATTTATTTTTTCCAGTGATATTTATTGTTGGATAAGGGTAACAAATAGTTAAAAAATGATGCTAAAGTTGAGATCTATATTTTCAATTTAAATTCATTTCAGAATGTAATGATTCACAAATATGTTTAATCGAAAAATGATTTTGTTTTAAATTTTTCGTGAGTGTAAAGAAAAATATTTCTTGCCACCGAGCAGTGGCAGGCACACTCAAAGTGGTCAGCTGGCACCCATGGCCATAGGGTTGGCAATCCCTGATCTAGAGAAATAGCTGGAATGTGTACCTACATGTTCCAAACCAAACACCAGATTTTCACTGGGGTTTTCATTTTGCAACGATCAGACCTTGAAAAAACAGCCCTCATAGTATTAGATAGTTAGCTGCAACAAGGGGTCACTGTTAGATACATTTGGTTTGGTAAGGAGTAATGCTGCACCTAATCAGCACGTATGCCCCCAGGCTGGTCTTAATGAAATCACAAAGGTGGGTCTCTGAACAGAATTTGAGGACTTGGTGCACTAACTGGAGGCTGAGGTAGGGTAGTGTCAAAGGAATGAGCATGTGATTATTGGTAGGGACTTTAATGGCCACATGGGCAACGCTAACCAGGGTTACAGGAGGGTCCATGGGGCATGGGAGTATGGAACAGTTAGCATAGATGGACAGCAAATCCTCAACACAGAAAACGTACTAGGCTGTTCTGTTGTATACACAACAGAATGATTGAATTACTTACTGGGATTCAAAAATTATAACAAGGTAAATCTCCTGTACTATAGAAAGTGCACCATTAATATAAGTAGGCAAATATCAATCTTATTTCAGCAATGGCAAAAAAAAGGTTTTTCAACAAAAGTGCTGGACGGATTTTTATAAAATTTAGCAAATGTGAGGGATGAAAGTGGAGATGAACTACAAATTTTTGATGGAATTACAACACAGACCCAAAATACTATGGAAGATAATCCTGGTGTGGAGGAAAGTGAAGATCAAATTCAAACTTGTAATTCATGAAAAATAAAAAGAAAGTTAGCAAAGAAGCAGAAATGGGAATTAGAAGGGTTTGAGCCTCCAGTAGATATTTTTTCATGGAAAGGATCATTTTCATTTGACACAGTGAAGGAATTAACGCCATTTGAATACTTTCAAAGATACTTCAACCTAGAAATCTATAAAGAATTTGCAGAACAATCAAATATCTACTGTCTAAAGACAACAGGGAATGAACTGCAAACAACAGATATAGAAATGAGTAAACTATTTGCCTGTCATATTATTATTGGTTAGTATAGAAACAGAAATGTAAAACTTTAATTGTTTAGCAATTTTTTTTTAAAATTTATATTTAATTTAGGAATTCTTGGATTCCCTCGTCTTTCAATGTACTGGAATTTAGCTACTCGAGTTCCACTAGTTGCAGATTCCATGAATTGCAATAGATTCCACAAGTTACAAAATAATCTGCACATTGAAAATGGCAAGCCAAATAACTGTGATGATAGACTCTGGAAAGTTAGGAAAGTACTACATAGGTTCCAGAAACATTTCCATGAGCTGTCCATTAAAGAAATCTCTGTATAGAAAAGCAGATGATTCTCTTCAAGGGGCATATGAACATAAAGCAAATGTTTGAAACAAGCCCACACTTTGGGGAATAAGGGATTTCCTTCTTTGTGGTTAGAGTGGCTTTGTTTATGATATGCTAATTTAGGAAGGATCAACAACAGCTATTAATATAAGCCATATTTCTGAAGTTGGACTACAGGAGCAATAGTATTGAAATTATGCAAACAAATTCCAATCAATGCCAATCACAAGTTCTTTGCAGATAACTGTTAATAATTTATTACTGCTGAATGTGATATAGCCATTACACAATGGAATGACAAAAAAATTGTGAATATGGCTTCTATTCAACAAAGGATTCTATTCAACGTTGGAGCAAGTCACAAAGTCCTACATATATATAAATGTGATGTGGATAGACCAGAAGTTGTCAGATCTTATAATGCATAAGTGGATGGTGTGGATAAAACTGATTTATTGGTGCAACTGTACAGAATATCTATTTGCTCTAAGAAATGGCCCCTAAAGATATTTCCTTTTATCAACTTAGCAGTAACCAACAGTTGGCTAGAATACTGTAGAGACTGTGGCCACAATGGAGTAGAAAAAAAAAGGAACAGAAGGATATTTTGCAGTTCACCTTTGAAATTGCAGAGGCCTTATGCAAGTCTGGCAATTTCACAACAAAAAAGTAGCATGGCAGTCAAGAAAGACATCCAAATAGCAAACAGAGGCTGAAACCCTATGGTGCACCCACAGTCAGATATTCACTATGATATGGTCAGTCAAATACCAGAATATTCTGAAAATCAACAAAGATGCAAACTGGAGGGTTGCAAGAAATGGCATTTTATTGTAAAAAAAATGCAGAGTTCACCTCTCCATTAAAAATGTTAACTGTTTTAAAGCATTTCATGAAAAGTTATTAAATAATGACTCCGCTAAAAACTTCTGTACTTTCAGAAGGACATGCAAAGGTTTTCATATGCAATAAAATTTTTTTAATATTTTCATATATAATAATTATTTGATTATAAACAACGTTAAATTCTAATTTTCAGCACCATAGCTCTCTGGGAATGTATACTTGTAGTGAAAGAGTTAATGCTTTACTACCTATTGTCTACTTTCGGGGACAAATTTCAAACATTTTTTTACTATGGCACTATATTTTGGTGTCCCAGAATATTTGCCATATATTCTAACCCAAATTTTCAATAGAGGGCAACACTTAATGAGAGCAATTGCATGCCTTTATAAATGGCTCTTAACACAAATCTGCTCATTAGTGTGGCCAAGTTGCATTGGACACACCAGTTCTCATGAGATCACTGGTGTTAAGCAACACAAACTCACATTACTACCAACATGAATCCTCTACACCAGGCAGCAGTGGTGAACCTATTTCTACTGGTGTGCCAAAAATTTATATTTCTTGATGTACTGACGTGCCAGATAGTTTGTTAAAGAAATATATAGTAGGGGTACTCTTACTTCCGGTCTGTAACAGGAAAAGGAAATTTCACCAATAGATTGGTTTTTTTATGACCTGTCTCAGCAGCACAGTGGGTAGAACGCTCATCAATGCATCAGTAGTTCTAGGTTGGATACTGGACCGAGGCGGGTTGGCTTCTTTGGGGGAGACAGAAATCCTGAGTGCACCTTCTTTTGAATGAGAAGTAAAACCAAGGTCCCATGTGGGGTAACATGGCCTTTGCACATAAAAGAACCCTCTCTGCTATGCAACAAGTAGGTGAGGCATAAATTCCTAGGTTCAGGAGTTGCCCCAGGCATCAGTGGAATGCCCCAACACAGTGCCATAATGAAGGCGTGGCAAAGAAGGCGCCTACCATGGCTCACCTTGGTTTGGGGTAGAATAATTTTCAAGTTTTTTATCATTATTGGGCAAGTTTGCACTTGCCACAGGCGCTTCATAATCCTGTTACAACAATGCTCCAAGGAACAGTACATCGATTGATGGTAAATAAACGTGAGGGTTGCAGCTTTGGTCGACAATTGGCAGTCCAATATATCGCTGTTTTGTCCATTCAGAGGGACAAGAAGAGTACCCGACTCTGCCATAGGTGGGTAAACGGTTAGGAGTTACAGATTGGTTTGACTTTTATATACTATAGGTTACCCTGTATATGTGCATGCCACGTAGCAACAAAATTGTTCTGCATGCCATATGTCCACCACCCCTTCTTGACACCTTCCTCCTCCTCACCCATAAGCAGCCTCCTAAGGGTTTGGCCTGTTCTGGCTGCTTGGCTTACTCCTTTATCGTCTGATTTTTTAGCAGTGTAAAGAAGAAACCTGTTGAATGCATAATTTCATTTGTCACTCAGATAATCATTTATATGGATGAAGATAAAACGACATAATTACAAGAGTGGACAATAGGCACATATAGACATATTGTACATAACGAATGGTACACAATGCTTGAACAAAAGTAGTCAATAGACTCATATGGTTATATAATTTGTTGGAAATAGATGCCAATCAGAAAATATTTTAAAAATATCATAAAATTATGTTTAACGTAAATAATGGGAAACTACAGATAAGTAAAGGTAAAAATTGGCATTTTGAAGTATAAAATGTCACTTATACTTTTTCAGGTCTGCTAATCAAAACAAATTTATGGCAAATAGTAAATACCTCACTATACTATATAATGAAAGTGATGGTGATAACTTAGGCTATTCTAGTGATGAAAGCTACCATTATGAAAGTGACTTAGATAATTTGGCATCCTTATCAAAAGAGTCATCTTAATTTAGTCCTTCAGATTCAGATGTCAGTACACCAGCAGCAAGTGCACCACCATCAACAAAACAGTTAGCCAAAATGTAAAATCTATGCAGTACAAATGGCAGAAAAAAGCTATGCCTGTCCACCCAGAAGCTTCAAGAGATGTAAAACTGAAACCTGAAGACAGCTATAATTTTTTGAAACCAACAACTTCACCTATACAATTCTTTCATCTATTTCTGAATGAAGAAATACTAGAGCATATTATTTTCCAAACTAATCTATACATAACCCAGGAAGCACATGGATGAGCTTATGAAATTCATTGGTACAGTTGGGTCTGAATTTATACAGTTTATTTTTATGTGATTTTGAAGTGGTGCAGTGTGCATTTGATTAAAAACAATTTGGCCGAATATGCATACTTTATGCTTGTTCAGGAAGTATATTCAGTCTAAGGCCTGTGACACTGCATGGTTAGCAACTGGTGTGGTTCATGGGATGATAAAATCCACCTACCATTGTATTAGCCAGTCAAAGAAGTCTTCGTCTGTCAGAAATTAGCATACACAATAGGGGGTTCTACACTTCTACATGACATTTAACATTCATACCATCATCAATTGTTGGTGAATTAGCAGTGAATTAGAAGATCACTTACTAGTTAATGATGCTAATTCGGAAAAATAGCTTCAGAACCGTGTTTCTCCATACCATGAATTATATAAAAATTTGACAGAATCATCATCACAACGTTTAATTACTAATTACATTGTCATTAAACCAGCATGAAGTTGTCTGTCCAGAAAAACTCAAGTATGACAGGCACATAACACCTGATCTATTTAGACATTCATCTGTTTGTTTTTGGGGTTATTATGCAATTGGACAGCACCATGCAACGGTATAACTGATAAAGAATTAATTTACCTGCCAAAATTTCTATTTTGGCCATATAATGCGATGGCAGTACAGTGGTGTAGGCTGGTGTCATACCTCAAAGTGTCCTTCAAAGGTAATTTAACACATACCTCAAAGTGCCTGCTTTCACGTCAAAGTATATGTTGATTTATGTTGCATACAGGCATCTGTATTCATACCTAGATGGTGGGCACTTTGAGGTACTCAAAAATTGTCTCAAAAATAGACCCCAGACACTTTGAAATGTGACACTGGCATCACCCACAGACAACCCAGCCAATATCCCTGTGTGTTCAAGACACCTCGCTGGAGTATCACCAATCAGAACATGTTCAGTGGACCTGCAGACCCGACCCTTCCACAAGTGGGACACAAGTATGATGATGATGATTATCAAAACAAAGGTCTACAGAGAGTGAGAAAAAATGTTTGCAAAAACTTACTGCCTATACCAAAGAGATCGATTGAATAGACAGTTATTTCTGATGATGAAAGTGATTTACAAACAGTTTTTGGATGGCATATTCCCTTACCAGATAGACAATTGAATTGAAATACAATTTTATTACGGTTTATATAAATCGTTTTCAGCTTCCCAAGGAAATTTATTAAGAAAGCTATTTTCTTAAACATCAGCAAACCTTTTTATTCGGTTGTACATTAACTTCAATTCATTATTTTGGAGTTATGCAAATTTTAAAAATTATGGAACATATCCCTAATTTTTCCATAGACTTATAGTCTTCTTTTATGCAAATTGTTTTTATGAATTATTCTCAGGAATGTATCCCCTGCATAAAAGGAGACCTGACTGTATATTGTTTTACATGAGCATTGTCGAAATGACCTAAAGAAGAATTTTCTTAGTGTGACCTGCAACCTATGGTTTGGGTATGAAATCCATTCTCAGATAGCATTTCCCTTCAACACTTACCAATAAATGAGCAGGAAGAATTCATGGAGCTAAAAACTGATTGGATGTTAAAACTAAAATTTTTCTGAAACAGAACTAGCACATTTTTGGCTGTATATAAAAAGTGAGTATACACTACTTTCAACTCTTTCAACTCTCACTACTATTAAAGAAAAACGGAATGCTATACAGCTGATCCTATACAGCAGTGATCGATAAACTCATCAGTGAAAAGAGTAAAATATCAGCAATGCCGTGGCAAGCTGCCATGGCATCAGCAAAACCGAATTTCTTAAACTTAAACTATATAGGTAGTAGCTCCATTTATTAACTTAATAATGATGTTATTTATTGATAAAAATTAAATTTTTGGCTCGCCCCCTGGCGTCGGTAGTATTCCCCAACGAACACTAGACCGACGATAAATAAGCATACAGGTGCAGCTTTCGCCAGCAACTGGCTGCAGAAAAAACTATTTCCAATATATCACCCTGTGTCCATTCAGAGGGACAAATGGGTACCCGTCCCTGCCATAGGCGGGAAAACGGTTAGGCGTTGCTTTTGACTGGTTAGAAAAATACAGGCAACTTTGTGCTTCAAGAAGATACTTTTGTCACCCATGTGTGATTTGTAGATGCAACAAGCATTGAAAACTTTGTACAATTCGACTGCTGACTGACTCACTCAACTGTGCCCACCAGCGCCACATACCACCTGTGCCACATCTGTCACCAGAATGACACTGCTGTGCATGCCTGTGCATCAACTCAGTCTTTCGTGGAAGAGCTGCATTCAAGTGGCCAAAGAGTTGCATGTGACTCGTGAGCCACAGTTTGCCAACTACTGCTATATAGGAAATTAACCAATCCATTAGCAAGTCCATTAATGGACCAAATATTGAAGAAATCAACTGGGAAAATTTCATTCCAATAATAGAAAAAAAACTTCCTATGACTATAATCTTTTATTTTGATGAGTCATAATAAAAATCTTCACAAGCGCTAGATATCAAAAAATTAAACACGCCGTACACTCTCCAAATAATGCCTTCTTCAACCCCTTTTTTGTGTATACCTCCCAAACTACCTGCCATGGAACATTGTCATAAGCCTTCTCCAAATCAATGAAGATTGCATAGAGATGTTTCTTTGCTGCCCTATGTTTTTCTGTCACCTGTCAGAGAATGAAAATTGATTCAATTCTGGCTCTACTTGCCATGAACCGATACTGATTCCCCTTAAAGTAGTTCTAACACTGGAGACAACATTCCATTACTCTCCCAGGGCTTCATAAAATGGCTGAAACGTGATGCCCAGACTGGAAACTGTAGAGGCATGAAGCTAATGAGCCATTCTATGAAGCTATGGGATCGAGTCATAGAATGTTGCCTCGGAGACCAAACTAGCATTTGGGTTTATGCCTGGTAGGTTCACCGTGGAACCAATCTTTATTCTATGACGGATAATAGAGAAGCATAGAGCAGCAAAGAAGGACCTCCATTCAATATTCATGGACGTGAAGAAGGCCTATTATTGTGTCCCTAGACAGGTACGGTGGAGCGTATTAAGGAAGAAAGGGGTTGATGAGGGCCATATTAGGATAGTGCAGGATTAGAGTTTCCAAATATTTGACTTCATCAGCTATTTGAATTTCAAATACTAAAATTAAAAGTATTTGAATAGTTTGAAAACAATGAGAAAACAATTTAGAGGCTTATTCAAGGATAAATAAAATGAGTAGGATAAAATTATTATAAAATCAATTTAATTTATTTTAATTTTAAAAATAACAAAACATTAAATGTCTTTAAATACAGCTATAATGAAGTTGAAAGGGATGTGTTATAGGGAAATGGTTAGGGCTGTTATGCAATATGGAGCAGTGTTGGGCAGTCAGGGAGAGGCACAAAAATAGTATTTAAGTAGCCAAGATGCAAATGCTGCAGTGCATCAGTGGGGGTGTCAAGAGCTGATAGAATATTAGGAATGAGTTTATTAGTGGTAGCTTGGGGGTGGGGGACAATGCAAGAGTAGATTGAGGTGGTATGGACATGTAATGAGAAGGGGGAGGAGGAGCTCATTAGCTCCATTACAGGAATGCAGGTGGTTGGAAGCACCCAGGGCAGGGGGGGAGGACAAAGCAGTCATGGGAACAGCTTGTCCATAACTACTGTGATAGCCAAAATAATAAGAGTAGAGTGAAAATATGGACATTTAAGTTTATCAAATGCAAATGTTCAACACTTAAGAGTGTGTTGCGCGTGTTCATTGAATTTTTGTGATCCAGGAGATTTTATGTTTCATTGGCATAAATGAACCCTATTACTAAAATTGTAGCTTATTTTAATGAAGAAACACAGATAATCCAATATAAATTGTGCACCAACAATTGTATGCATCCGAAGTGAACAGAACCGAAACTCCAACTGAACTAACAGATTTGAATCATTCTATATATATATTCATAAAAATAGAATTATTTTAATATGTAGAATGAACTTAAAAATTAGAATCAATTCAAAAGTTAAGTGCTGACGTCACCATTGATGCGAGGCAATGGGGTGACGTCACCACTGGCTTGTTTAGTACTGCGATGTGGTTATGTGCCACAAGTGTAAAGAAACACTTGCACAATAGTGATGTGTGGAATATATAAACGTCACAATACAGAGGTGTGAATATTATTAGAATAAAACACATCTTTGAAGAATATTCAATGTTTCTTTTTGGCAAAATCAATTTATTTCTATTATAGTAGCACTAAAACTTCTTGTAAAACCCTTTGTTCTTTAGCAAAATGTTTATTCTTTTGGCATGCTCTTGACACGATTATGTTGTGAGGCAACGTTATGAAATTAAATCAAAATAACAATAAACTACAATCTAAACAGCCAAAAATTAAGATTTATAATCATTTTTACCTAAAGAAACAGGAAGATTTTTTAAAAATTTATTTTATTCTAATAATTTTCACACTTTTGTATGAGGCTGGCAAAAATAATAAGAGTCATGAAGTAGAAAGGTATTTTAATAGTCCCCAATGGCAATAATTGTTTATTCATGTATAAATAGGAATCGTCAATCAGTTTGCTGTGATATGGATCCATGTCATCATTGTTCTGATGAAGAATGACGTCCAATACATGAATTAACACTAGAAGGACCAACAGGGTCATTTTTGACCCATTTTCAGTTTTATTTTTGGAATTTTTAATAAAATGTTTAAGAAGCTTATTCATATTTTGTGACATCTTCAGTCTGTCCCTAGCCTAATTGTACATTATATATTGTAAGTTATGTAGCTGTACTCAGACTTTTTCTTTCCATAAATTGGGGATTTTTTTTAAACTTAAAATTTTACTTAAAACCCCACCCTGGATCCATGTGTGTAAATAATACATATTGGGCTCTGCCTAAAGGGATTAACAATTTCTATAGGTAATGATTGCACATGACTGATGTGTCTGCAGACTTTCTACCTAGTGTATGTGCTTGCTTCTTGCTTATTCTTTCAATTTCGTATGCTGTTCTATGTGGGTCAATTTTGACCCAGAATGGTGCTTTTAGGTAGGTGAAAAACTCAGTACTTCTAATGTTAAGGCAGCAACACAAAACGTACAAAAAATTTGTAATCTTATTAAATGGTCTCCATGTGTGGTTGCAAATGTGTTGAAGGAATGCAGGATGCAACACAAAAACAGAAACCAGAGGGCGCCAAAGAAAATCCAGTGCTAAACCTGGCATGTGTGTTACATGTCAAGCTCTGAAGGATCCATTTGCATCCTCAACATCAATTATAAAGAATTCTGGTCTTAACATCAGTGTGAGGGCAGTTAGAGATGTCTAAAAGAATGAGATTTGCATGGATTAGAAGAGTGCGATTTTTAAGTTTGAAGAATGTTGAAGCAGATTGCAATTTGCAAGATGTAATGCTGAACACCCTATTTGGAAGAATGCACTATCTAGTGATGAAACTAAATAAATCCTTTTGGAATTGATGGCAGACTGTATGTTAAAAGACCCCGGCAAAAGAACTGGCTCCTAGATACACAATTAAGACAATAAAATATGGTAGAGGTATCAAGATTTGGGGATACTTCTCATACCATAGCGTTGGTCCTATATTTTGGATAAAACAAAATATGAAAAACAAACCTATCTTGATATTATGGAGAACATAATGCTGCATTATGCAGAGACGCCATGCCATTAATTTGGGTGTATCATCAAGATAACGATCCAAAACTAGAAAAGTAGAAAAAATATATTGAAATTACCATGACCATCTCAATCACCAGATTTGAATCCAATTGATAATGTGTGGAAAGAGTTAAAAGATCAAGTTTCTATGTGGTGACCTCTCAAAGATGTAGTGGTTTTTTAGGGAGAGTGCCTGCTGTAGTTGATGCCTCTGCAGCAGCTTTACTTGAGGTTGTCAGGGTCTGTGTGGAAGAAGCACCAGGAGTTGTGGTGGCTTCTGTGGAAGACACACCAGAAGTGGTGGTGGCCTCTGTGGAAGAAGCACCAGAGGTGGTCACTGCTTCTGTGGAAGAAGCACCCAGAGTGGTGGTGGCTTCTGTGGAAGAAGCACCAGAAGTGGTGGTGGCTTCCTTTAGATTGTGGAAGGACAGCCACTCAAAAATGATGCTATTGAAGGTGGGAAAAATTATTTTAGCTGTACAAATGGTTGGTCCTTGGGGACTTGAAGTGGAGACTGTTCCTTCACCTCACCCAGGTAGTAATCAATTTGTTCCATGTGTGCTTGCAGGACAGCTGCCTGTATTCCTAATAGGGCCTTCTCAAGAGGAGTAAGGCACCATTTTAGGTTTCCCCTGGCAAGGTTGAAAGGCTTTAGTTGGTCTTCCATGGTTTTCTGACTGGCTTGTGGCTTCAGTTAGGAGGCTTGTGAGTGCTGTTGAGAGGCTTGTGGCTTCAGTTGAGAGGCAGGTGACTGCAGTTAGGAGGTGATGGTGGAATTCCATCTTGATTGCCTTCTGAGAGTCCTGAGAAGGACTGTTAATGTTCTAGATTATAGCAGTGCAACTATATTTACGTTGACTTTGCTAGTCCTGAGTAGGACTAGCTAGTTAGCCATTAGAATGGCTGGTTCTATGGAGAAATGATGACATCTAGCAAGGATGATTGCTGATGATTATTTTTGAATTGCATGCGTTTATATACAGTTGCACCACAAGGTGCTAGATTCTACAACCATTGGTCAGTGCCCTAAGAGAAAGAGGTGCATTCTTAGCATCCAAGGAAGAGGAGGGGCAATGGGACAGATGTGATCTTAGTCACATCCTTCTTCTTATCTGGGGAAGGGGGCAGGATGTGACCTGTGACATGAGGTTAGAGGTAGATGGACCAGATGCCACCTAGGTGAAACTATTTGTGAATTGCATGTGTTTATATACAGTGGCACAACATGGTGCTGGATTCCACAAGTGGTGGTCACCCACAAGGTGCTAGATTCTACACCCAATGGTCAGTGCCCTAAGAGAAAGCGGTACATTCTTAGCATCCAAAGAAGAGGAGGGGCAAAGGGCCAGATGCATTCTCCAGGACGTAAGGTTATATTGGTAAAATGAACTGACTGGGGAAAATAGAGGCAAAAGGGCCATAGAACCAAGGTGCCATGTGGTAAATGGCAGAGAAATGGGTTGCTCATTTCTTATTTCCTTCTAATTACATGTTATACAGTATATGAATGTTATAATCATGTATAAAAGTAATTTGTAATTAATTATTCAAAAAATATTTTTGATATATATATATTACTTTGCATAAGTTTTTGAATGTTATATAAGAGGGTGTGTGATGTTGTTGCTTGATCATGGGCGCCAAAAAGCTTGTGCTGATTTTGATGCCAACCATTGTGTGCTGTAATTTTGGGTGATAGTAATAATTATGTGTCACATGCATATGCAATCCTTTGTGACAGATACCTTGCTAGTGAGCTTTTTCATGCTAGACCCATATGCCTGGATCTCCACCAGCACCCTAGGAACTGCTTTGCATGTTGTACCCATTCTCACCACTCCACCCCACCCCAAGAACCTCTTTCAATGTATGATTTCCCCAACCCCTCCTGCAATGATCCAGCACTGGGCATGCCATTATCACATGTCTGACATCCTCCACTTAACCCCCATAAAATCCACAGCCCTCCTCTCCACCTGTGATCTTTGCCATCCTCCTTTTCGTCTCCAGTGACCCAGCTCTTGTCTGAAACAGAAGTGAGCTCTCCAATGTATTGTCATAGATTACCTCCCTCTCTATCTTAAGCTTGTTACCATACTCTGCCACTACTGCCCTAACCCTCATTCCTTAACCATGTCCTGTACTAGTGTTTGCATTCTTGTAGCCCCTTCCCTGGGGTGCAGTGTTATGCCTATCTTCTTTGTTATCCTGTTGACTCCTTTCCCAGTTGGTAGACACCCTCATGTTGTTTACCCATGCATTGACCTGCCATACAGGATTTTTCTTCTGTAGTTCCCAACTTACTAATCATTTCTGTCTGTTCATATGTAGACCACCCAATACGAGCACCATTGATTTGTTTCATTGCCTTTTCACCATGATAATCTAGAATCATGAATGATTTTGTGATGAGAGAGCTGCTTGAGCTTGTTTCCCCTGTCTGAGTGAAAGAATTTTCTGATCAACTAAATTAATGAGTCCCTAATCTGTTACATGTTTTGCTCTTACCTGGAATATGCCATGGGCATTAGTAACTCCCTTCACCTATATATTGTTCAATATACTTGGAACGTAAGCCCTAATTGTGAGTAGAACCTAAATTACTAGTATGGTAAAGTACCCAAAATCCACCCCCCCTTAAACTTTCAAGGGGAGTGCTATAGCCTTCAGAACAGCACATGAAAGCCTTCAGAACCATTCAGTTTACTACTGGCTCTGAAGGAATTGCTTTGTTCTGTTTTAACTATTAAATTTTTCAAAAAATAGGTTTTGTGTAAGTTTACTACATTGTGGAATCAAACCTTAAACAGTTATATTGACACTTCTGAGTAATTTTTTTCATCATTTGGCAATTGATAATTAAAGATTACTCCTTAAATATTGTGTTCAAGCTGTCAGAGCAGTGTAGTTGTGGTTGTTTGTTCAAGAGATGGGGCTTTTACTTTTGTTATTGCTGGGATACAAAATCTGTCCCCTTTGAAATTCTCAAATTCGTTCCTGGGACGGATTTAGGACCCTCATAATGTATTGCTCTTTTTTATATTCTATAATTTCCCATCCCCTCAGACTAGTTTTGATTCATATATGATCACGTGTTGACCTTCTAATATAATAATGTGTTTACCACTTCTGTGCCTTATTATTATAATGTATTAAGGCCGCCACACACGATCAGTTTGGTGTGTCAATTCGGTGTGCACACACCGACGTGTGTGTGCAAAAAAAGTTTTTGCTCACACCAAAAATTTTAACTGACGGTGTGAAGAAATTTTATCACATCGATGTGTCAATTCGGATTGACGTCAATTCGAATTGAGCGTGTGTGGGGTTGCTACATCAATTGTTCACTTTTTTTGTTCTGCGCATGCCCAAACAGGGATAAACGTCATTATTAAAAAATTGCACCATGGTAACGGTAGAATTACTGGTTGATGCGGACAATCAAATGACTTTACATGACGTTTAACGAAAAGGAACATAAGTACGTCACCCTTCATTCCTTCACACCAAATTGAACACATCGATGTGCACACACCAAACTGATCGTGTGTGGCGGGCTTTAGAGCTGAAGTTCTATGAAGAATATCATTCCAAAATTGATATTAGGCTATTTTATTTAAACAGTGAATAAAAAAGTTTTCTCTCAAGAAATTTATTATGAGAGATGTCAACTGTTTTTTTAATGAAATTTCCCATAAAAATAATTCAGTAGATGTTAGCTGGAAAGGGGGGACAGATTTGGGACACCTTTTTAGCAAAATCAAAATTGCGTTCTTATAAGTTTTAATTTTTTTATGGTTTAGAAAGTTTTATTGAATAGTATCACACTAGCTATACAAGTAGGTAAGGAGTTGAGAAACTTAAATCAGTTTTTAAATTATTTTTCCTGTAAATAATTTTTTTCAGATTTGAAGATTTTGCTTAGGGGGACGATATTTGGGCACTTTACCATAATTCAGCCATGGACAATAAATATGAAGATTTATATATTGAATATTACCGTGTTTCCCCAAAAATAAGACCTACCAAGATATTGCAGGATGTACTTAAGATAAGCCTTTTCCCAAAAATAAGCCCAATGAGAGCTTTAAGGCAAAGAGCACATCAATTTTTGTTTCCTGTATCTGATAGGGTGATTTCATCAACAATTGTCATCAACAATTTCTTTACCGTTATATCTCAATTTCTATTTTGTAAGTATTCACTAGTTGGCTTTAAAAGATAATAGAGAGTTTTCTGGCTGCAGTTCTATCTGACGTACACTATAAAATGCGGACGAATTGTCAACTATGGAAACTCAGACACTGCGTGCGTCAGTGCAGTTCACGATTCATCTGCATTGTGTGGCGTATATCGGATAGAACCGCAGCCAGAAAACATCTCTATTATTATAGAAAAGAATAAGACATTCCCAGAAAATAAGCCCTAGTGCTTATTTCGGCACCAAAATAGAAATAATACTGGCTTATCATCGGGGAAACATGGTACATGGCATGATCACTTACACAATTTTCCATATAAAAGTTATAGCCTGCGTTGACTCCTACACGTCTAGGCATCAAGCAGTATTGGAAACTAGTCATTATATAACGACGTTTGCAGTAAATGAAAAATACACGATGTGATCATAGATTAAAAGTCATTGGAGCATTTCAATTATGTTTTCTTTTCTACTTCTAGCTAGTTATTGTGCAATGGTCAGATGTCCTAGTGGAACTATATGCGTTTTAAAAGAACACACAGCTATTTGTGTAATGGATCCAAAGAAGGAAAGGTTGTTGTTTTTTTTTTATTTATCAATTTTCCAAATAATGTTGTTGCCAGTGGCATATATGTTTATGAACGATTGTTGTACATGGCAGCAAACTTATGGTGAAAGTAGAATCATCCACTCACTTTGTGTATTGGTTGCAGAATAAATGCAATAGATGATATTTATAAGGATGAGGATGAAGAAGAGCTAATTAAAGATCCGGAAAATAGAGAAGAGCAGAACTTCAAAATTGCTTCTGATTGTGCATTGTGCCCAGTAGCCAAAGCAAATTATGTTTGCGGTTCAGACAACAAAACATATTCATCACTATGTAAATTAAATTACCACAACTGCATTCAGAAATCAAAAATACAGGTTGCATGTAATAATTTCTGCCCTTGCAATGGTAAGTGTCTGAAATATGTGTTAGACTATGTGTTTGAATTGCAGCTACAACACTCTCTGTGTGGTTCATAGTATCAAGAATGGGATACAACAGCAACATCAACCACCAACCCTTTTCCCGCCTATGGCAAGGTTGTTTGCCTGTTTTACTTTTACATTTTTTGTTTTGTTGATGTTTTAGGGCCCATCAACTACAAGGTCATTAGAGCCCCTTCCACTGCATAGTTCTAATGCAGAGACTGCACAGACACCACACGCCATTGCGACGATTTCTGGGTAATAGCTGTACCCAGTTTTCCTAAGCGGCCACCCATGTTAGTACAAGCGGAATTGCGTTGCTTTACTTCAGTGATCAGGCGAGTTTTTTTTACAATGGTATGGCGACACTACAATATTGCTCGTAATAAAATATAAATTAATGATAAGAATAAAAATGGACCTGCCACTGTGGTGCAATTGGTAGCTTGCTCGAATTACTTCGTCAGTTGTTCCAGGTTCGATACTGGATCAAGTTGAGTTTGCTTCTTTCGCATTAGAAAGAAGCCACTAGTACGCCTTCCTTCGGATGAGAAGGAAACCCGAGGTCTCGTGCGGCGTACGATGGTATTTGCACATGAAAGAACCAGAACCCTCTATACTGTTCAACCACTAGAGCAGCAAAATTCAAGTGAAGGAGCTCGCCTCCTGGCGTACGTCGGTGGAATGTCCCAACAAACACAAGAGCGACGATTGAGTAGCATAGGGGTTGCTGCCTAGGTCAGCAGCCGGCTGCTAAAACAATCCCGTCCATCACATCGCACATGTTTCCCAGGAGAGAAAAAAATGGGTAATGAACGCTACCGTGGGCGGGAAAACAGTTCATAGTTCCTTTGGTTTTGTGGGTATGGTTTTGCTGCGTTCAGTATGATCACGAAGCTCCCGAATGGTCAATTATTTTTTAATTTGAAAACTACTCGCGTTTAAATGAAAACCGTCGTGGAATGCAAACTTTATTCTTGTTGGTGACCTACATGGATATTATATGCTATAAAAGATAACCGTTTCGCCAATTTATTTTATCTGTTGCATATTTATCGGAAATTCTGGCAATATGGAAGGCATCCTTCCGCCAATATGAAAATCCGATATCCGCCTTCTGTATAGTGATGAAACCTTAGGCTGTATGAGCATTTCAGAGGTGGGGGGGTGGGCATATGTATATAGGCAGAAATCTTACAATTTTGGTACAGAGATCGTCAATTCGTGAGCTCCTTTGAGGGCATTAGAGAAGGGCAAGCCATAATATATAAGATAATTCGCGATATTTGCATAATGCAATCGATAACTAATAACTATCTTAAAATTACTGAATACACATACGGAAGCTGATTGTCTCAAAGATTTAAACCATGCATCTCAGGAATGCAGCCAGCGGGTCAAATTCTTCCCGCGATGGTCTTTCGTGCAGCATGTAGAGAATTACAGGTACATTTGAAAGAAGTCACAGTAAACGTATAGGTAAACGTTTTGTACATTAAGTAATTAAATATGCATAAAATCCTATATAACACTATAGTAGTTATTATACAAATGGGAGGTGCATGTGGCCCACAGAAAGTTTCACCATGGGGAATATAGGTGCGTTTTGGCGATTGACCTGGTCAATTGTGGTTTGACCATGGTCTGATGTTTGGTCTGACCAAAAGAACTGACCAAAGGGGATCGCTAAAACGCTTTGGTTTGAAATGTTGGGACGCATGACAACGTAATGAAACATAACTCCCCCACTTAAAACTTAAAAACGAAAGCCCTGAACTTAAAATCAGATGCCCTGAACTAAATAACGAATTCCCTTAACTTAAAAACAAATTAAAATAAAAAAAACGAATATACTACAACGAAAAAAAAAATCAACTGAATTGATTCACTAAAAATCGAATTCCCTAACATTAAAGAAATCAATCCACTAAACTAAAAACACTAATACACTAAAATAATGAAAGAAAAAGAATTCACAAAACTAAAAAAAAATTACTTAAAAGCGTTGGGAATTATGTTCTCTAAAAGTCGTTGGAGAACGCTGCCATTTCCTATCTCCCTTAGACCAAACCAACTTACCACACTTTTATTTTGGTTATGCTAGTCACCCTTTGGTCTGACCAAAGTTGACCAAAGTGACAGACCAAGTCTGCTTGTGCACCGCCAAAACGCATTGTTTCTAAAACAATGTGACCAAAGTTGACTTGGTCAATCGCCAAAACGTGCCTTATGACCTTCCAATAAAGTGATTTTGAGACCACTGATTTAAACAATTCCTGAGGTGGAGAAGCTGAGTTTCGTTGGACACTAGTTCTCGTCACGTCACTGAAATTAAGCAATGCAACCCAAGTTAGTAGCAAGATAGGTGGTTGGGTATGACAGTGGGATGGTGCTAATTTCCCCTCTCCTACACCCCTTACTTCGACCCCACTCTACCATCTATGAGCAGCCTCTGCAGAGTCATTATGGCTGCTTGGCTGACTCCCCAACCCATTAGCATAACATACTGACAGTACATACTAGAGTTGCCACAAAACCTTGACTCATAGTTTGTAGACTGTTTTTTGATATGTCAACCATTACTACAAAACTTGGAAAATTTAAATCAAAAGTAGTTTCATTATGATCAAAACTTAGGTGTAGGGCCTTGTCACAATATAAAGAAGGTTAGACAGTATGGCAACTGAATAGCAAAATTATTAAGAGTGAGAAACGGCGCCACCTGGCGGCAAGAAAGTGAATGTTGTACTGCTTGCTTTATTTTGGGTGGGTGAATTGTCATTTAAAATTAAAAATGTGAGTTCCTAAGGGAGGTTATTTTTCAGAAATTAATCGCAGGAACAATTCTGGGAGTGCACATATTTTAAAAATTATGAACACAATCCATCTGCTAGTGGCAGCTCAAAGGAATCCAATAATCTGCATGTTGTTCTTCAACATTTTTGGAAAACTTAGTGACTCCAGAGGAGTGATTTGGGATCAACGTTCCAAAACAATGGGGTGATAGTCTGGCATGACCCATAGAATCATTGGGGGATGGTTGAAGTGGAGACAGGCAAGTGGAGTCCTGTGTAATAAGAGGGTCCCAATACAGTTGAAAGGGAAGCTTTACAGGGCAGTGATTAGGCCAGCTAAGGTACATGTATCAGAGTGCTTGGCAGTAAGGAAGAGCCACGTGAATAGAACGCAAGTATCTGAGATGCAAAAGCTGCAGTATATCAGCAGGGTGTCCAGAGCTGATAGAACAAGGAATGAGTATATTAAAGGGAAAAGGAGAAAAAAGGGATGGGGACAAGACCAGTATATTGAATGAAGTACTAGCAACTACTGCTAAAAAAATAAGAAACTAGTTTAGACTTAACTTTCATCATCTTCTATGCTATAGTCCACTCTTCTTCTTTTGTGGCCTGTTGGTGACAATCCTCTGGAAATTTTTTTCAAAATACCATTGGAATTAATGTCAACAAAACATATAAATTACAAACTGTAAAATACATAAATTACAAAACAAATAATTAACTAACCAATACTTATCTTTGTGTTGAGAAGGTAATGAGTTTTCCAAGGAGGTTCTTGCTTCATCAAGGTAACTGGAGATGGTTTTGGTGCTGATTTAATAAGGACCATCGATGATCCTATTGTCTGTGGTAGGTGTGAGAGTTCTTTGGAATAAAATATTCTACACAGAGAGTAGTCAGTTTGAGTTAAGTGGTATTAACACATTATTATGCTGACAGTGCAAAGGTATTTTATTT
The DNA here is from genome assembly GCA_013389805.1 of Trigoniulus corallinus. Taxonomy (NCBI): domain Eukaryota; kingdom Metazoa; phylum Arthropoda; class Diplopoda; order Spirobolida; family Trigoniulidae; genus Trigoniulus; species Trigoniulus corallinus. The sequence continues at coordinate 1,378,286 of JAAFCE010008833.1, forward strand.
ATTTGTTATTTTTATGTTATGTTTAATAAAATACTTTTGCACTATCAGCCTAATAATGTGTTAATATCACTATGAAGATAATGTGATAATATCATGATGAAAAAGAAGTTTATAAGGTTTGAGTGTAAGGTGAAGTGTTTCACATGTAAGTAAAAAACGTGAAGTTGAAGGAGTTTATAGTAAAATTTCATGTTGTCACTTGTTGTTATTACTTTGTATGCAATATGATTTATGGCACAATGGCATTTTATATATTAGATTGAGTTTTTTTTTATTGAATTTTCTGTAATGATAATGCAGGAGTTGGGAATACTCCATTGAAATATACAGTATATACAGTAATAGGTTTAGTTTTTACTTTGTATAAACGCTTTAGAAAGATTAACATGGGAATGCACATACTGTCTAATTTTCTTTATACTGTGGCCTGATGCCAATTGCTGGGATAGTACAAAACTGCTAGAAACCCCATGATTAATAAAAGCCTAAAATTCTAAACGAAAGATGCGTCGTGACAAATGAAAGCCTAATGCAACATAACCTCACCAAACTTATAAGAGTCTAACCTAACTGATACAGTGAAACAGAAAGCCTTCAATGAAATCATTTTTCTCTGTGCTCATGCTAAAATCAGTTAAAAAAATTATGTGCTGAGGCTTGAATTACATCTTTGGGATGGAATCTGGATTTGACCTTGCCATAGGAGGAAATGAGTTAGGAATTATAATGCTGTACTTCGTAATTTTCTTTTGCGGAAGTTAGGTAACATGTTGTCTTTTACAGGTCAGCCAAAATCGAAACATGGAAATAAATTGGAGCGGGTCAATCAACACTGGAATAAGTTTATTGATAAATATAAGTTAACAGCATCCAAGAAAATATCAAACTTACAATCTGGAAACAAGTCGGAAAGTTCAGGGTGCGTAATACTGTACATATTTATTCTCTATTGATTGACAACTGGGTGAGTTACATAGCCCTAAATTTATGCAATAAACCTGGTTCTGTGGCTTGAGACACTGGTGAGAGTAGCACTCAAACAATGGCAAAATTTTGATGTCAACCACAGGTGGTATGAAATTGTGCCTGTTGTGGTTCAATGGAAGAAGAGAAGGCTTGGAAAATGCCTGTGAGGTGGTGCACATAGCACAGAATTCTAACAGCCAATATAAATCAAAGAGCAGAGGTTGTTAAAAAAGTAATAACCAATCAAACGTGCATGACACTTGTTGGCATCAAATGCAGTTAACTACCTCCCAACTTTGGTTGATTTCTCTCTTCCCCGCCAGAAAACTGTAGTCTACTCAAGGAAGACATCACTACAACAGGGGCCCCCTTCAATATTTCAATTTTACTTCAATGCTCAAAATATGGAGAGGACGTTAATTTGATATTTGCATTCGGGCAATGACAGCCCTGGCCCTGCTCATTATAATGATATATAAAAGGACTATAAATTTTACTGCAAATTTCATGCATTGCTAATATCCAAATTGGAGTTTCAAAATTGTAAGATCCGTCTACGAAATCATTATTATACCATGTTTTATATACACATATTCTATATTACAAAAAATGTCTAAACTGAGGAAAGATTTGTATTGTTTTATAAATTGGGAAAAATAAAAATTCCTCCACTGTTGACCTTCTTTCAACCTCAGTGCCATTTCACGCACTTGTAGGGTCCAAAATGCAATCTACCCTACTTTTTTAGAAGCCTTGCCATCCACTGTATAACCTATTTATTAGTCACATACCTTTATGTCAGGGGTGGCCAAATTTAAGAAATAATATTTCCTGCTGGGCCATGCACCCATTTTTTGTTATATTAAAGTAACATGCAGCTTTGACCACATCACCACTACTGAGTATGTGAGATCATTGTCAAACGCTTGCCTTGTTGATGCCAACTCGCGATATAATGTTGTTTTGGTGATATGTACACTAATTTTATGTTTACCTGACCTACACTGTGTAAAAAAGTTTTTGGACACCCAACATAATAATGTTCCAATGGCTGTACTTTTTATATAAATAAAGATAAGCAGGCGATTCCAATTTGAAATCTGTGGTCTAAACCCTCAGGAAACACAGTGTGAAAGGCATTTTGAAAAATAATTATCGAGAAAGGAAATATAGCATCAAAATATGCAAAATAAGTTTTTGGACACTTCGGCCTTTGCACCCCTTTTGGTGCACTTTATGAATGTTATATAAAGCTGTCAGCATACATTGGTTCCATGATATGTAACCTTTGTTTGGAGTCATCTTAGTTTTTTATTATAATCTAAAAAATGAGAGATCCATATGAAATACGTAAGCTAATCATTCGTTTATGTTAGGATGGGAATTCACTGCAAAAAATTTTAAAAATCGTGCATAGACCATTGACAACTGTTAATTCAATAATATGAATATGTGTATTTACCAAACAAACTGAGGACAAACCACGTTGTGGACGTCCATTGAAGCTAAATGACCTCAATCACAGTGCAGTTCTTGTGGCTGTTCGAGAAATCCCCCACATTAGTGCACCAAAACTTGCTGCCATGTTAGAATGGGATTAGCTCAAAGTGTGAGATGGAAGATAGATATTAAGAAAGGCAGGCTATCATGGCCAGGTTCCTTGGAAAAAAAACCCTTATCAGCAAAGTTAAAAAACGCAAATGCCTGCAGTTTGCTAAGAACCACGTCAATGAGCCCCAGAGCTTTTGGAACTCTGTCATCTTTAGTAATGAGTTCAAATTTAACATCTTTTCATCAGATGGATGCATTAAGGTGTGGAGAAATGCCAACCAAGAGTTGGAACTGAAGAACCTGTGCCCTGCTGTGAAGCATGGTGGTGTTAGTGTTTTAGTGTGGGGCTGTATGAGTGCTTCTGCCTGTTGGAATCTGGTATTCATCGATGGGATTATGGACAGGAATGTGTACTTGGATATACTCCATGCCAATTTGAAACAGTGCTGAGATTTTGGGCCATAATGGCTCATTTATCTGCCAGCCAGATAATGACCCAAAACATACAGCCGAAGTTGTGAAGGAATGGCTGATATGGAACATGGCTAAACAGCTCCATACACCCCCACAATCACTGAACATTAACCCAAATGAACATCTGTGGGATGAACTTGGCAGGAGAGTAGCCCTTCATGACATCAGGACCAAGGAAGACCTGAAATCCAACTCCATCAGCCTAGAAACCTCAAAACAACTGGTGTGCACCATGCAAAAGATGCTCCATGGCATTGTCAAGACTTAAAAGAACTATCATTTATTTTCTGTAATAATGAAGGATTAGGAAGTGTCTGAAAACTTATTTTGCATAAAAGTGGGCAAGGTTCACTTCTTGATGCTATATTTTCTTTCTCGATAATTATTTTTCAAAACGTCTATCACACTTTTTTCTGAGGGTTTAGACCACATATTTCAATTTGGAATTGCTTGTTTATCTTTATTTATATAAAAAGTACAGCCATTGGAACATTATTATGTTGGGTGTCTGAAAACTTTTTTCACAGTGTAGCTCCACGGGCTGCAACATGACACCTGGTGGGCCTCATGTTGGCCACCCCTGCTTTACATTCTAATGAACCATAACCTTATCATCCCAATTTCATGGAATAATACAATGGTGGGGACGTGGATGCATGACTATATAGTTGAAGATGAAAATTATTCATTATGTGACTGCCTTTTGACAATATTTGATTCAGAAGGCTATACCAGATTATAAAGATGACATGGAATAGATGTTTTCTTGCATGTTGTATGAGATATTGTTTTTGTGTTTCATTGAAATATTTTTTTTTAAAAAAACTAAATTTCTTTAAGTTGTAAAAATGTTTTTGACTGTTTAGTGATTCCTTTTCTTTAATTTAGGTGTGAATGATGATGTTACAAAAGTTGTTTATATAGTGTAAAATAAAATTATATTTACAAGCATATAATAATACTTAAATTTTAAATACATTATTAATATGATGGATATTTATAGTGAGGTGAAGTACAGGTATACAGGATGAATTTTAATAAAACCAAGAAACTCCAGGGACTGATTCCTGACTGGAAATGGAGGAAAGAAGGTCCTATGAAATGTGTCCAGAAATGGATAGTGTGCATGCAATGACAACAAATCATCCCAAAACACAGTACATAGCTGAATCGCACCCATGTCACAACAGATGTTCAATGTGGCCTCCATGGCATTTATGCACGTGTCCATACAATGTATCATGGATAATGCGACCGACGGTCTGTACATCCCAAACTGGTTCAGCATACACAACGCTTTTCAGACACCCCAGAGATAAATATCCAGACGGTTTAAGTCCTGTGATCTAGCAGGCCATGCTACAGGGCCTCCGTGCCCTATCCAACCTCTGGGGAGGATGTTGTTGAGGTGTCAATGAACTGTATTACTGAAGTGTGCTGGTGCTCCATCATGCAGAAACTACATACCCTGTCTTATTGCCAAAGGCACATTCTCAAACAAACGAGGCAGAGTATTCTGCAGGAATTCCAGGTATGTTCCTCTGTTGAGGCATTGTGGAAAAATAACTGGTCCAAGTATGTGTTTGCTAAGAATCCATGCCCAAACATTGATGCTGAACCAATGCGGATGAGACGCTTCAACCATTCCCTGAGGATTTTCTGTAGACCACAGATGATGATTATGCAAATTCATGTGGTGCACAAACCATCAATGAATTGCTTCCCATCGCAGGAAATGTGCTGGTGATAATCCTTGCACTCATTGGAAGTGACAGGGATAATAGCAGTTGTCATGCAGGATACACAAATGGGCCACTTGCTGGAACTTGTATTAGGGTTCATCTCAATATCCTGTAGAACCTGTTCCCCTAAATCTGGTGTATGCACAGACTGCCACCTCACTACACGTTCATGTGCCTCAAAGGACCCATGATAACACAAACGCCCAAAAATGGCTGGAAAGGTTTTGTGATGTGGTTGGCGTCTGTGAGGATACTTGTTTTGGTATAGCCATGTTGCCTCTTGACTGCCGCCATAAGCTTGGCGGTAAACAACATCATCTCAGCTTGTTCCTGAAATGAATACCAGGCCATTCTGCTAGACCAGACAATATGCTGCTTCAATCATGCAATCTGCAACACCCAAGAAACACTTGAAGTGGTCAGAGAAAATATGTCATTTGTCAATGCCAATTACCATGGCAATGATGCATTTTTGCACAGATGATCGTAGGACCTTTTTTCCCTCCATTTCCAGTCAGGAATCCGTCACTGCAGTTTGTCGGTTTTATTAAAATTCACCCTGTATATTTTAAAATTTTAAGTTTGATGATTATTCTGCCACGGATTGTAATGGAAAATCAGGGTAGTCCCAACGCCCTCTTAATTGCAGCCTAATTTTTGGGAGCAAATCAAAAACCTATTGTCATTCATGCCATTCATGGCACCTTGTACGTGCGAGTGACATCGTACATAACCCTGGACCATAGTTTTACTTCACATCCCACAGAAGGTTCACTAAGGACTTACAATATCTCATCCAAAAAAAGCCAACTCCCTCAACTACTGAACCTATACTTACTAATGCAGTATTTGGCGTGCTACCTCTGCACCACCTAGATGTGAGATGTATACATGTGGCAACAATTCAAAAATTAGCAGCAATTTTAAAATTTAAGCATTATAGCAATAAGATTAACAAATTATTATAATAATGAATCTCGGATATGAATAGCCAATTGTCACAGCAATGTGATTCACAGTGTAGTCTGTGTGATAGCAGGGTCCCAACCATGTTGAAAGAAAGGTTTTACATGACAGTAGCTATATGGATCAGAGTGTTAGGCAGTGAGGAAGTACCACGTACAGTAATTAGATTACAAATACAGTTAAACCTCTCATTTGGTCCACCTCATAGAAAGGTCCTCTTATTTAAAGAACGGAAAATTCCCTCATAGGCCTACATGTGCAGTACTTTTTACCCCTCTAATAGGTCCACCCCTGACCCCGGTCGAAGGTCCGCTGTCCACAATGTGACCCAACCCTTTCAATGGGTCGAAATATCACGTGAAATTTAGTGTATAAAAGAGGATAATTCAACGCTGTTATCTTAATTTCCTATAATCTTAAATCTGTATAAAGTGGAAGAGTTTTTTAATAATGGTTGCAAAGAAGCCTTCGGCTGCAGCAGGGTCGGGTCTACAGGTTGTAGCCCTCCACTCCCGCCCCTCCCCCACCTGGTCCCCGCCCCTCCAACACCACCATGCTCCTAACCGCAACCTGCTCCCACATCCTGGAGGAAAGCTACTTTAATCATCCTTTGCTTTACAATACTGTATTAACTAATTTCCATTTTCTGACTAAGGGGCCCCAAATTCCACCTTCGTAATCTAACATTTGCCCCTATGCTTCCTGAAAATACTTTGACTGGGGGCACCCCAGCCAGGCGTCTGGAACCCACAGTAATATTGGTTTTGTTTGTTTGTTTGAGTTTAATGTCCCATCAACTACGAGGTCATTAGAGACCCGTCCACTGTATAGTTCTAATGCATATACTGCACAGACACTACGCTAATGCGACGATTATTGGGTATTAGCAGTACCCAGCTTTCCCGAGCGACCACCCATGTCAGTACTAACTGGGCGTGCGTTGCTTAACTTCAGTGATCAGACGAGAACTGGTGTGTCCAACGCAACTCGCCGCTCCAGTAATATTGGTGCTGCTTACTGTGGGGGGGGGGGGGATGGCGGCCTTCCAATTCAAAAGAGTGAAAATGGATTAATAAACCTTTGTTCACCCCATAATAGGCCCACCCCTTCGATGGGTGGACCAATTAGAGAAGTTGCTATGTCGCTGAGATGCAAATACTGCATGGTACATGAGTGGGGTGTCGAGAGCTAATAGTATTAGGAATGAGTATATTAGAGGTAGCCTTGGGGTTAGGGAGAGTAAATGGAGGTGGTTTGGACACGTAATGAGAAGAGTAGAGGAGGTGCTCGTTAGGTACATTACAGGAATGCAGGTGGTTACAGGAATACATATGGTAGTGTGTGGGGTGAATGGGGACGTGGTGTAAGATAGGCGAGATTGGAGGGCCGAAGCCCGCGAACCCGACCTTGCCACAGGCGGGATAACGGTTTGTTCATGATGATGATTGTTTTTGTTATATATGAAAACAATAAAATTGTGTGAATTACTACTAGCCTTTCATTTCGCATTTGCAGGGCAACACTGCTGAAGATCAAGACTGGGCTTACTCAAAATTCTGGAGACGAGAAAGAAAGTCAACATGGCTACAACTCGGTTTTGGCAGAGAAAATCCCAACAGATGCCTTTAAAAAGAAAGGTACATTTGATTATGAAAGGTTTATATGCCACAAATGCACTAAAATGCAGAGAATATGCTGTAAAATTAAATTATTTTTATGTTCAGTAAACTAAACTTTTGCAAGGTTTGACGACATGACTTACTCTCTGGTCATCCCTTTGAAGGGAAAATCAACGGTTTTTTTTTTAAGATTTTGCATTCAACTTTCTAATTTACTTTTTATAGGTTTGTGGGATTCTCACTTTCTGAGCTTTTCTAAAAAACTATAGTAAGCTTTTGTTTTTAATTTTTTTTTTATTTTATTTCGTTCTCACATTTTTATTTCTGTTTACTTAAGTAATTTCGACAGCCGATATCCATTTATAGCGTATAATTTTATCTAGAGGTTATTATTAACTAGAATTTTGATATTAATTCAGCTTATGGTGATCATGCAGTCAGGAATACGAAAATTTTAGAGAACAATTGAAAAACCACTGAAGAAAAACGAAAATACCGTGTTTATGAGTTGCCCTCACCCAAAAATTAATTATTACGACATTAGGCCCTTGTTAATCCGCAAGGAGCAGATAACTCCAATAATGTAAAAGTATAATGCAAAAGAACGGATAACTGAGGGTTCCTATTGGAGCGCATATAAATACCGTATTTATTCCAATAAACGCCGCGCCGTTTATTTATTTCGTGGCGTTTTTGGTGTGGCGCTTATTAGAGGGCGGCGTTTATATAATTTGTGAGCTTTTTGTCGACGATATTGGCAGCCATCATCATCTTCATACCCTTATCCCACTTGTGGCAGGGTCGGGTCTGCTGGTCCACTGAACGTTCTCTGACTGGGGTCACCCAGGAAGGCGTCTGGAAACCCGCAGGAATACTGGCTAAGGCTGTCTGATGCGATCCATAGAATCAATGGGGGATGGGTGAAGTGGAGACAGGCAAGCAGAGTCATGTGTGATAGGAGGGTCTCCATCAAGTTAAAAGGGAAGTTCTACAGGGCAGTGGTTAGGACAACTATGCTATATATGAATCAGAGGGTAGGGCAGTGAAGAAGAGCCATGTCAATAGAATGCAAGTAGCCAAGATGCCAATGCTGCGGTAATGTGGTACATGAGTGATGTGTCAAGAGCTGATAGAATTAGGAATGAGTATATTCGAGGTAGCCTTGGGGTGGTGGTCATCGCCGAAAAAATGAGGGTGAATAGGTTGAGGTGGTATGGACACAATGAGAAGAGGAGAGGAGCTCGTTAGGTCCATTTCAGGAATGCAGGTGGTCGGAAGCACCCGGGGTAGGGGGATACCAAAGCAGACGTGGGAGCTGGTTGTCTGTAAAGCTATTGGCAGCGTGTGGGGATGAGGACCTTGTGGAAGATAGACGAGAGTGGAGGGTTAAAATTCGCAGACCCGAACCTGCCACAGGCGGGATAAGGGTATGATGGTGATGTATGTGAGGGTATGCCGGCCTACCCCCACTGTTTGTTCCAAAAATATTTTACCACTAGCAAAAAATTGCTGCGGCGATTATTGGAGGGCGGCGTTTAATACTTTTTTGGCCCTGATTGTGCGCCGCTTAATAGAGGACTGCTGTTTTTGGAATAAATACGGTATGTAATATAAACGAGATTGTCAAATGTTTAAATGGACATATCGACACCTCAGTAAAACATCGCAAGCGACATTTCATAAATCTTACAGGAAATGAGAAAAACGTCTTATTTTCTTATTTATTGCTGGTTTTTGAAACTGTAAAGTTTATTGTAATCGAAGTGCGCCACATAATATTTAAATTAGGGTAATTTCAAAGTAAAAAATTTGTGATGTAAGTAAATTTTTGAAAAACGAGTGTTGCTTACGATTGTTTTTCAGGCCTGTTTGTTGTTGTTGTTTAAGGTCCCGTCAACTACAAGGTCATTAGAGACCCGTCCACTGCATAGTTCTAATGCATATGCTGCACAGACACTACACTAATGCGACGATTATTGGGTATTAGCAGTACCCAGCTTCCCCAAGCGACCACCCATGCTAGTACTAACTGGGCTTGCGTTGCTTAACTTCAGTGATCAGACTAGAACCGGTGCACCCAACGCAACTCGCCGCTCCCTTTTTAGGCCTAGATATGAAGGCTAGGCGCTTACAAATTGGCACTTGCAATATTATTTCTTCCGGCCAAGAAATCAGAGTGATATTTTAATTTTATAATCGTGCCTGTTGTACGCATTTATAGACCTTTCTGGGATAGTTACAATTCTTTTGAAGCAGATCTTATTTGAAAAAGTCATTTTAAGGGAAATTGTAAGTGCCATTTTATCATAAGTGCCATAGAAAATGTTGCTTAAAATAGAAAAAAAATGCGTTGGGGCTTAAAATTTAATTTTTTTGGACATTGAAAAATAAAATGACTATTTTATTCGGACTAAAACTATATACAGTAAGTCCTCAACTTACGCGATTAATTGGTTCCGGGGGTTTTCACGTAAGTCAAGGAAAGCACTATATTAAGCAATTTTGACAAAAAGTATTTTAGTTTTAAACGTTAGGTGAAAGTCAAATAGCTCTATCTAGATAACCTAAGCAAATATTATTTATTGCACATATTTATTTGACATATTGCACATAACAGTCTGCATACAGACTGTATTTATCATGAACTACTTCAAGTATTGGTCCAGTGTTGTCTTTTAGTCCTGTGCGATAGGAGGGTCCCAGTAAAGCTGAAAGGGATGTTCTACAGGGCAGTGGTTAGGCCAGCTATGCTATACGGATCAGAGTGTTGGGCAGTGAGGAAGTGCCACGTCAATAGAATGCAAGTAGACGATATGCGATATGCGATAGACGATGTGTCGAGAGCTGATAGAATTAGGAATGAGTGTATTAGAGGTACCTTGGGGGTGGTAGACATTACATAAAGCAAAGCGCACAACTGAGTTACCCTACCACCACAGTGTCACACCTAAGGCTAGGCGCTCACTATAGTCCTGACTGTCTGATGGCTGTCAGTGTGCTCAGCTCAGGCAGTGAAAACCAATGGGTAGCAAGGCGGCTAATAGCGAAAACTGATTAACAATTACGTACATAGTACATAGACTGTTGTCAAACAGTCTTGGCTATACAGTGTGCACCTAGCCTAAAAATTTTTTTTGTTTAAAAAAAATCACGTAAGTCCGAAATCACATAAGTCGAAATCGCATAAGTCGAGGACTTACTGTACAGCATTACTAAGAATATAATGTGCAGAATGCGATTAAATTTAAACTGAAAATCTAAAAATAAAAGTCGCTGATCATGTATTACCAGCAATGTGTCTATATTGGTTTATTTGGAAATTGCATCTATGTTAGCATATAATTTTATAGCAATTTGAACGAATAGGAAAAAAATTAGGAAGAACTTTTATCCTGTTTTGAAAAGAAAAATCCATTGATCAGAGTATATATCAACAAAGCGATTAAAAAAATGGAACGGTTAAACTGGGGGTTGAATAAACGAGGGTTTACTGTATTAATAGCATGGCTTTTATTTCAATCGTCCACAGGAGTGTTACGGAACTAGGCATTATGCCTAGTTTCGTGGCACGTGACGTGAGAGAGAATAGCACCTGAGCAGACGACAAAATTATGACGTCAATCACAGGCGCCAGGCGAAATAGCGCCTGTTGTAGCTCCGTGGCAGGCGAAAAATCATGCAAAGTGTAAAGGTTTCCAAAAATATCTGTGAGGTGGCGCCCACAGCACAAAAATCTAACAGCCAATAAAATTTAAATAGTTAACATTGTTCGAAATCCAATAGCCAATGAAATGCACATGACAGTCGCAAGCAAGAAATGCAGTTGACTACATCTTAACTCCACTTTTCGGTTTGTTCCACGCTACTGTGCCAAAAAAGTTGAGTTCCTACGTCATCAGTTTCTGTGGCATTTCGTTTGCTCGAACCAAGGCCTCCTAGATAACAAGGCCTTTGCAGTGTGACGTCACTGGCTAGTGACATCACACAAAGTATTGCTAGCACACTATGTGAACGACCATATTGTGTGCATTTCAAGCGTCTTTTTTAAATTTATATTTGAGTTGAATTTTTAAACTCAAATCATTTTCCAATGTAAATCATCTAATATTTGGATTGTGCCATGTAATTGTGTTGTGCCTGGATGCCAGAGAAACTACAGAAGTGGACCTAAAGTTAATATTTTCAGTTTTTCAAAACCCCAAAATGGATTATAGCTAGTAACAGAAAGGCTTCCAGATTGACCAAGCATTGAATGGTAAGCAGATTTAATATTGAACCCATAGGCTTATATAAATTAGATACACTATGTTTTTACTAATGTTTTACACAAAGCACATCATTCAAGCTAAGAATATGGCAGCCAAGATGTTGCATATGTATTTTAAGAAAAGAATAATCATAGGGGGTAGAAAAGTTAGGTATACATGTTATGTTAGGTATGTTGGGTTATATATGTTAGATTAGGTTAGTTATGTTAGGTGAGCTGTGTTAGGCATATATGTTAGGTTAGGTTAGTGATGTTAGGTATACATGTTAGGTTAGATATGTTCTGTATACTTGTATGCCTAACATCTATACAAAAGCTCCTAACCCTTTTTCTGCCTATGGTAGAGTTGGGTACCCATCTTGTCCCTCTGAATATTCTCCCTCCATGGTGAATGTCTTTTTGAGCACCCAGGGGCAGATCAAGGGGGTAGCCCTTCAAAAAATGGGTGTCCAAAATATTTTTAAATATTCAGAATCCCTTAGAATACATACCATGTCTCCATATATTATATAGGTCCTCTACTGCCCTTTAGACAATGTCCTATCTTCAGTGGTTTAGCCAACTGTAGATTGGACTGGCAGTGTAGAAATGGGAAAAGGAAATTCAAAAATGTCTCATCAGTTGCAAAGTTGAATCATGCATCAATTGAAATATGTACCCCATTGAAGCACTGAGGGGGGAACAATTGCAGCATTGCTCCCCCTCTGGATCCACCCCTGCTGGGCCCTAATAACCACTGATGTCAATGGGCCCTAAAACCCTAACAAGCAACAACAACAACAACAACAACCTCCTTTTATGAGTATTTTTCATGTGAAATTAATTTTAAAAGTTTTCTAATAAGAATGCCATTGAAGCACTACAATCCACACCTAAGCAAATCTTCCCTATGGTTTAGACACTTGCACAGCTATTGGAAAAAATCAAAATAATAATATTGAGAGGAAGAAGTCTACAAGAGGTTAAAATTGAAAATTAAGCATTAAAGTATGTGTTTTAAATGCATGTGTTTCTTACAAAAATTTAAAAATAAATTAATATTTTCATGCTGTCTATTCAGTCAAACCAATATTTACATGTGCATTTAAAATCTATTTTATATTTTATGAATAAATATCTCATTGCTTTGTAAGGGCAAGCGTCATCATTCATCATTATTTTCAGTAGGTCTTAGCACTACTTAGGATGACGTCACGAAACAGTGAGAAGGCCTTCTGTTTAGGAGGTCTTGCTCGAACGCAATTTACATCGGTGCCGCGTGCCAAGGAACCAGGCTAAAATTAAAAAGATTGGCAGAAGCACTGGCGGCTCATGGGGCAGACAAACAGACAGTTGCCTAGGGCAGCTAATTTCGAAGGGGTGGCCGAAATTTGAAATGTTGTTCCCTACTATGCAGTCTATCCGTCATTTAAAATGTTCACTCCTGGGGTTCCCAAATGTTGGCTTTCTCGACGCGCTGGTGTTGCAAGACCCATAGCAATGCATTGGCAATGGGATAAATGCCGAGGGCCTAATGGGTGCTTGCAGAATTTAGTAAAACAACTCCTAACCCCTTTTCCCACCTATGGCAGGGTGGGGTGCCCGTCTTTTTCCTCTGAATTGACACAAGGGCGATCTACTAGACGGAGTGTTTTTGCAGCCAGTTGACAACCGAAGTTAAAACCCCTATGCCTATTTATCGTTGGTCAGCTGTTGGTTGGGGCACTCCACCGCGCTCCTACACCTGGAGATTTGGTCTCATCTACTTGTTGCATAGTAGAGAGTTCTTGTACATGTAGATGACATCGTACACCACACAGGACTTCGGTTTTACCCCTCATACAAAGAAAGATGCACTCAGGGCCTCCTTTTTTGCCCAGTAAAGAAGCCAACCCACCTCCAGCATCTAACCTGGAACCCCTGATGCAGTTACTGGGATCGCTACCCACTGTTCCCCGAGCGTGTTAAGCTCGAATAATTTGAAACAATTTGTAAATTGGGTAGTATAATCCGACCATTTTACTCAGTCACCTCTGTGGTCAGTTCTTTACACAATTACATAGAGGCATTGTTTCTAATAAATTATTAAGACTCATTAAAGATGAAGTAATGTAATTATGCTACCATAAGTCTGGTTCCCTGGCATGCGACACCAACGACAATCCACATAAACTGATGACGTATTTACACTACCATTTTGTAAAGTAAGCACGAAATCAACGGTGAAGTTGAGTTGAGTTAGTTAACTGCATTTGTCGATGGAATGTGCCGCTCGAATTTTATTGGCTGTATGAATTTTTAAATAGTCTTCTGTTTACTTTTCATTGGTTTACTTATTTTTTTTTGGTTTTGGTGCCACCAACCGCTCATATTGAAGACTATTAATCACTTACATGAATATGCTCATGCCATGGAATCAAACCAGGCGCAATTTCTGTTGCAACCGTCTGCTCACGTGCTATTCTCATTTGTGTCGCGTGCCAGGGAACCAGTCTGTACTTATAATTCTAACCGTTTTATTCTGTTGCACACCACTAAGCCTGGTTCAGTGGCATGCGGCAAAAGCAAAAATAGCACACATCCAACCAGCAAAATGGTGACTGAAGCACTGTCGCCAAGACAAATAGCACCTGTACTGGTTCGGTGGTAGGGAGGCAATAGGACCCATGCCAATTGATTTTGACAATTTCCACTAGGTGGCGAACAGATCAAGTAGTTAAACATTCAAATGGGTGTCGTCTGCACTGCAATTAACCAGTCACAATCACGTGTCACTGTTGTGTGCTGAAAGCAGTTGACTGCCTCCCAACTCCATTGTTCCACCCATTGCTCGCTTCCCTTCCAACAAAATAGTGTGCTTATGTCACCATTCCATGTGGCGCTTCGTCTGCTCATGCCTACTGTCGCCTATAGCACGTGTCACTGAACCGGGCTTTATTGATTCTTGCCATTATTATAATTATTCTACTGCATACGTTTTTTGCAGATTGTTCACAGCAGGATCTGGATGTAATGGGTAACCGCTTACTCGATTGGTTTGCTGTTGTTATGTCAGATGCAAAAAGAAATAAATCACGTAGAAAAATCTATGGACTCAGTCCAGGTAATACATTCGATTTTTGAATTCCCTTTTTTTGGGTAAGGGAAATCCGTGGCATGCGACTGCAACACCTACAAGAATAGTGCTTGACTGGATGAAAGGCCACATAAACTGATGATAAGTGGAGTTGCGAAGTAGTTAACTGCATTTGTTGATGGATATGTCACATGCATCTGATTGGTGGTTGAAATTTAAAAATTTTTCTTTCAGTTCCATTGGTTTCTTTTTTTATTTGTAATCTTTGAAAGTTAATGTGATTTCGCTTATGCCACGGAATCACTCTAAGCAACTGGTAGGCGTCATAATTTTGCTGTCTGCTTGAGTGCTATTCTCGTCAGTGCTGCGTGCTATGGAATTAGGCCTGTGTCAGACTCTGGTTTGCTGGACTACCGATTAATCACCTATGCCATTCTCCTGGACTCTAGCATGGAGCCGTTTACCATGCTACTGCTGAGTGGGTATTTTTTGTGCCCTTGGTGCTTTACTTGTTATTAGTGGGTCCCTGAGTCGTTTCTCAGCAGTATCATTGCGTGGGTTGCTAGCACCCAGGGCAAGGCAATAATTGGCGCCCTGTTAGAAATCCATTCTTCTAGACCAGTGATCGCCAAACTCATCAGTTAAAAGAGCCAAATATCAGCAATACAATGATTGGGATTTCTTTTGAGAGCCAAATTTCTTAAACTTAACTAGGTAGTAACACCATTTATTAACTTAATAATGATCTTTTTTTATTGATAAAAACTGAATTTTTGGAAATGGCTGATTAGGGCCGATGCTATATTTTGCAGGGCCCCGTGCAAAGTAATGAAGTGAGGCCCTTCTGTAAATTGGTCCATTAATCCGAATGCACGGGGCCTGCCTCTGAAAAAGGACAGCCTCTTTCACAAAATCAAGCGAGCTCTCCACCCCCTGGGGAGTCATCCCCAAATGAGGTGGCGAGCTCCGGACTGACTCCCAGTCGACATCTAAGTTCACGGTATCCCTCACAGTGACTAAAAATGTGTGCCACTGTGAGAGGCTCCCAACAGGAGTCACACCAGGGTTCATCCTCACCTCGTAATATGTAGGAGTGGGTGAGGAAAGTGTGACCGATTCGCAGCTGAGTAATCACAACCTCCTCCCTACGTGACTGGCGGCACGAGGACTCCCAGTGCACTGGAGTGTCCTTCAGTGTGCAGATTTTGTTGGTGGTCTCCAAAAACCACTGGGACTGCCATTGTTCTTGGATGGCCCACTGCACCATCGGGAGAGCGTCAAAGGAGGGGACAGTAGTGTCAGGTACAACTGGCAGTTGGGCCACCTTCTGGGCATGGGCATCTGCCCTTTCATTGCCCATGATGCCAAAATGCCCCAGGACCCACATAAACACCACTGTCTTGCCCTGCTTGTGAATTGTGAGCAGTGAACTGTGCACACCCTGGACGATGGCATGTCTGCTATAGAGGGGGTGCAACAGCTGGAGGGAGGATAGGGAGTCAGTCGTAACCACAAAGTGTTGGTGATTCAAACGTTGGATGAGTTCCAGTGCTCTGTGCAGAGCAGTGAGTTCTGCAGTTAAGACACTGGTGACGCCTGGAAGGCGGCCCCCTATGAGATGACCAGTTGTAATAACTGACCAACCCACATGGCCCTGATAGGTCAGAGAGAGGCGTCCAAACTCTTGTTGGTACACCGATCTACGAGTACTGGCTTTTGGGAGGGCCATGAGTGTCAAATTAAAAATTGGCTCTGGTATTGTCCAGGGCTGCACAGAGGGCGGCAGTACAGGCTGCACCCTAGTTAGAGTCACACCCAGGCCAGTGATACCATCCATCCACCGCATGCCAAACGGAGGGGGAACCCCTGGCAGGCGGTTGAATGCCTGTCGCAGAGTGCAACTAAAAACGGCTGGGTGTGTAGAGTGCAGTGGCTGACCTTTGAGCCACAAAATATATGCTGCTGCCAAGCACTGCCACCACACAGTCAGTGGCGGTTCACCAGACTCAGCGTTAAGGCTGAGCACTGGACTTGTGCAGAATGCCCCAATGGACATCCGGATGCCAGCATGATGTATATTGTCCAGCATCCGGAGAGTTGATGGAGCGGCCAGGCCATAAACGATCGAAAGAGTGATTGGTATAGCCGAAGCATCACCATTCGATCTGCCCCAAAACCAGTTCCCTGCAGGCACTGCAGAATATTAAGGGGACAAAGGCATTTAGCCCTCAGCTCCTTCAAGTGTGGGACCCATGTCAGGCGGCTGTCAAAACGGAGACCAAGAAACCTGGCTGCCTCTACAACTGTAAGGAGGCGCCCATTCAGTGTAAGCTGACGCTCAGGGTGAAGCCCTCACTTATGACAGAAGTGCATCACTGTTGTTTTCTCAGGGGAGAACTTATAGCCATGTGAGTTGGCGAACTCATTGGCACTATTGAGTGCCAGTTGCAGTCGACGCTCAATGCCATGCATTGTGGCAGCCCGGTACCGGATGGAAAAGTCAGACGGCTGTGCCGGGGGGGGGGTGATTGGAGGAGGGAAAACCGTTCACCGCAACAGCAAAGAGCGTCACACTGAGGATGCTCCCCTGTGGGACACCATTCTCCTGCAGAAAGGCAGAGGAGTAGGTGTTATCCACATGCACTCTAAAGTCTGGTTGGACAAAAAGCTATGGAGGAAAAGCGGCATCTGTTAGCATCTGTTCCCCAGCTCTGGGGAACAGATGCCAATGCCGCCCTGAGCACCACCTCTGTGAAGTGGCTCACTAGATCATTGACCCAGTCAAAATCACACAGTGGGCGAAAGTGGATTCGACGGGCAAAACTCCTCCCAGTCTTCCTGACGCAGACACCACCGTGGTGGTTGTTGGGGCAATGCCCCACTTCCACTGCTAATCCTGATGGGGAAGTGGTCACTTCCACAAGGGTCAGACAGAACCTCCCATTGCAGACCTGGCGCCAACCCAGGAGAGCAGATGGAGATGTCGATACAGGAAAGACCACCAGTGGCAGTCATCACATGTGTGGGGGCACCTGTATTGAGGACAATGAGGCCATTATGTGACACCCATTGTTCCACACGGAGCCCTCGAGGGTTGCGACTGTCCAAGCCCCATTGGGGTTTATGGGCATTAAAATCTCCCATAATCAGAAAGGGTCTGGGAAGCTGGGCTGTGAGGGAGTCAAGGTCTGCCCATGGGATATCAATCCCAGGAGGCAGGTAGAGGGAACATAGAGTGGTGGGTACATTCAGTTGCAGTGAAACTGCCATGGCTTGGAGAGGCGTCTGCAAAGTGCTTGCATCCATTCCAGATCTCCAGATAGCCACCCCTCCCACAGGGTGGTTTTCCTGCTGCCGGGTGTCTGCATACATGTTGTAGCCCCATAACGAAAGTGGGGTATCACTATGGCAGAGGATCTCCTGGAGGGAGATGCAGATGGGGTTGTGCTGTGAGAGCAGAATTGTGATCTCGTCCCTCTTGTGGGTAAAACCTCAACAATTCCATTGAAGGAGATTCGCCATTAGGTGGGCTTTGGCGGTTTATTTCTATTCCTCCCTTTTTTCCGTCCCACAGCAGAAAAGGGCAGTGAGCAATTGGTGCAGTGGGCAATTGGGTCTTCCTCCGCCATCTCAAAGGAAGAATCCCCATCATGCTCCATTTGGGGCATGCTCCCACTCAGTGCTTTCTGCTGTTGGCCAAAGAGCCTGGGTGGACGGACCAAGGACACGCGCCCCACTGCGAGGCAGGGGGTGTCCCTGGTTTCTTCCCTCCTCTCTCACCCACCACCACCGCCATGTAGGGGGCCAGCTGGGCTGAGCCAGGAAGGGGGCTGCTCAAAGCAGATGCCTCTGTTTGATGAGAGGCATCTGTGGCCTCCAAGGAGGCTGGGCCAGAGACAGTGATGGAACCAGAAGAAACCTCTGGCATGGGGTCGGGATCTGTCTGGCAGCAAATGCTAGCACAGACCGGTATCCCATGGACCCTGCAGGCCTGAGTGGGCAAAAACGGATGAGTCGGGGGAGTTGTGGAGGTATGTCCGTCTGGGTGCAGACAGATGACACAGCAGCCACCTTTGCAGCACCAGCATAGGACAAGCCATGACTTGGCATCCCTGGCAAGGCTAGCAGCCGCCACGCATCTTGAAAACTGATACCCTTCTTGACACACAACTACTGAATAACACGTTCCTGCAACCAGGTGGGGCAATCTCGAGAAGAGGCGGGGTGGTTTCCCTTACAGTTGGTGCAATAAGGTGCAGTCTTACAAGGCTCGGCAGAATGGTCTCCCTGCCCACATGTGCCACACATTCGCCTAGCAGAACAGGAATTCTGGCCATGACCATACCTTTGGCACTTGAAGCAGTGAAGGGGGCTCGGAATGAAAGGACGTACTGGCAAGCAGAGGTTGCCGGCCCTGATGTATTCTGGCAACTTGGGCCTACCAAAGGTCAGCACCAAGATGTCAGAGGGGTGGGATTCTCCATCCCTACAAACCAAGGTGTGGCGGACAGTCACCACACCCTGGTCCTTGAGCTCCTCCACTATGTTCACCTCTGACTACCCACGTAAGTTGGGGCACCACACCACACCTCTACTGGTGTTTAGGGTGTGATGGGATTCGACCACAATGGGGAAATCACCGAGGTTCTGCATTTTAAGCAATGCCTCAGTCTGATGAGGGGCAGACGCCTCCACCAACAAGGTGCCATTGGAAGTTTCTTGATCGAAGTCACGTCATCAGCAACGCCCATAATGGCTTTGGCAATTAGGAAGGGCGAGGCCTTCCCCAAAGCTGCACCATACTCCCCAGATGTGGAAAGAAACTGGATCAGATAGTAAAAAGGGTTGGAAGGGGATTGTGCTGCACCTAAGGCCTCCTTAGATGCAGGAACATGCTTCCCACCGGCAGTGGAGCCCTGCACCTTAAGTGTGAGAGGTCGTTGCCTCTTGTTAAGGGCAGGTGTTGATGCAGTAGAAGGCACAGAATCGTTCCAGGGTCCAGACGGCTTACTGGGGGAACGTGGCCTCTTGCTTGGAGCACTACTCGTCTCCACAGGCTTAGTGGCCGTCGGCCCATTCAGTTGGTTGGAACCGAGGCCATCGTCTTCAGGCTCAACACAAGAACAAGTCCCAGACAGAAAAGAAGAAGACAATGGGGTGGGGTTATTTGATGATTCCACAGCATCTGTTTAGTTGTTGCCATAATATAAATTATTATGAATTCGCTGCTCGCTGCCCTCACCCACCACAGAGCCCAACAAGGGGACGCCCATTCGGGTCTCTAGGGTGCTCGGACAGGATACCATAAGGGTGGCATAATCCCCGAGTACCACACCAAAGGCATTGGGGTTTACTGCCGGTCCACTCACAGTAACCCTAGGGGGCCTAACCACTTATGCGCCCCTGACCTATTGACCAAGACTGGGTATCCGCCTTTGCCTCCCGTTTTCCCTGGAAGCTGTGGCCAAAGTGATGTGTTGGGGCTGTAGGCCACAGCCTTAATCCTCATTGTCTGTCAGCCAAGCCACAGGTGTGGGGTGGTCCAGAGATATCACAGGACATGCTCCTCCTCCATCACCAGGATCCGCTTTTCCCAGGGATGCGGGTCTCCACGCACGGCAAACACGTGGGTAGGCGTTTATTTTCAGTCACCTCTGTGAGGAGCCTACATCAACCGTTAACACGTCAAACCACAACTGTAGTTTAATCCAGGCGAAGACAAGACGGTCGTGTGAATCCACGATGGTTGTTTTGTCCAGTCTATGTCTTGAGAACCTCGTGTGCCTATTCTACCCCGAGCACACCGGGGATTTGGTCCGCAGGAGCTATTTATTTCACTCCTTCCCTCAGCACATCCAGGGGCTGACTAAGTCGCCATTCCCCAAACGCGCTGTGGGGATTCCCCTATCCGCCACCCAGGGACGTGCCAACGTATCAGTTTTCTCTGCCCGTGGGGTTTTTTTTCGTAACAGCGCGCGCTCTGTTATCACAGCCACTAATTGGCTCTGCCTCACGTAAGGAATCTTATGAAATCCTACTTCACGAAATTTCACTTATCGCGGTAGGGTCTGGAACCGATTAACCGCGATAAACGAGGGTTTACTGTACACCCTATCGATTCATATCCCCCCCCCCTCCTTCAGAAAATCCTGGGTACGCTACTGGGTCCATGGTTCTCTCTATACCAATGTTCGTCAAAATTTTTTGTCTAGCATACTGTAGATAGTACAGGTAAGTGCATTGTTAGATGTGGAGGGATTTAATGAAAATGCATTATTGATTGCATGCTGGAAGGCTACAATTAAGACAGTAAAAGGAATGTTCTTCTCTTTTTTAGCGTCATTCCCTGGTTATTGCAAGCAAGAAATAAAGTGGATGTTTCATCATTTAGATCAAAACAGTGATGCTTATTTGTCATTAAAGGAATTATACGATTTGGAACACGAATCTCATGAATACTGCTTGAAACCATTTTTGGAGCGATGTGACGTCAATAAAGATGCCTTGGTTTCTTCTCAGGAATGGTGCAAATGTTTCGATCGATCCGGTAAATTTTAATTTTTTATATAATAATAAGAAGGAGGTATTTATATTGCTATTGACGATTTAAGACAAATAACTGTCTATAAATGGTCTACGGGCGTCATTGATTGAATGTCAGTTGTTTCCTAAAGTAATTGCACCCATCAGCATCTTACATAAAACTGGGTGTGATGGGAGCGGCTTATTGCGTTGGAAACACCAGTTCCCTCCTATCACTGAAGTTATCCCAAGTTAGCCCATCGAATAGGCACATAATACTGACATAGGTGGCCGCTTGGCAAAACTGGGTACTGCTAATGCCCAAAAATCGCCGCATTAACCGTTAAACGCCCAGCGTAGTGTCTGTGCAGTCTCTGCATTAAGGCTCCCTCACACCAGCGCGAAACAATTTTCGTCACAGGAACACGCGCTGCGACGCGGTAGATTCACCTTGATATGCACACCAACGCGTGAGTATAGTTCTTTTTTTGACCAGCTTGTTCTCATTAATTCTATTATTTTTTAGGTGAATTTAGGGTAATTCTATTATTTTTTAGGTGGACTTTCGCAACCGTGGGCGCAATACATTCGCTTCGGTGTACACATGACCATTGCTTTTCATGGGTGGCGTTGCATGCGAATAATTCACCGCATAACATCCGCGGCGACTGCGATTTATTCGCGTTGGTGTGAGGGAGCCTTTAGAGCCATGCAGTGGGCGGGACTCTAATGACCTAGTTAAATAAAAGGCCATAAAATACCAACGAACGAACGAAAGAAACTGGGTATGGTTGTACGAGGGCTATTTTTTTTCAAGGCCCGATCGGTTGCAAGATGAAAACCACAGTGAAAATCTAAACTGTTTACGGCTCTCTCACACCAACGCCAATTAATCGAACTCGCCGCGGATCTTTTGTGGCGAATTATTCCCATCAAACGCTACCCATGACGAGCAATGCTCATGTGTACGCCGCAGCGAATGTATCGCGCCCGCGGTTGTGAAAGTGCAGCGAATTATGTAAATTAATTACAATCTGTGAATGGCACGGCTTCAGTCGGCATCGTTGTTCGAATTTTGACAGAAATAATGGCGTTCACAGAAAAACTAATAGAATTAATGCCTAGTTCCGTATCACCACACTTCAACGCTAATCACGTCGCCACTGATGACATCTTGATGACGTTTTGTGCTAGTGCGTTATGAAGGACCGCCAGCGCAGTTCCTTAAGTGCAGCGGATTATTTCAAGTCACCGCACGCCGCAGTCATGTCTTACATTATCCTCCGCCATTTTGCAAGCAGACAGCTCAACCGCAAGCCAATCAGAACGAAGTGTGACGTGCGGGACGCTAAGTGAGTTGACCACTGGTCAACGCAACTACCGTCATGCATAGCTACTCTGGAGCACCCCAAGTAGCAGTGTGACGTCACCATTATTTGTGCTGTGTCGTCTGATTCAACGGTAATAGCGTTAGCGCGTGGGTATACGGAACCAGGCATAATAAGAATGTATCCAACTAAACTGACGCGTTGGTGTGCATATGAAGGCGAATCCACCACGTTGCAGCGCGTGCTCCTGTTTGGTGGGGGTTCATGTGGCGAAAATTCCGCTGTGACTGTTTCGCGTCGGTGTGAGGGAGCCGTTATTTGGAACATTTAAGTACACATTCCAGCTATTCCTCTACATAGTCACCTCTCTGAGACATTTGACAATGCGTGGTATGAACTTTTCTATAGCTTCATTAAAGAAGGAAGCATCCTGTCCTTTTAGCCAATTCTGTATGAGTATACCGGTCTGCAGCTCGTTGTCTGAGTTATGCCTGGTTCCGTATACACACGCGCTAACGCTTTTACCGTTGAAAAGCTTTAACGCTTTTAACGCTTTTACGGTTGAGTCACCGCATGCCGCCGTCATGTCTTACATTATCCTTCGCCATTTTTCAAGCAGACAGCTCAACCGCCAGCCAATCAGAACGCAGCGTGATGTGCGGGACGCTATGTGAGTTGACCACTGGTCAACTCAACTACCGTCCCGCATAGCTGCTCTGCGACACCCCAAGTAGCAGTGTGACGTCACCATTTTTTGTGCTTTGTCGTCTGATTCAACGGTAAAAGCGTTAGTGCGTGTGTATACGGAACCAGGCATAAGATCGACTGGTTGTATGTTTATTTACAGAAAGCATCTTTTTATACATCAAACATTATGTTAGTATGTTATGCCAATGGGTTGGGTAGTAGGCAGAACTGTAAGGGAGCTTCTTGCGGGAGAGGAGAAGGAAGGTTTAGGGAATGTAGGAGAGGGAAATTAGTACCACCCGACATTCCCTGCCAACCACCCATGTTGAAACTAACTTGGATAACTTCAGTGATCTGGCGAGAACTGGTTTGCCCAATGTAACTCGGTCGCATGGCCTTCAATTCCTTCAAAATAAAAAATGAACTGTTTTTGCTAACAGCTAGTTTTACTATTTACAGAAAGGCCATGTATTGCTGCAAGAACTCGTGCACATTCAGTCCCCGTTGGTGAGTAATCTCTCCGTTTTAAATTGATGAACACTGAATTTCTTTGCCCTGGTGGGATGGACACTTGGAACATGGTCTCCCAATATGTCAAAGATATACTTTGTGATAGGAGGAGTGAGATGCATCAAGAAGTATCCAAGGCACATGCTAATAAATAACCTGTAAAGCCCGAAGGGCACAACATGTGTTAAACAGTTCCTCTCCAGTATCAAGAAGGCTATGGCAGTGTTTTAGCTAGTACAGTGAAACTTCTCTAATCGGTCCACCCTTGGGGATATACAAAAGTGGATCCATTATGGGGTTTAACAAAGGTTTATTAATCATTTTCAATCTCTTGAATAATTTTTACTTTGACTTCTAATGGTAGATACATGTAGGGTGGACTGGAATCCCTCATTGCCAGCAGCGCCAATATTCCTGTGGGTTCCAGACGCCTAGCTGGGCTGACCCCAGTCAAATCTTAGATTAGGAAGGTGGAATGTTGGGACCCTTACTGGGAAAACAGGGGAATCAGTTAATACAGTATCCTAAAGCAAAGGAGACTTAATGTGGCTTTTCTCCAGGATGTGGGAACAGGTTGTGCGTGGTGGGGGATAGGTGGGATTGGAGGGCTACAACCTGCAGGCCCAACCCTGTGGCAGGCGGGATAAGGGTATGATGATGGTGATGACTTATAATGGTAGATTCACACGCTTCTTTCCAGCCATTGTTGAAAAACTGTTCCACGTTATAAAGCATTTAAGATTATAGGAAACAAGATAACATTGAAATATCCTCTTTTATACCCTACAATTTCACGTGCTATATGGACCCACTGAAATGGTTAGGTCACATTGTGGACAATGTGGAGAGTGGACCTTGGACAGGTGTCACAGTACACCTATTAGAGGTGTAAAAAGTACTGTACATGTACAAGAGAATTTTCCGTTCTTTAAAAAATTGGACATTTTTATGAGGTGGACCGATGACGGGTGGAGTGACTGAGAGGTTTCACAGTAGTTCTGCAATGAGAGTCCAACATTCGTTGTGCAAAAGCGTTTCACCTACCCAATAATGTCTGGTTCATTATCATACCCTTATCCGCCTGTGGCAAGGTCGGGTCTGCAGGTTCTAGCCCTCCACTCCCATCTGTCTCCCACCAGGTCCCCGTCCACCCCACACTACCATATCCTTATATAAGAACAACCTTCTCCCCGTCTGCTTTGGTCTCCCCCTGTGCTTCCGAATACCTGCATTCCTGAAATGGACCTAACAATCTCCTCCTCCCCTCTTCTCATTACGTGGCCATACCACCTCAACCTATTCGCCCTCATTTTTTTCAGCGATGCTCCCCGACTACCTCTCCTATATGCATTCCTAATTCTATTAGCTCTTGCTTAGCCTGACTACTTGCATTTCTATTGACATGGTTCTTCCTCACTGCCCAACACTCTGATCCATATACTGTATCATAGCTGATCTAACTACTGCCCTGTACAACTTCCCTTTCGACTTCATTTTGACCCACCTATCACACAGGACTATGCCTGCCTGTCTCCACTTCAACCACATGCTCTGACTGGGGGCACCCCAGCAAGGCGTCTGGAACCCTGAGGAATACTGATAGCGCTTTCGGTATGGGGGATGCCGGCCTCCCCCACAGAAGAC
Source organism: Trigoniulus corallinus (assembly GCA_013389805.1). Classification (NCBI taxonomy): domain Eukaryota; kingdom Metazoa; phylum Arthropoda; class Diplopoda; order Spirobolida; family Trigoniulidae; genus Trigoniulus; species Trigoniulus corallinus. Next base: position 1,403,617 of record JAAFCE010008833.1, read on the forward strand.
ACTTGGCGCCCCAATAATATCTGTTTCCAAAATGTAAATTACAGTATTTCCCTTTGTGAGAAGCAAAGACCTAATGTGCATTTTTTTGGAGTGAGCAAACGGTGGTTTAAGTGTTGAAAGTTGGCCTGTCACTTGCTGACTTTTATTGACTATTCGTTGGAACAAGTAACTCTATACCTAATCCATTGGGTAAATTACATCACCAGGCGCGGATCCAAGCGGGGGGGGGGGGGGGTGGCGCCCCCCCCCCCCCCCTTATATTTTGGGTCGACATTGACACTGACAAATGAAAATTGCGTTTCCAATCGCTGCCTATGGCTCAACCACTCCCCCCTTGACGAAAATCCTGGATCCGCCACTGCATCACTACAATTTATACATCAAAATAATTATCTTCTGATCAGCTAACGGATTTAGCCTTCTGATTTTGCTGGATTAATGAAGATGTTGTGAGGTCTAATCGTCATGCTAAAATAATTTTAATATATGAAATCTGACACAACTACATATTGGAGATTTAGACCTTTGCAACACGTGTTTTCTGTGGGAGGATTAAGAATGAGATCCCTAACATCCCCTACAACTACTGAGGGTAGAACATCAACTGTGAGATCACATCTCCAAGAATCTGATTTGATTTGTGAAATTCGGAAACGATATTCAATTGTGGGAAACCACATTTTTGGGTCGTGGGTCCAGAATAAGGAAGCTTAAATAGTTTCATAATCTGATATGCTGCGTTTACAGTATGGCCATCTCTCTCTGATGGTCTGTCAACATAGGTTGGCATAGAAGGCGTCTGATCTTCATCAAGTGGGATTGACATTTTTTTAAATAGAAAGGACTACTGAATAAGTGTATAAATATTCAGATTCGTCCTACTATCTGGGTATTGTTATTGTAAGTAACGCCAAATGCAATATCCAAAAGAAAAGTCGTGAAAGATGAAAATATGAATATTTCAGATAATTCAGCAGAATTCTGTTGAAAATGGATCACGCTCTCCTTTTTCTGTTGTGTCAAGTTTCAAATCACACCCGTTCTTTTATATCACATCTTTCTTTTAAGACATGCCTGGGTCACCAATTGTGGTGGTCGATCCAGATTCCACTACAGTGTGCTAAATGCTTTCATAGACATGTGTTTTTGCAGTACAGGAAAACATGGTTATAACGTTTTGTTGGGAACCAAAGGGAATAAACGTTATAACTGTGAAAACGCTATAGCCATGATATGCATTATTGGGTGTTATTCCACCTGCAATACTTATTTGATTGTACATATGCAGTGTAACGGTAGAAGAGGATATCGTGTGGAGGTATATAAATGATTTTCTTATGTGTACAGTAATCATGGATTAATGATTGCTTCAAGGTGGATTGCTGCTTCCAGCTGGCTGACGTCTGCATAAGTTCATTGTATTTTGTCATAATGGTTGATAGCTGTGTTGAGAGTGGTAATAGGAATGCCAAATTGTGTTCCACCTCAATTCTAGGTCGCCCTCGAATAAACGCCACCCTCTAATAATCGCTACATCATCAGCGTGAAATAAACAATAGACGCCGCCCTCCAATAATCGCCACTGCCCTTGCTCATAATCACAATCGTCATACTCTTATCCCACCTGCAGCAGGGTTGAGTATGCAGGTTCTAGCCTGAAACTCCCACCTATCTCCCACCAGGTCCCTGTCCACTCTACACACTGCCATATCCAAATGGACAACCCAAAATAAATTTCAATTTAAAAAAAAATTGCATTTTTAATAAATTTTCAAAGAAATGTCACTTACGATTTTTTGTTGGCCCCAGTTTTGAGAGTTCGACGCTTACGATTTGGGGTTTGTAATGATTTGACCAGGAAGAAATCATAGTGGTGTTTATTAATGAAATCTTTAATAAGGCTAATTATTTCACTTACTATTACCACAATCTGTTTTTGACGTTCCCTCACTATATTTAGTGCATTGTGTGCCATTTATTATTTGAAAGGTTAAACCACATAAATAATAATAAATAAGAATCGGTTGAGGTGGTATCGGCATGTTATGAGGAGGGGAGAGGAGGAGCTTATTAGGTCCATTGTGGGACTGCAGGTGATTGGAGGCACTAGAGGTAGAGGAATACCAAAGCAAACGTGGGTACAGGTGGTGCAGGTGGACATGGAGGTGTGTGGGGTGCAGTGGGACCTGGTGGGGGATAGGCGGGAGTGGAGGATTAGAACCTGCAGACTGGACCCTGCCTCAGGCAAGAGTAGGGTGAAATGATGATGATGAAGAACAACAGCCCCCAAAAATGGAAGCACTTGTACAATAAGTTCAATAAGGCAGTGGTTCTCAAAGCATGTTCTGTGAAACCACTTCAAGTGTTCCGCAAAAAATTTAATGCGCAAATAAAGCAATGGAGAGATACTCTGATGGGACCCGCAGAATCAACGGGGGAGTGGGTCACTGAAGTGGCGACAGGCAAGCAGAGTTCTGTGTGATAGCAGGATCCCAATCTAGTTGAAAGGGAAGTTCTACAGGACAGTGGTTAGACCAGCTATGCTATATGGATCAGAGTGCTGGGCAATGAGGACGAGCTATGTAATTAGAATGCAAGTAGCCGAGATGCAAATGCTGTGGCGTGTCGAGAGCTGACAGAATTAGGAATGAGCATATCAGAGGTAACCTGGGGTGGTGGACATCTCCGAAAAAAGGAGGGAAAAAAGGTCGAGGTGTTATGGACACGTCATGTGAAGACGGGAAGAGGAGCTTGTTATGTTTATTCCAGGAATGCAGGTGGTTGGTTGCACCAGGGGCAGGGGAGACCAAAGCAGATGTGGGAACAGGTTGTCCATAAGGATGTGACAATGTGAGGGGTGGACGGGGAACTGGGGGAGAGATAGACGAGAGTGGAGGGCTAGAACCCATTGACCCGACACTGCCACAGGCGGGATAAGGGTATGATGATGATGTAGTACAACCTGCTTTAAAGTTTATGTTGAATTGTAAGTATTCCGTGCTAGTAAAATGTCAGTTTAGTGTTCCCCGTCTTCAAAAACATTGAGAACCACTGCAATAAGGCAATGTTAACAACAGGTTTAACGCACATGGGGACGTTCCATGAGGGGAGGGGCTGACTTCAGGACTGTGCTACACAATTGCAGACCTTTCATATATGGATTAAATATATTTTTGGGCCAGATCTTTTTTAAAAAAATTAAAAAAATGCGCTAAAAAGCTCATGATATGAAGGATTATTGTAAGCACCAACTTATATCGTAAGCGCCATATAAAATGCTTCTTAAAAACAAAAATTATAGGTTGTCGCTTAAACACAGCAAAAAGTTGTCACGATAAATTTCGAAAAAAAGGGGCACTTACGATGATATTTAATATTTTTAAACATTAAAATATAAAATACCGTATTATCTCACGTATAATACACACCCGTATATAACACGCACCCATATATGATACGCACCCCAAGTTTCAAGATTTACGTTCATGTAAAATCTGAATTCTCATGTATAATATGCAGGCTAAGTTTGCCAGTTCCCAATTATTTCAGATGACGATTGTGAAGAATTTTTAGACGTTTAATACATTAAAACCCCCATTATCCGGCATCCAGATATCCGGCATTACCATTTATCCGGCAATGAGAAATGGTACTCTGACTTAATAGGGAGACATGAAATCTTTGGGCCTACCTTTCCAATATGGCAATAAATGTTTCCATACTATTTTAAAATTCATGGTACATCAAGTGGGAATCATTTTACAATTATATTGCAATGCAATACGTTTACAAAGTGAGACAAATCAAATTATTCAAGCAAACTGATACTCAAGATGTTTCCAAAAATATGGATTCTGTATAATGTGTTCACATATATGACTGCTCTTAATATTTAAAAAAATAACATACAGTACTAGACGTACTGGATTTCTCTAATATCAAGATGTACAAAATGCAAATATTGCTTTGAAATACTGTGAATGCATTATGAATTTTCTAGAAATTGAGCAAGAGCTTCAAATTTACCACAACCTTTCAAAAAATATATATACAGTATGTGAACTGATGCACTTATACAGCTCTCTGCAGTGCGTTTTCTGGAACCTGGTCCAACACACGGGCTTTATGAAACACAGATGGCTCTGCAAAATATTTTTGAATATGGCCCCCCAAAAGTTCACCCTGGCACCTCCTAACAGGTAGATCTATCTCCTTGCCTGTGAGTAGCCTAGTCATTAATAACTTTGTATCAAAATGTTTCTAACGATTTTTTATGCTCTAAGACCAGTACGATGAGGACAAAAGGTGGGAAATTGTGCAAAAGTGACATGATTTTGAATCAAATAAATAACTTCGCCTGTATACACACCTTTCAACACTAACTTTTTAAGACGATTGTGTTGTAAATGGAAAAGGCATGTATAGTAGGTGCATTTGTTGATGTGTTCTTAAAAAAGTTGAGATAAATGTTGATTTTTTCACTCATTTTGTAGTACAGGGAAGGGGTATTCATCCTTTTTTGAAACACTGTTCATTTGATACGCCCTTCAATATACGAGTGCTTCAGTTATCCGGAAAATTTAGTTGTCTGGCACGTGGTTGGTCCTAAGGATGCTGGATAATTGAGATTTTACTGTATCAGTATTGTTGGACATAACTGGACTTAGAATATTCATTTTTATTACAGAACTTGTTAATTTTTTTTAGTAGTACGCTATGGTTACATTTGTATTAATAAACAAGCCCGTGTACCTATGCAGGTAAATATTATACAGTAGAACTCCAATTAACCGAATCCATCGGGACTGGACCCCATTCGGATAATTGGATTCTTTTCCGAAAACGGGTCTAATTTCATTTATCACTGTTTGTATGTTGAAAATGGGAGAAAAAATTATTATTAAATGAAAAGAGCTTTTAATTAATTAAATGAAAAGACAACACTTTACTTTTACATATTAAGCATTCTTATAAGGGTTGTACATTACTACAGTATGTACGTGTGCCATACTGTAAATGATAATCATTGCTTGCTGAACATCTTGTTAAAAGTAAGCTGTTTGACTCTCAGTATCTGTTTTCGGGCAGCCAAATCGTGCATTATTTTGCAAATTGCAGTACGTTCCATCTTAATTCTTTTTTCTGAAATTCTGAAAGCAATATGGATAATCAGCAATTCGGATAGTCGGAGTTCAGAAAATTGGAGTTCTACTGTATTTATATTTATAAAACTCAAAAGAGCATCTAATGGAAGTTAAATGAAGTCCCAACAGCCCCAACACATCACTTTGGCCACAGCTTCCGGTGAAACCGGGCGGCCAAGGTGGATACCCGGTCTTGGTCAATCGGGCAGGTGTGGATAAGTTGTTATGCCCCCTAGGGTTGCTGTAAGTGGACTGGCAGTCAACCCCGATGCCAATGGTCCGATACTCGGGGATTATGCCACCCTAACAGTATCCTGTCTGAGTAGTCTCGACGACCCGAATGGGCGTCCCCGTGCAGGGCTCCATGTGGTGGGTAAGACCTGCGGGCAGCGAATTCATAATTTATTCAAATTATGGCAACATTAAAACAGAGGCTGGGGGCCTCTACAAATAACCCCACCCCTCCCCCTTCTTCTTTATTGACTAGTGTTGAGCCAGAAGATGGCGGCTTGGTCCCACCCAACTGAGAGGGCCAGCTGCCATTGAGCTGATGGAGACATGTACTGCTCCAACCAAGAGGCCGCTACCCGTGTGTGCCCGGGGTAGAATAGGCACACTGCATACCTGCATGTCTAAGAGGCGACAAAACGGGGTGACTTTTTCTTGCCCCTGACTGGACAACACCACTATCGTCTTTGTCTACGACGTGTTCTGGACAGGACGATACCAACATCGTTGTTGTTCTAGTGTTCGGTCTGACTTGTTCTCGGTCGACGTAGGCTCCTCACTGAG
>JAAFCE010008833.1:1409652-1459371 GCA_013389805.1 Trigoniulus corallinus
TTTGAAGAGGCCCCCAGCCTCTGGGTTATAGTTGCCATAATTGTTGTAAGTTATGATTTCGCTGCCCGCAGGTCTCACCCACCACCGAGCCCAACGAGGGGACGCCCATTCGGGTCGTCGAGACTACTCGGACAGGATACCGTTAGGGTGGCATAATCCCCGAGTACCGGACCATTGGCATCGGGGTTGACTGCCGGTCCACTTTCAGTCACCCTAGGAGGCATAACCACTTATGCGCCCCCAGCCGATTGACCAAGACCGAGCTACTGCCTTGGCCTCCCGTTTTTCCCCCGGAAGCTGTGGCCAAAGTGATGTGTTGGATGTGTAGGGCCGCAGCCCTAGACCCTCCTCAATCACCAGGATCCGCTTATCCCAGGGTATGGGTCTCCACGCACGGCAAACACGCGGGTAGGCGTTTGTTTACGGTCACCTCAGTGAGGAGCCTACGTCGACCGAGAACTAGTCAGACCGAACACTGGAACAACCACGATGTTGGTATCGTCCTGTCCACAACACGTCGTAGGCAAAGACGATAGTGGTGTTGTCCAGTCAGGGGCAAGAAAAAGTCACCCTGTTTTGTCGCCTCTTACGAAATGCATGTATGCAGTGTGCCTATTCTACCCCGGGCACACACGGGTAAGTGGTTTCATGGAACACACTGGCATAGTGTATGCTTGGAAAAGAAAATGTTGTAATAAAACTCCGTAATAAGCACTACCTACTGTACTGCAGTATCCTGATGTATAAAAGCAACTGTTATTTCCCATGCAAATTTTATGGGAGACAGATTGCTGGGCATGAACCGCAACTGTTGCCCCAGATATGCTCTGGGCCTTGCTCACTTTTTTCTTTTCTTTGAGGACTTGCAATAATCTAATGCCCATCATATTTTGAATCTCTTTACTACCCATGTCTAGAAGTTTTAATCCGTAGCCCAATGCCTTTACAGGAATCCTTATAGTAACTCATCAGCGTTTTAGGGTGTTTACAAATTCTCTTCTTTTTCCAGTGAGAGCCCCACGTTCCATGACCCCACTCAGTGTGTGGCTGGCTGTCGGCGCCACAACCAAACGGCCCAGAGCCACAGGACTACTCTAGGGTTACCTGTGGGATCGCTTTTGTCTTATTCCACAAGATAAGATTTCCCCATTTATAACACTGTTAACTCTGCATCAGTTTTTCACAGGAAAACTCAAACATTTTTGACTTTTATTTCTGAATATTTTGGTAACGCAGGTGAAGTACATGAGAATGCGAAGTGTGAATGTGGGGTAGTGTATGTATGGCGTGTGACACCAGGATTTACCTCACCAGTTGACACGAAGGTGGTACACCACTGATTGTGGCCAGTGCCAGATTTACGATTAAGCTAAGTAGGCTGAAGCCTTGGGCCTCAACATTTAACAGACTTCAAAACTTAAGAAAAAGGATCTCAAAAGGGCCTGGAAAGGGCCTCAAAATTGAAATAGCCTAGGACCTCTCTATATCTAAATCCAGCACTAATCTTGGCATAATTATACAGTGCATTGGCGAATGACACATTCTCGATTTTTGAAAGGAATGTTTTTATATACTCTATTTTTTGTTATTTTTGACTCATAATGTGAATCTTTGATCCGCCTTAGAGACGACAGAGGTAGTGTGCTCGACTCCTGTGTTAGTGAGCCGAGGTCGATGCTGGATTGAGGTACGGTGTCGATATTGTGGGAGAGAGAAAATATCCCGAGTGTGCCTTCTGTTGAAGGGGAAGCAAAAATCTGAGGCCACGTGTGGTGTATGATGTTATTTATACGTTAAACAACCCGCCATCTCTCTCAACTGAAGGAAGCCAACACACCAGATTCTCAACTACTGCATCAGAGGCTCCACATTCTGTGCTGGAAACACTGATGCAGTAGTTGAGCTCGCCACTTCTGAAATTCCTAGTGTGAGGCGATAACCATGGTTTTCGTAATTCCTCTTGAACCATTAATCACCTATGCGACTGTTTTGAAGATGTTGTTTTTCATACATCAGTAACATAGTTAATGAAAGACAATTCCTGAATGATGATTATTTATTTTAGGAGCTTACAATCCAGCATGTGATGACTTAGGATTCTATGAAAGAACTCAGTGTCACCCTTCAATTGGGTTTTGCTGGTGTGTAGACAAACATGGAGTTGAATATGCTAACACGAGAAAACGAGGAAGACCGGACTGCGGTAAGTACTAATATATACTGTGCTCACCATCATTTTCAAATGCTTTTCCGCCTATGACATGGCCTGTTAGCGATATGCATATTTCCTTCTGGATTCAGGCACAAGTGAGTGAGTAAAGTGTTAGACTGCAATTTTACAACATATGATACTGACCTAATACAGGGCCCGCTTTAGATGGCGGGGTGGGGGGGCAACCTGAACATTTGTCCAATGCGTCAAAAGTTAAGGGCGCCATTTTGGCTGTAAGTGTGAGAAAAGTACTTCCAAATTAGTAGAGAATTTCACATATCGATTTCTTTCACATATCAATTCGCCAGCCCTAGTACGTCCGACCTGCGATGACCACCTTGCGTGGCCACCCTGCAATGTCCACCCAGCAATACCCACCCTGAGTCACTCGCGCCTCCCCCTGTGATTCCCGCCCTGCGATGCCCACCCTGCAGTGCTCACCCTGCGATGCCCACCCTGTGTTGCCCGCCCTACGTTGCCCACGCTACGTCACCCGTCCTGCACTGCGCGCCCTGCGTCGCCCATCCTGCATAGCCCATCCTGCAACGCCTGCCCTGCTATTCCCACCCTGCAATGCCCGCCCTGTGATGCCCGCCATGTATTGCCCGTCCTGTGATGCCCACCCTGCAATGACCACCCTGAATTGCCCGTCCTGCAATGCCTACCCTGCATTGCCCGCCCTGCGTCGCCGGTCCTGCAATGCCCACTCTGCATCGCCCGCCATTCATCACCCGCCCTGCGTCGCCCGTCCTGCAACGCCCACTCTGCATCACCCACCCTGCGATGCCCGCCCTTCAGTGTGCACCCTACGTTGCCCATCTTGTTATGCCCGCCTTGCATCGCTCACCATGTGTCCTTCGCCCTGCAATGCATGCCCTGCATCGCAAATATGTTAAGTTTTTAGATATTGAATAAGTTAACAATTATTAAATGTTATAATCACGCGATTGCATTCTTTAACTTATTGCATAATCATTGTGACAAAGGTATGTCAAACGTCACAATGATTTTGAGTATGAAAGAGGAGATTTTATACCTCTAGACTGCTCTAGATCCAGTAAATTTTGATCAGTCCAGCTCAATAAGTGGTCATGTAAGTTTCAATCTATTCAGTTTGTTAACGCTTCTATGGACAACCTATTTTTCTAGCTTAACCATACAACGTGAGTCTTAACAGTCGGGTCTCAGAGTTCTAGCCCTCCACTCCGATCTATTTCCCACCAGGTCTCCGTCCACCCCACACAATGCCATGCCCTTTTGGACATTCCTGTTCCCACGTTTGCTTTGGTCTCCTCCTACCCCGGGTGCTACCAACCACCTGCATTCCTGGGATACAGCTGATGAGCTCCTCTTGCCTTCTTGTCATGATGTGACCATACAACCTCAGCCTATTCTCCCGCATCTTTTTGTTAATGTCCACCACCCCCAGACCACGTCTAATACATACATACATACATACATACATACTATCGGCTTTTGACATGCCACTCATGTACCATAGGATACGCATCTTGGCTACTTGCCTTCTATTTACATGGCTCTTCCTCACTGCCCAGCCCTCTGATCCATACAACATAGCTGACCTAACCACCGTCTTGTAGAACTTCCCTTTCAACTTGATTGGGACCCTTATATCGCATAGGACTCTGCTTGCCTGTCTCCATTTCAGCCACCCCCCATAAATTCCATGGGTCACATCCAAGTCTATCCTCCATTGCTTTGGAATGTTGATCCTAATTACTTTACCTGTTGCACCTTTTTCAACACTTCCCCCTTGAACACATGTCACCATTATTTCCCTGACCTTCCCGATTGGAAGCTAAATACTCTGTCTTCTTCATTGCTTGTCTAACATCGTTTAGTCCCTTTTCTATCTGTTCTCTGCAGTCACTAAGTTTTCTGAAATCTTCGGCAAATGCCAAGCACTGGGGAGCCCATTCTCCTACTTCCATAAGCAGCTTGTCCATAATGATGATGAAAAGGTATGGGCTAAGTGTGGAACCTGGTGTACCCCAACTTTCACTGGAAAGCCCTCAGTGCTTCCCCAAGGTGTCCTTACCCTGGCAATGGAGCCATCATACATATCCTAGATTAACGAATGAACCTTTCTTCTCCCCCAATCCCTTTTTCATAGTACTTCCAAAACTACCTGTCATTGGACACTGTCAAAGTCCTTCTCCAGGTCAACAAAGATGGCATGGAGGTCTTTCTATGCTGCCCTATACTTTTCTACCATCTCCTTCACAATGAAGATCGGCTCCATTGTGGATCTACCTGGCATAAACCCAATCTGATTCCCATGGACACTAATTCTATTCCTGAGCAACATTCTGTTACTCTCTCCCAGAGCTTCATGGAGTGGCTCATTAGCTTTATACCTCTATACAGTTCCTGGCCAAATTATTAGACTCACCATGTGTTTTTCAAATTTTTCAACTTTGGAGGACCATTTTGTTAATTAAATTGATTTAGATGACCACAATTCAATACTTTATGTATATTACTTATTTCTCGTTCAGTTTCAGTTGTAATTTTACAGTTGTGAGTCATGTGATCTATGAGTGATGCTAATTCTTTTGGTTGCAACAAATACATAAGTCAGTGCATGTTTGAATATGCTCATAGTGGTGCATTCACAAGGAATGCTAACATCATTATTTTGACCTTAAAAGTGTTGGGGATTGTCCCTAATTGGTTTTTGGTCAATAATTAATTTCTATTAATTTTAAAAATTGGTAAAGTGGCTGATTTAACACCAAGAAAGACAGCAGACGTTAAATCACTTCTAAAATCAGAACTGTTCTGAAATCACAGAAATTTCTCTAAAAGTAGACTTATCAGAGTATTCCTATAACAAGAACAAAGAAAAAAATTGAATCAGATGTAGATTTGGAACCAAAAAGAATGTGACTGAAAACTGATATTTACTCCAAGAACTGAAGGTTCTTAAAAAGGTTTGCAATGAAATTCAATTTGCAGCTATGAAGCAGATAAAATTTAAACTTTAAAATAGTGGTATTATTGCATCTGAAAGAACAACAGTCTGACAACTTGCTAAAATGAATTTAAAAAGACACAGACCTGCCAGGGGGCCAAAATTTACAGCAGCCATGAAAGCCAAATTATTGAAATGGGCAAAACAACATCAGGATTTTAATTTAGACTTCTATAAATCAGTAAATATTTATATTGCTCCATTTATCAACATTATTTATTAAATATTTAAGTTAAGGCAGTGCATATTTAATACTGGGTTAAAAGTTTTAGGTTTGCTTCAGTGTGGAAAGCACTTGTGAAATTTTAGTGAATAAATCTCAAGATGTTAGAAGGAGTCCAGAGGAAACATTTTCTGATAAATGTGTTATTAAAACTGTCAAGAATCCTACAAAAGGGAATATTTTGTCTGTAATCAGTGAAAAGGGTACTGGACGTTTGTATGCAGTGCAGGACATCATAAGAAAGCACCAATACTAGCAAGTGCTGATTAACTGACTTTTCACTCAGTTAAAGGATTCTTTTCTAAATGATGAATAAATTTACAGTTATGCAAAATGGAGCGTCCTGTCATACTGCCAAGTATATAAAAGCATTTCTAGATAAGAAAAAAATATTCCTTTATTGCCTATTCCAGGTAATTCCCCAGATATCACTCCAATAGAAAATGTTTAGGATTTCATTAAGAGAGAAGTTGCAAAAGAAGTTTTTACCAGCAGGGAACAGCTGGTAAAATAATAACTAATGTGTGGAATCATCACTTACATATGCAAGAAACAGTGCAAAAGGGTACTGAGAGTATGCCAACGTGAAATAAATTGTTAATCATGGGTCAAAGTTGGCCTAGCAAAATACTCAAAAAAATGATAATTTATTATTTTTAATATAATTTATTCTATAGCTATTAAACACTGTTTTTTATCCTTCCAAAATGTTGAAAAATGTTTTAGTTGATGCTAAAAAAATTTTTAAATTCTAAAAGTATCCTGATTGAGCTTAAAATCGCAAAAATCGTAAAAATACAAGGTGCGTCTAGTAATTTGGCCAGTGACTGTAGTTACCACATTCTTGAACATCCTCTATGCCCTTGAAGAGTGGTGCTATCCAACACCCCCACCATGCAGATGGTATTTTATCTCCACTAGCTATCTTAGTGAAAAGTTTCCCTAGCTATCTGGTACCTGTCCTCCCTTGGCTGTGCCACACTTGAATGAGGATTCTGTCTGGGCCTATTGCTTTTTTGCCTTTCATCTTCCTAAGGACCCTGGCTACTTCCTCTTCTGTGACACTCTCCACAACCCCTGCTGATGCAGGGCAGGTGGAGAGGTCCTCATCTCCCACTGCATTCAAGAGGTCCTGGAAGTACTCTCACCTCCTCCTCAAGCAGCAAGTTGCATTGGACACACCAGTTCTCATCTCATCACTGAAGTTAGGCAACGCAACCCCAGTTAGTACTAAAATGGGTGGCCACTTGGGAAAACTGGGTATCGCTAGTATCCAAAAATCGTCGCATTAGTGTAGTTTCTGTGCAGTCCCTGCATCAGAACTACACAGTGGATGGGGCTGTAAGGAACTACACAGTGGACGGGGCTCTAAGGAACTATAGTGGACGGGGCTCTAAGGAACTACACAGAGGATGGGGCTCTAAGGAACTACACAGTGGACAGGGCTCTAAGGAACTACACAGTGGACAGGGCTCAAAGGAACTACACAGTGGACGGGGCTTTACCCCCAGCAGGGAGAGTAGGATCCTACCCTTGCTATCCTTCACTGTTATGGCTTCGGGTATATCTTTAGCTGCCCTATTTCTAGCCTTGACCAAACTGAAATCTTGTCTCCCCTTCCTTTGTCCCTAACTGTTCTTACAGGGCCATACTTCTGGTGCTTGGCCAGGGCAATGATCCTTCTAGCAATGGTCTTGGCCAGCCTATATTGAGTCTTTGACTCCTGGTCCCTATCTCCCACTGCTTGTGGAAAGCAGCAGGGAGCGCGAGTTGCATTGCACACCAGTTCTCGTCTGATCACTGAAGTTAAGCAACGCAAGCCCAGTTAATACTGACATGGGTGGTCGCTCGGGAAAGCTGGGTACTGCTAATACCCAATAATCGTCGCATTAGTGTAGTGTCTGTGCAGTATATGCATTAGAACTATACAGTGGACGGGTCTCTAATGACCTCATAGTTGACGGGACCTTAAACTCCAATAAACAACAACAACAATGGAAAGCAGCCTTCTTTAGCTTGATGGCTGTTTCTACCTCCTCATTCCACCACCATGTCTGCTGGTTTCCCTGTTAGCGGTGAGTTGCGTTGGACACACCAGTTCTCGTCTGATCACTGAAGTTAAGCAACACAAGTCCAGTTAGTACTGACATGGGTGGTCGTTCTAATACCCAATAATCAGCGCCTAAGTGTAGTGTCTGTGCAGTCTATGCATTAGAACTATGCAATGGATGGGTCTCTAATGACCTTGTAGTTGAGGGGACCTTAAACACCAACAAACGAAACTGGTTTCCCTGGACTGTCCCTCCTCCTCTGCCCTCCTACTGTGCTCTTATTCAAGTGCTGCTTATGGATCATGGTAGTTGGTCATTCATTGAGGGTTCTGAACTTGTTTTTGAAGAATCAATGACTACACATGAGAAATTTGACTACAAATTAAGAGAAGGCAGTCCATATTCCACAATTTATTATGCAGTTGACAACGACTATCAATCCTTGATTTCTAGAGAAAAAGATGGGAAAGAAGCTTAGAAAATTTTGAAACAACATTTAGAACCTGTTACTAGAGCAAGGACAATAGCACTCCTGGATGAGTTATTTAATATCCCATACAACCAATCTCGAGTCAGTTATGTCTTTGGCACAATGGTGTCAGGCAAGTGGAAATTTGGTTCCACCTTGGTGGCGGTTTAGGGGTAAGTGTCACACCAAATTCACGTTCCAACGACGTGGCAGATTAGGGAAGGTTTCAGCAACATGTCACAAGTTCTCCTCAAAATCTTCACAAAAGTTTCACGTGTTTTGTACCAATTGTTCTGCTTGATACAACGAATATTCTACGAATTTGGAACAAATTTGGAACGCAATTTTCACCAATTTGAAACCAATTTTTTTAGTTTTAATTCAATTATAATTTAAAAATCTAAAATTACAAACACACAATTTCACATGGATGCAAATAAGTCCAGTGGCAGACAGTTGCACCCGACAAGAAACAATGTACAAAATCAATAAATGACCTTACAAATAAACAAATACAATTAACTGCTGTCGGCTTTGTCTCTGGGTAAAATGCCACCACCCTGACTTTTGTTCATTGAACTTGCTGCTTTCTGCTTGATCCGCTTTTGTGCTCCTTTGAGCCAATCTTTCAAGGATGACTCAATGACAGCTTCGTCAGTGTCACACAGGCGCTTGTTTTCCGAACAGCATCTGGAAATTTCTGAATCTGCAATTTATGAACTATTGTATCAATGTCATTCTTAAAGGTAGTTTCGTAAATTATTACCTAGTACGATGGGCTTGAATGAAGTTCAAGAAAATCCTCCCTTGTCACCACGAGAACCAAGCCTAGAATAACTAAGTGCAACGTCATCGTCATTAAAGCTGTCATCACACGTTTTACTCGATCGCTAACAGTTTTTCCACCTTTTGAAGCTAACTTCTTAACCTAATTCAAAACGAAATGAACTTACTAAATGAATTATTGCAAAGCTGAAAGCCAGGGTTAAAAATAAATTCACTTACCAGCTGTTGTTTGACAGACAGACATTCGCATGCTTCGTCGGCATTCACAAAATGAGTTTTAGTTTTTAACGGCAGGGTGAGATCAACGTCTTGGTCAGGTGTCCCCTTTCCGTTTGCCCGACTCTCAACAAATGCATCCAATGATTCTTGAATTTGCTTGAGTTGGACCTTCATTAGGAGGACATTTCTGACAACCCAACTTTGAAATTCTAAATATGAGTAAAAGAAACATTACAAATATTAACCCAAACAATTATAATAGTGAACTGTGGCCTACCTTGTGGATCTGAAACATGACGAGGCACTGCTGAAGTGGAGCAGTTAACTCCAGTAATTGGGTTAGTTATGTCACACACAGATCCATTGATAAACTGGGTGAATTGCTCTTCAGTCAGAACAACACCATCTTGCAAGGTCAAACTCTGGCTTCCCTCATTCTGTTGTTGAGTTGATGCAACATTATTTTGAGAGGCAAAAGTTACTTCAGTATTCTGGACAAAAGAGAGGCTGGCAGGTTGAGCCACTTGTACAACTGCAAATGTAGGCAAATTAGGCAGAGGAGGCAGTGGTGGAAGAGTAAAAATGAACCTGGGCTGGGCAGACTGATTACTTCCAGCTGATGGTAACTTTCCTCGCATTTCTTCTTCCGATGTGCTGCTTTCGTCCTCTTCTGGCACTTCTTGTAGAATTTTCCTGGGCATATTTTCTGTTTTACGTTTAGGAGTCCAATGAGCATCAGAGGCGCTGTCTAAGTCCGAGCGATACTGAGCCATATGTTTAGATTTCTTACTCATGTACTTTAATAAACTGAAATTATAAGTACTGTAATTGATAAATTATATTATCATAGCATTTTAGTGCACGAGAATAATATTGCTTGAAAATCTTTAAGTTTGGGGCCGCCTTTTCTAAGATTGACTCCTTGAGCTTAATAGAGGTTTTGTAGTCTGGCCACCAGCAAGCCTTTCCTCCTTCTGCATTCCACTCCAATGGGACCACGGCAATTTCATGAGTTTCCGTAAACTCAATAACTGCAAACATCGTCATCAAATGAATGAACAATGGGAGTTGCAACGAATCCTTCCTTAAATGGTAGTCGATAGAACTTTGCTTGTATCCTTGTTAACATAGAAAATTTAATTGTTGTAGACAAATTTGAAACAAAGAAAATATTGACTAATGAATACTTACACGGTGACGCAAAAAAGTCACGAACGTTTTTAAATTGTCTGTAGACTACGATGTCTCAATTATCATTAGTTTTTAGGAAACAATTCAAAATACAAATTTTACCTGTATCTAGTTGAAAGCAGTCATCTGATTTCTTAGCCTCAAGAATGTATTTTGTGCAAGAAAAACAGGAATAATACACTCCATTGACACTATGGTTTTCAAATGTTCGTTGTACTTCTTTTTTAAATCCACATTTGACAGTTGTTAAAGGATGAAAGCGTTGTTCATTGTCTTTTTCGTTTAATCTGTTGTAAACTTGCTGCAGCGGTCGATTCGTTGATCTTACAAACCCTTTCAAACACTGCATGTGATTTTCGAATTTGAAGGCTGAGTATTTGTCCAGTGGTCCGTGCTTCCTTGAATCTTTAGCCACATGAACCAACCCATGCACGTTGTACGAAATATGTTCTTCACCATACAAAACACCAAAGCAGTTTACGAAATGCACAAATAAATCATGAGCATAACTGTTATAATGTAGATATGTTTTTTCGTTTGACAGTAGGGTTGTAGCCACAGCAAGAGAGAGAAAATGCTGGTACCGTTCAGTGCAAAGGACAGATTTCAAAACAATGGCGCCAGTGTAAAGCAAAAACTGTCGTAACTCAGTGGCTTTCCAATTGTCGATTTCATTCAATGGGCGATGCCTTCTGGCAAATTCTTGTGGTGTGTATTTTCTGGCGACACTTACTCCTGCATTTATATTTTCTCTTTGATGTAGACGTAGCTGAGCCAGAGACTTTTTGGTTGAGTACCATGCGTACAAAATCTTTCGTGTCACTCCTAGGCAAAAGTGATGCATATACTCGAGGGGTACATCGTCGACTAAATCAAGTGGAAAGGACAAAATGTCTGTTTTTTGATTATGGTGTTCTGGATGACGCTGTGTACAAAATGATTCGTTCGTCCTTAACTCGGCATCCGTTTCTGGAAATGTTGTTTGGAAATTTATTCGTGTGCCTTTAGTTACACATTTGCCACATCCATAGAATCCATTATGTCCTTTTATTCCAGTTATGTAAGACCGAGCAGGGGAACAATGTGTACCTTGATGCTGATCCCTTCTACAATTATGCCTGTATCATTTATACTGTTGAAACCTTGAATGAAATGTTTGAGAAACAAATTCATATCTGCTGGTTTTGATTTTCCATAGTATATTCCTACAGAGAACACCACATTGCTCTGCACTTAACAAGCGAGTATCGGCCAAAATTGCTTTGTTGTGCTATTATACACCGGCACTCCGGCACACCGACACCGAATATGAATCAGCAGACTTATCCAATCAAAAGGAACGTAATGTCCTGGTGGCACAGAACGTATAATTATTTTCCTTGGTGTATTTAAAAGAGTTCTGGCGTCACTAGGCAGATCTTGAAATGCATTGCTTTGTTTCAAAATTTTCAGCAAATCTGTAGTCGCAGTATTTTTGATGTTATGACAAATTGCCCACTGCCGAAGTGATTCTTTTGTGTCCACTTTTTCTTCTATTTCACTTTAACTGGTTGACGAATCTGATGCCAAACTCCTATGATTATCAGTAATTGTCTCAAATAAGTTTGATTCACAGTCAGATAGTTGAGAAGGTTTGTCTTCGTCAGTGCTGTTATAAATAACCGAATTTAAATTAAACGGATCTGCAAAGCGTTCTGTGGGATTAACACAATCACCATTGGTGGGTACTGCATGCTGTTGTTGATTGCTACTGGAATCATTAATTAATGCAATTGTTTCTAAATAATTTTTTCGTAGCTTTCGTCGAACTTTTGAAATTCTACTCATTTTGACCATGGTGTGTAGAGATGAAATTGTTTGGTATGACTACTGCTCCCCTGAATTCGGACTTTCAAGAACATTAATTTAAAAATTTTCCGTTAAATATTCACGTTCCGTTCACGTGACAAATTCGGGTATAGTGTAACCCGAATTTGTCACGTGAATGGAACGTTAATATTTAATGCAAAATTTTACCACCTCGTTTACACATGAATGGAACGCATAAGTTGTACAAAAATGTCTTTGGAACGAGATTTCACGAAAAATCCTAAAATTCCACGTGAAATGTCAGTTCTTGGTTGTACGGGATGAAATTCAAGGAAGGAGAATAATTTTTTAGCTAAATCTAAATCTGCAAAATAATTACCACAAGTAATATTTCTTTTGGTATTTAGATATGGTTCAACTAATTATTCAACAACATTTGAAGCCAATCCAATTGCTCTTTTGTTTCCCACTTTTCATAAATATGGAATTCCCTTCAATGGATAATAAGTTCTTGAGTCACATAACCACCAACCGCTCATGCCATATTTATCTGGCTTACAGGCCATATACTGTCAAAAAGGGCACCAACCTCTAAATCTTCTCTACTATAATGTTGAACTTTGAGAGAAATTTAACTCCAAAATTCCATTGATTTCTTAGCATTTTGAATTATTTGATATACGACTGCTTACGTTTTTCCTTCCTTCGTTAATGCCACAGCATCTTTAATTTCCTCTTCCTTGTAACATCAGGTTCTGAAGTCGTGCAAAGGTATCTTGTCATCTAAATAATTCAGTACCAATTTGGGAATTTCATCATGATGTAACTTGTTTAAGATTTTTTGTAGTTTCAGTGTAAAATTGTAGTTTAACAAACATATGTTTATTGTCACTATAATCAATCACTGCTGCTGATGGGGTGCAATGGAACTGTGGTTTGAAGTGTATCACTGGCTGAGTATAATGGGAGAGAGGATCATACATTTAAATTGGAGATAAGGGCACAAACAGACTCATACTGCTCGTCTTTTTTCCCATGAAATAGCCTTGAGAGGTTAAAGTGGAGGGCTTCCTGAAAGGAAAGCCCACCATTGCGTGTATTTTAGGGGACAACAACCATACCTTAAGGCAACCATACCTTTTGAAGCAAGAGAACACTAAAATGTAAGTGTTCTGTGACCTTTGTCACAGAACACTTACAATTCACCATAACCTTTAAAGCATGTTGTACACTTTCTACACTTGGTACTTACTAAAAACGGGCAATTATGTCAATTGCATTTGCTGATTACAATCCCATCCAAAAGTTATTTCATTTGTATCGTTTTTTTCCAACAACTCTATTTATGCATTTAATTTTTTTTTTGTGGAACACGAAGTGTTTTTATGTAACACAGATTGAGAACCACTGCCTTAAGACTGGTTCTGTGGCATGCAACAACCAATGCAAATTGTGCTCGAGCAGATAAAATGCCACATAAACTGATTACCATAAAATCTCACGTAGTGCCCGCGGATTATACGCAAAACATAGGGTCATTTAGTGCGGACTATATATTGGTGCGGACTATAAATGAAACCCAGGGCTCTCAATGAAACCTGCTCTTCATTTTCTGAACATTTTATTACACTTAACAACACGATTTTACACAGTACGTTCTTATTTCTATGATAATGCAATATAAAATCTTTCACATGTCAATTTCATCGTCAAGGCAATGTTCAAATTCATTTCATCCCAGAGGTGTACCAAGGAGGGTGCGGTCCACACCGGGTGACACTATTTCACCGTTTCAGATCCAACCTTTTCCAACAGCACTACCCCTATTTGAATTTTAGTTTCAATGAAGGGGAATTTTGTATGGGACACAGTCCAGCTAGTGGATTCACATAAACTCGTTTGGTTCGTTGGTATTTTAGGGCTTTTTGACTACAAGGTCATTAGATCCCCGTCCACTGCATATTTTTAATGCAGAGACTGCACAGCCCCTACACTAATGTGACTATTTTGGGGTATTAGCACACTGTAATAAGCATCCTCCAGGTCAATGAAGAAGGGTAATAGCCAGGGTATGAACATCTTGGGGAAATAAAAGGGGGCTTCCCAGTAGAGGCCAACTGGTGAAAAAGGTGCAAGAGTATTATTAGTAGCAGTATGTTACACTATCGGGTTGGCGAATAAGCCAAGCAGCCATAACAGGCCAAACCCTAAGGAGGCTGCTCGCAGGTGAGGAGGGGCTAGGTGTAGGGGGCATAGGAAAGGGGAAATTAGCAGCACCCAACGTTCACTACCAACCACCCATGTTACTAACATGGATTTGCGTTGCTTAACTGGTGCATCCAATGCAACTTGGCTACGCCATTGAAGTAAAGCACTTAGGATCAACTTTCCAAAGTAATGGGGAGATAACTCTGATGTGACCCAAAGACTCAATGGGGAATGATTGAAGTGGAGACAGGCAAGCGGATCTTATGTGATAGGAGGGTCCCATTCACGTTGAAAGGGAAGTTTTACAGGGCAGTGGTTAGACATGCTATTCTATGAATAGGTTGAGGGAGCAAGATCATTCCTATGTGGGATTTTCACATAGGAGCGAGGGAGAATAGGTTGAAATGGTATGGACACATAATCAGAAGAGGGGAGGAGATCCTTAGGTCCATATCAGGAATGCAGATGGTTGGAAACAGCTGAGGCAGGGGACACTGAAGCAGATGTGGGAGCAAGTTGTCCACAAGGACATGGCAGCGCATGGGGTGGAGGGGGATCTGGTGGAAGATTGGCAGGATTGGAGGACTGGAACCCGCAGATCCGGCCCTGCCAAAGGTGGGATACGTGATTTCCACCTGCACTAATCCTATCCCAGAGATTCAAGGAGTGGCTCATCAGCTTTATACCTCAATAGTTACCACACTCTTGGACATCCCAAGTTGCCCTTGAAGAGTGGTACTATCCAACTCTCATGCCATGCCAATGGCATTCTATCTCTGCTGGCTATCTTCCTGAGAAGGTTCCCTAGCCACCTGATACCTGTCCTCCTTAGGCTATGCCACACTTGAATTTGGTGTTCTGTCTGGGCCTACAGCTTTTCGACCTTTCATTTTCCTAAGCACCCTGGTTACACAGTTCACCATCCCCTGCCAATTCAGGTGGCAAGGTCCCCATCTCCCCCTGCAGCATTAACCCTCTAGTGGGATCGTCTGCCTGTCAGGCGGAGTAGGTTTTCCTTTATGCCACTAGGGGCCACACCTTTCCTGGAAAGTGAGTGCCTGCCTTTATGTGCTTCAGTCACTTCCTGCCCCTCACTAGAGGAGGATCCTGCCGCTTCCAAATCGCTTCTGCCCAAGGTAAGCTTAGTTTTCTTATAACCTACCCTGCCTATTAGGCGGAGGATCCTCCTAACGTATGATGTCAATATCCGCCCCTCAGGTGGAGAATCCCACTAAAGCTCTATACCATAATCCGTCTATGAAGCAGAGAATCCCATATAAGGACTTTTTTGAAATTCTGGGGTATTTTCTTTATAGCTTTTAAGGAAATATGGCTGGCATACAGCCACGACGAGTTGCATATTCTGAATGCACACAGAGACTGGTGGCACTCACCTTAGAAGATGAAGCCTCTGACTCAGAACTTGATTCTAAGGACTCCTACGTGCCTGTTGACTATGAGGTTGAATGTTCTGATCATGATAGTGGCTCTGAGTTAGAAGATGACACTCCTCATGAAACACGAGGAAGAACTCAACATGGGAAATCCACCAACCAGAGGCCTTCAAATTTCCAGGAACCTGGTTCTTCTAAATATTTTGGTAGAAATGGATTTCACTGGAGTGCAACTCCAGTACATCAAGCCACACAATCTTCTTCATGTAACATTATTCGAGCTCGAATAAGCAAGCTGGAAGGTCCAGCTTTGGATATAGGAAAATCCCCTACTCCTGAAGAAGTTTTTAAACTTTTATTTACTACGTCTATGATTGATGAAATAGTAGAACATACTAACATAAAGTTAGCCAAAATGAGGGAGAAAATTGTAAAACAAGATTCCTATCAGTATAGAAATACTGATAGTGTTGAGGTCAAGGCAATGCTTGGACTTATCCTGTTATGTTGTATATTCAAATCTTCAAGGGAGTCTTTGCATTCATTATTTTCAACTGGTGTAACAGGGCGCCCAATTGTTCGAACAATAACCTCTGATAAGAGATGCTTCATTTTACTTAGGGCTCTCCGTTTTGATGATCAAACTACGAGAGAGGAAAGGAAAAAGATTGATCTTGTAGCATGCATATCAAATATCTTCAATACATTTATTGAACAATGCCAAAAATGTTATTCTGTAGGGGCACACTGTACTGTGGATGAAAGCCTTATTCCATTCAGCGGGAGGGTTCCCTTTCTAGTATACATGCCCAAAAAACCAGCAAAGTATGGCATAAAGATTATGTGCCTTACTGATGCATCAAACTCCTACCTTTATAATGCTTATATTTATGCTGGAAAAAACAGTGATGGATTAACCCTGTCACCCAAGGAAAACAAACTCCAGAAACCAACCCAAGCTGTAATACGGCTTGCAAAATGCTTGTATGGCTCAAACCGAAATATCACTTGTGATAATTGGTTTACCTCAGTAGAGCTAGCCCAGCTCTTATTGAAAAATAATCTGACATTAGTTGGAACAATGAAAAGAAATAAACCCCACATCCCACCACAATTCAAGCCAAACAGTACACGAGCCATTCTGTCAAGCATTTATGGCTTTACCAAAAGTATGACAATATTATCATATGTACCCAAAAAGTCAAAGGCAGTAATCCTCTTATCCACTATGCACCACAAAGCGTACCAGGGCCCAATGAATAATAAACCAGATATTATCTCTTTTTATAATTCAACAAAATCTGGTGTAGACTCAATGGACATGAAATGCAGCAATTATTCACCAAACAGGAAGACAAGAAGATGGCCATTAGCAATATTCTATAATATGGTAGCCCTGGCATCTAATAATGCATTTGTTCTTTCTGGACTCTATGAAGAAACTCCCAAGTTGACTCGATTTGAGTTTATTAGAAGCATTGCAATGTCATTGATAAAAGAATTTCTGCTTAGACGACTGATGATCCCAAATTTGCCTCCAGATTTAAGAAAATTCATTTCAGAGGCAGCAGGAATAGTTCAAGAAAATCCTTTGGCTTCATCCTCTGCCAAGAGAAGTGACAGGTTAGAAAAGAGGAGGAACTGTCGATATTGTCCATACACAAAAAACAGGATGACAAATTATAAATGTGTAAAGTGTGAAAATCCAACATGTTTAGAGTGTTCTAAAAAAGTATGCAACAAATGCTTAGATGAGGATACTGAGTGAGTTATAGAAGAGATTTCTGTATTTAGTAACTTGTTCTCCAAAGATGTGAATGGATGTTTAGTTTTCTTATATATTATTTGAGTTTAATGATTGGTTTATTTGTTTTCAGTCTTATTACTTGTTTGTTTAAAAGAGATATTTAAATAAAGGCGATTAATTAATTGTCTCATTGTTTATCCTATTCAAAGATAGTATAATTTCTTAATTCAAAATTTATTAAAAAAAATTGCAATTAAATAGATAAATTGCTGTACCCGCCTGTGGGACAGAGGATCCTTCATATCTGCCTGTAAGACGGATGATCCTCAAAACAGTTAACCATGAAGCGATCCCACTAGAGGGTTAAAGAGGTTATGGAAGTACTCTTGCCACCTCCTCTTTGCCTTCATCAGGGAGAGTAGTACCCCACCACTGCTATCCTTTGCTGTTATAGCCTGGGGTATATCTTTAGCTGCCCTATTTTTAGGCTTGTCCAGTTTGAAATCCTCCCCTTTTATCCATAACTGCTCATAGAGTGCCTCATACTTCTGGTGCTTGGCCAGGGCGTTGATCCTACTAGTGTTGGTGTTAGCCTGCCTATATTGAGTCTTAGATTCCTGGTCCCCTGTCTCCTGCCAACTGTGGAAAGCAGCATTCTTTTGCTTGACAGCTGCTTCTACCTTTGCATTCCACCACCATGTCTGCTTGTTTCTCTGGACTGTGGCTCCTACTTGTCCCTTCCCTAAAATGGCTTTCCCACAGGTTCTAATTTTTCTTGCGACCCTGTCCCACATTGCATCCACTGTCCCTTACCAATACCAGTCTACCTCCCTGTGCACTTTGTGGGTAAATCCCTCCGTTTTTGTGGGTAGTTTCCACCACCTGATGGCCTGCTCTCATTTCCAAGAATGTGCCTTGCCTGCCACTTTCACTAGGATTTAGCCTATGGTCACATTCTTTTTGGAAATTTTCACTTGGGACTGCCCAGCAATCATGAACGGGAGGTCAGTGGTGGGGGTGACACCAGGATTTGCCGCACCAGGTGACACCAAGCCTAGGTACACCTCTGTTTGATCCCATTGCCCCTATAAGTTGCGCCACTGGTTACAGTAGGAATTTGAAAGTGCAGGCTATACATGAGTGCAGACAATATTTGAAATATACCCTTCGCTAATGCGGACTATATTTGAGGTGTGGACTTTATGTGAGATTTTACGGTATGTAGGAACTCCACCTTTTGGGAAATGGTAGTGCAAAATCGGCCAATAAGTGGAGTTGAGTGGTAGTCAACTGCATTTCACATTTGAATGTGTGTCATCTGCATCTGATTGGTAGTTGAAATTTAAAAAAAATGTTCTCTTGTATTTTGATTGGTTATGTATTTTGCAGTGTTGGCGCCACCCATCAAGCATTTTACTGCCACAGAATCTCAACTGGCACAATTTCTCTTACTGCCTGTGGTAGACGTCATGATTCTGCCATCTGCTCGAGAGCTATTCTCCTTGGGGGTCACATGCCATGGAACTAGGCGTTAGGGTTTTAGGAGATTTACAGTATTGTATGTAGGGATGATAGTTAACCCTCTAACGCTACACAGGGGTACTGGTGTACCCCAGGGTTTTTCTTTTTCCTCTCTTCTCTGTGGGTGATGCTGGCACTATGGGATTCACTGTATATTCACATGATAGGTTGAACTTTCTGGTAAGTCACAGATGGGTGGTTAATTGCTTTACATTTTTCAAATAATGATGGGTGGGGTACTCCTGTACCCCTGTGTAGCGTTTGTGTAACTTTTAAATGGCCATAGGAATTGCATTGAAAGCTTGCACTCCTTGCAGGAAAAGCCATCAGCAGCGCATAAAGGGCAAAATATCCATTTTCTTTAAATTGCTGATTAAAATCGTTTAGATTGCTTATAATGATATTTTTTCTATTTTTCTGAGCACTTATTGAATTATTCTTTCATAATATTGCACTGTAAATGCAATAAATTTATTGTTAAGTATGGAGAAATGGGTTAAGCTTGTCATATATAGTGCAACTATTTTGAAGTGCAATTTTGAGTTGCTCAACTTAAGCCTGGTTCTGTGGCACGTGACACCGACAGGAATAGCACTCAAGCAGATGAAAGACCAATTAAAGGGATGACATAGGAATTCCAATTTTTTGCATCTTTGGCATGAAATCAGTCAATAAGGGGAGTTGAGATGTAGCCAACTGCATTTGTCATTGGAAATTGTCACGTGCATCTGATTGGTGGTTGGAGGAGAGATTGGTGGAAAATGTTCTCTTTCAGTTCCATTGGTTACTTTTTTGTGGTGTTAGCACCACTCATTGAACATTTTTGTAATCTTTGAAAGTTAACACGATTTCACTCATGCCACAGAATCACAACAGGCACAAATTCTGTAAGTGACGGTGGTAGATGTCATAATTTTGCCATTTTGATGCAACTGGGCTTTAAAGTGGCATATTGCATTGACACAGAGCACAAAGTTGCATGCAACATACAATTTTTTGAATTGCACAACTCACACAGTGGCATGGTGAATGAAAAAGTTGCAAAGCGTGTTTACACATAACATCATCATCATCATCATCACACCCTTATCCCACCTGCAGCGGGGTCTGGTCTGTGGGTTCTAGCCCTCCACTCCCGTCTATCTCCCACCAGATCCCCGTCCACTCTGCAAACCGCCATATCCTTATGGACGACCTGCTCCCACGTTAACTTTGGTCTCCCTCTGCCCTGGGTGCTCACAACCACCTGCATTCCTGGTATGGCCCTAACAACCTCCTCCTCCCATCTTCTCATACCACCTATCCCTAAGCTACCTCTAATATATGCATTCCTAATTCTATCTGCTCTTGACACACCACTCGTGTACCACAGCATTCGCATCTCGTCTACTTGCATACTATTTACATGGCTTTTCTTTACTGCCCAGCACTCTGATCCATATAGCATCGCTGGTCTAACCACTGTCCTGTAGAACTTCCCTTTCAACTTGATTGGGACCCTCCTATCACACAGGACTCCACTTGCCTGTTTCCATTTCAACCACCCCCCATTGATTCTATGGGTCACGTCCAAGTCAATCTCCCCATTGCTTTGAATTGTTGATCCTAAGTACTTTACCTCGCTCACCTTTTCACCAGTTCACCCCTCGAGTGTATGTCCCCACTGTTTTGCTGACCATCCCAATTGAATGCTAAATACTCTGTCTTCTTTGTGTTAATCCTTAGCCCTCCCTTTTCCAATGCCCCTCTTATATCATTTAGTCCCTTCTCTATCTGCTCTCTGGTGTTACTAACTTTCCCTATATCATCGGCAAATGCCAAGCACTGAGGGGCCCATTCCTCTACACCCATCAGCAGTTCATCCAGAACCAGGATGAAAAGATATAGACTAAGTGCTGAACCTCGGTGCACCCCAACTTTCACTGGAATGCCCCTAGTTTTTCCCCAACGTGTCCTTACCTTGGCAGTGGAGCCATTATACATATCCTGAATTACTCTAATAAACCCTTCTTCTACCCCCTTTTTCGTAATTCTCCCCAAACTACCTGTCGTTGGACACTGTCAAAAGCCTTCTCCAGGTCAATAAAGATGGCATAGAGGTCTTTCTTTGCTCCCCTATACTTTTCTACCATCTGCCTCAGAATGAAGATAGGCTCCATTGTGGACCTACCTGGCATGAACCCAAACTGATTTCCACGGACACTTGTTCTATCCCAGAGGCGACGCTCCATTACTCTCTCATTAGCTTGATACCTCGGTAGTTGCCACAGTCGTGGAAGTCCCGTTTACCCTTGTAGAGTGGTACTATCCAACTCTTGCCATGCAGATGGCATTCTATCTCCACTAGCTATCTTATTGAAAAGTTTCCCTAACCACTTGGTACCTGTCATCCCTAGGCTATGCCATACTTGAATGGGGATTCCATCTGGGCCTACAGCTTTTCTCCCTTTCATCTTCCCAAGTGCCCTGGCTACTTCTTCCTCAGTTACTTGGTCTACAGCACCAGCTGGAAGAGGATTAGTGGCATGTCCTCATCTCCCCTGACTTCATTCAGGAGTATTTGGAAGTACTCCTCCCATCTCCCATCTGCTCTTTACCCAAGCCACCCTTCACTGTTATGGCTCGGGGTATATGTTTTGCTGCCCTATCTTTAGCCTTGGCCAGTTTGAAAACTTATCTCTCCCCTTGCTTTGTCCCTAACTACTCATAGAGAGCCTCATACTTCTGGTGCTTGGCCAGGGCAATCTTCCTCCACACAGTGGTCTTGGCCTCCCTGTACTGAGTCTTTGACTCCTGGTCCCCTATCTCCTGCCACCTGTGGCCACATTCTGTTTGGAAATTTTCACTGGGGAGTGCCCAGCAATCCTGGGCCCCTGCTCTATGCTGCCCTCTAACCATAAAGAAATCTATTTGTGACATCCCTTGTGTTGACTGGTATGTGATAAGGTGTTTCTCCCTCTTCCTAAACCTTGTATTTGCCAATGCAAGGCCAAGTGCATTCGCTGTGTCAAGGATTCACTGCCCATCTGTGCTGACTGTTCCATACCCCCATCCCCCCATGGACCTCCCAATAACCCTGGTTGTCTTTGCCTACATGGCCATTAAAGTCCCCCCAATAACTAAGCACTCATTCCCCTGACATTGCCCTACTGGTGCCTCCAGTGAGTGTATCAAGTCGTCAAACTCTGTTTGGAAGCTATCTTTTGTGGGTTCATCCAGACCTGCCTGGGGGGCATACGTGCTGATGAGGTGAGGCACTACTCCTCTCCAAACCACTATAACTGACATGAGTCTGCTATTTACTCATTTCACCTGGGTGACCCCTTACTGCAGCTCCCTATCCAATACTATTCCCACCCCATTTTGTGCCCCTTCACTTGCAGTATAAATAAGCTTGTACCCCTCACTCAGGGCCCTTACATGCAATTTAAATTGCATGCAACACATTTAACCCTAGCATGCACAAGTCCTGCAAATATGATATTCACATAAGGTGGTTGAAAAGTACACATAATGAAATATCTCCATTAATTAATGTTTGAACTTAAATACTTTATGAATCATGATGCAGGGGGCAATATGTAAGTTTATAATATTTATTTAAATACATTTTGAACAAAAATAGAATGTGCTTTTAACAAATTGGTTTATTTCTTGTAATACACTGATGATCTTATTATTATTATTTGTTAAACGTGCACAGCACATGTGAAACAAAGGGAAACACCATCAAGTTGGTACCCCCCTTCCCCCGAAACAAGGGGCTAACAGGATAAAAAATGAGAATACAAGCTTTTCTTAAAATGAGTACAATATTGCAAACATTTATGATGAGAGCAGGAGAACACTTGGGAACAGACTGCAAATGGGTGAGCATTCCACAGCTTGAAGCAGCAGACAGGAAAAAATTGTGCCTAATGTCAGAACAAGGGAGGTGGGAAACAAACACGAAATGGCGATTTTCCAGACAAAGGGGGACACCTGAAAGGAGGAAATGATAAAATGGCAGGGATGCGAGGAGAACCAGAGGGCAGCAGCAAGGTGGAGAAGATTGCAAAATACATAGTTGGCCTAGAGGAGTTTGGCCTTTGACAAGTAGGAGGAGTCAGACTTATAGAGAGGGATGCGAAACATAATGCAGAGAACGTTGTGAGGGGATAGGCAGGACCAGGAGACACCAGCAGGATACGGAGAAGCAAAGCACAGGAGAGACAACACTTTTGCTTTAAAATCGTTCACAAGCTCGTGACGGTCAATCAGAGGCCTAAGCCGGCATAAAAGGAACGAAAGGGCGCTGACCCAAGTGGTAAGGAAATCACGGTAGCTGAGGAAGGACAGGGTAGGGTCAAACAAAACTCCATGGATGCGCACAGAGGAAAGACAGGAGGGTGGGGGGAAGCAGACAGGGAGCCTAGAAAAAATGAAGACCTGAATCTTATCCACATTGAGCCGCATATGATGCCTGGCGTACCAGCATGCAAGTTCCGAGATAAAAGGAGGGACTGAGGCAATCAGAGAACAGAGACATCTGAGAACTCCGCAGGCAACACTGAAGGACCAAAGTGGTTGTCGTCTGCAAAGGACCAGATCGTCCGGGATCCAGAGGTGCAGAGCAGTGAGGTGGTAGTGAGGTTAAAGTGGAGGGGACTAAGGATGGACCCCTGAGGGACACCACAGGCAAGAGTATGTGGGCAAGCCAAGTTACAGATCATTACTGTGCGGCCATCAAGATAGGAGAGAAGGAGATTGTATATGTGAGGGCCGGAGACCAGGGGATCAAGGGCAGAGAGAAGAGATTGGTGGTCAACAGAATCTAAGGCCTTGACAAGATCAGTCTTCAACAAAACAAAGAGGTTACCCATAGCAAAGGTATCCAGTATAGCAAGGAAAATGGAGAGAACAGGAAAAAGAACAGAGACAAAGGGTCTGGAGCTAAACTGGGAAGAAGGGATGGTGGCAAGGAGAGGGTCCTGAATAAGATCAAGGATCCATCTCTCAAGAACCTTAGCCAGGGGGACGGTAACTAAGTGGAGAGGAGCAAGAGCCAAATTTGTAGACAGGAATGATGTAAGTTGATTTCCAGCAAGGGGGAAGAACCCCCAAGCCATACAGGAATTTAAGAGGGACAGGATGAAGGACAAGTTAGAGGGAGGCAACACCTTTAAGATGCTGGCGGGCAATCAATCTGGGACGGAGGCAGAAGTTTTTTTGAGAAGGAGAGCTGTTGTATGGAGTATAGGGGGAGAGGAAAAAACAGGAACCGGGATGTAGAGATACTCTGAAGGAGAGGGGGGTATGTCCGGAAAGGGTGAAACTAGACGATCAAGGATGGCACAAGCGACAGAGTCAGGGAGGGGGCATCCAGATTCTGGCCATGGCAAATGAAAGCCCATAGGGATCGTGAGGAGGCGTTGGGGTTAAGGGTTGCAGTTTTTGCCACACGGACAGCTTGCTTAAAGAGACGGCACACCATAGAGAATGTGGTGTAAGCACAAGGGTTGTGGGAAGTCTTCCAGTTTTTATGGAAGGGGGAGACTTGGTTGCAGAGGCAAGAGAGTTGGGGGTTCCACCAGGAACAAGTTTTGGAGGAAGGGGGTGCGTGAGTGAGAGGACAAGAGGCATTGAGGGAGATAGAAAGGTGCTCCGAGAAAAGGGCAAACAATGTGGTGGCACCCGAGTGAGGGGACCATAACACTGACAGACCAGAGTGAAAGATAGTGTTAAACGTCTCTGTATTAACCTGCATTATCCCGTATAATCCGCATTAATCTCATTGGCAAAAGTGACATCTTTTCTTTGTTTGCACCCAGTTTCCTTTGTCGCTCTTCAGACGTTTTAGGAATAATAAATTTGATATATCTTCTAAAACTGATCTATGTAGATTAGGATCAGGACACATAAACATTTAGACAAAGAGTTGCACCATTATAACTGAGGTGGGTGTAAAAGACAAACATTATGTAAACATCTAAGTGACGATTTTTTTTATTATGATTGAATTATTTGATTGCATAGTAAACACATGGATGGAATACATGAATTGTCAAATTTTAATTCCAACAACAGCAAAAAATATCTGGCTTGAAACATGAATGGGTAGAAAATACCCACTTCATGCATACTAGCATTAAACCTACAGTGAAACTTCTCTAGTCGGTCCACCCCTGGGGATATACAAAAGTGGACTCATGGGGGGGGGGGGTGGACCGATTAGGGGGGTTAACCAAAACAACAGGTAATTTTCCATCCTTTAAAAAAGTGGACCTTTGCATATGATAGTGTCCCTAAACAGGTAGTATGGAGAGCATTTTAAGATAGAAAGGGGTTGATGAAAGCCATATTGGGATAGTGCAGGATATGTACAGTATGATGGTTCCATTGCTAGTGTGAGGACACCATGGGGAAATACTGAATGCTTAGCATGCAGGTCGGTGTGCATGAAGGAGCAGCACTTAGCTCATTTCTATTCACTACTAGTAACGGGTAAGCTGCTGACAGGAATAGGGGAAAGGGCCCGTCAGAGCCTGGCATTTGCTGATGATGTAGGCAGACTTGCCAAGTCCAAAGAACATGCACCACAGGGCCTACAAGACATTAAAACCAATGGGAAGAGGGGGTCTAAAGATGAACAATAAGAATACAGAGTACCTAGCTTTCAATTGGAGTGGCCAGGGGCATGGGGGTGCGATTCCCTGTGGGGATGAGGTGATAACAGTGGCACAAGAGTTTTGTTATTTAGGATCCATTTTCCAGAGCACTTGGGCACTCCACTGCAGGTAATTCGTTCAAAATTTCTGAAATTGAGGTATTCAATGGTCGAGGCAAACATCCAGTTCTTAAGCGCATTCTCATCCAGGGCTTAGTTAGCTCTAGACTTAATATTTTTTTGCAAATTAACGTCTATCAACTGGCTTTTGTTTGCATTTCAACATGTTATGGCAATATATTACATATGAATTAACTATAATAATGTTTATCATACCAAAGAATATACACCATGGCAAACATAGAGTTTTTTGGCTACAACTCATATTATTACACATTTGATCCAATGTGTCCACTGCTCCCTTTGTGGCATTGTAAAACTCAATCATTTCTGGCTTTTCTGTTTCTGGATTCACCATTCCTTTTTCATGTGTAGTAGATAATACCATGACAACTTTATATGATTTTGCCTTGTAGGATAACAAAGTTTTTACGTGATCATAACAAAAAATTGATGTACCCACTATCCGATTTTTAGTCTCAAGAAGTTTGGTGGAATTTCCCATTTGCTTCTTCTTAATGTTCCTACAATTGTTAACTTGTAAGGTCTTTTCAGTAAATCAGATGCAATTGGAACAGTAGTAAACCAGCTATCCATTGTAATATTCCTATTACCTCCATGAATAGGTTTGGTTAACTCTTTCACAAAGTATTCGGAAAGTGGAAGACCCTTTCAATTGGTATGCCTGCCAAGGTATGGCATAGCATTTACCATGTATTTTGTTTTAACATCACATAACGTAACAATTTTAATTCCATATTTGGAAGGCTTGCTGGGAATGTACATTCTAAATGGGCATCTACCTCGAAATCCTATTAATTGCTCATCAGTTGTCAAGAATGATCCTGGTTTGTAATATTTTGTGCTGGAAGTAACAAATGTGTCCCACATCTCTTGAATTGGAGCAAAGAAATCAGTTTTTCTTCTTTCTGCCCTAGTTACCTTGTCATCAAAATGAAGGCACTGCAATAAAAATTTGAACCTTTCACAGCTCATAGTAGCTTTATATCTCTGTCCACAAAGCAAGTGATTGAATATTTCTGTTGTTGGAAGGTGGTTTGTTTTCATTGCAGCAGACAGGACAAGGATTCCTAAAAGAGCCCAAAGTTCATCAGTAGAACATGCTGAGGTTGTGGTTTTCTCTACACTATATCCTGCTGCTTGCACTGCAATTTCCTTGTTATTGCAAGTTAAAGTTAGCCTTAGCATTTCAGGTGTGAAAAACTCGGGGCCTCTCTCCCACGCAAAAGATGCTATCCCACCTCAACAGTGGCATCACTAGGGGGGGTGTGGAGGTCGCGTTCCACACCGGGTGACACCAAAGCAGAAGAAGTGGCTATTTTTTGGCTGGGTGATGCCAACCCTAGTGACGCCACTGCACCTCAATCCCGTATCGAATCTAGAACTACTGATGCAGTTAACAAGCGAGCTACCCACTGGTTAACCAAAGCCAGCCTGTACACCCCTCTATTGGTACTACTAATATCTGCATGATTTTCAGAAAACCGCTTCTGTAATGGATACATTGCAACTCTATGCACAATTTTTAGCATGATCAGGATCTACATCAGTGGAATTCCCCCAACAAAGGGTAGACTGATGTATAGTAGAAGCATGGGGTTGCAACGTCAGTTGGCAACTGGCTGGAGAACAACAATACCCAATATAACCATCTCTACCATGCAACATCAGTGTGTGTGGCAAAGAAGGTGGCCGCCATAGGCGCAACTGGGTTTGGGGTGCAAAATGTTTAAGTTTTTAGTCATTATTGAGTTATGGGCAAGTGAAAATCAGGAAGGGGATCACTAGGTGGCGCTGGTTGGACATGTGTTGTTTGCCTCGTGGCCGGTGATTTTTTCATATTTTTGAAAACCTTTAAACTGTTTCTGGGTGAAAGCTGCCTTTTTCAAGGCGGTTTAACCCCACCGTTTCCAGCAGAAGGTAGGGCTGTGTGTGAGGTGTTTTTTTTTTTTTTGTAGTGGGAGAGGAACTTATGCGAGGTTGGCATTTAAGCCTGACCTCGTGTGAGTTGTTCTACTGCTCTTGTCGTCTGCATTGGCAGCGATCACGCTGCATTTGCAGCCTCACACTGACCCCCACAGCATCAATTATCTTTAATTATTATTATTATTATATTATTATATATTTAGTGTTATTATTATTATGTTTATTATTATTATCATTACTATAATTGTTTATTAGTTTTAGTTCCAGTCCTAGGATTGCATCTATACAGTTTAGGGTGTGAGGGGTGTATTGTCATGTGAGTTTGGGACCTCTGCTCACATGAGAATGATGGAAGAATCATCGAGTGTCTCCTGTGGGGTAGGACGACACCCCCACAGGTAGCCCTGTCACTGTTGCTGTGGGTTCTAGGCATCTGGCTGGGGAACCCCCAGCCAGAGCTGTCCCACTAAGGAAGGGGGCTATGCTAAGGTTAGGGATGTGGAATGTGGGGACCCTTTCAGGAAAAACAGGGGAATTAGTAAACACCCTGAAGCATAGAAGGGTTAGTGTTGCCTTCCTCCAAGAAACGCATTGGAAGGGGAACCGATCAGGGGCACTGGGAGAGGGATACAAATTACTTTTCACAGGTAGTGAGGAGGGGCATAATGGGGTGGGTATTGTATTGTGTAGGGAATTGCAGCAGGGGATCACAGCAGTCCACAGAATCAGTAGCAGGATTATTCTAGTGACAGTAGTATGGCAGGGTATTGGGCTCCACCTCATCAGTGCTTATGCTCCCCAAGCAGGCTGTGATGATGCCACCAAAAGGGATTTTTGGTGGGATTTTGATGAGGTGGTACAGTCAGTAGATAACAGAATTAGACAAGGAAAAGGATCTGATCGTCTGATTATTGGAGGGGATTTTAATGGCCATGTTGGCAAGGAAGGGCAAGGATATGGGGCTGTCCATGGGGGATGGCGGTATAGCCAGCTCACAGCTGAGGGACAAAAAGTCCTTGATACAGCTCAAGCACATGGCCTTGCATTGGCCAATACGTGGTTTCAGAAGAGGGAAGGTCTCAGATTGATTTCTTTATGGTCAAGATGCAGTAGAGGCCTGAGATTTGTGATTGCTGGGCACTTCCCAGTGAGGATTTCCAGAAGGAAAGTGGGCATAGGTTACTCATGATGGAGGTGCTTGTGAGGGGTGCGACTAGGAATCACTCATTTAAAGGTGAACCAGTCATTAGATGGTGGAAGTTACCAACAAATGCACAGGAATTCCAGCAGGAGATTATTAGCCAGGTCAACTGGGATTGGGAAGGGTCAGCTGATGCCATGTGGGACAGGGTGGCCAGGAAGATTACCCAATGTGGAAAGGCTATGTTTGGCACAGCTAGAGTAGGAGGCTCATACCAGGGTAGACAGACTTAGGTGGTGGAATGAGGAGGTGGAAGCAGCCATTCATCAGAAGAAGGCAGCATCCCATAGATGGCGAGAGATGGGGGACCAGGGTTCAAAGACAGAGTATATACAGGGAAAGAAGCATGCTAGGAGGACCATTGCCCAGGCCAAACACCAAAAGTATGAGGCTTTATATGAAAGCTTAGGGACTAAAGAAGGCCGAGACCGGAGATAGAAGTAGTAAGGATAAGGATGGTGGGGTCCTATTCCAGCCAGAAGAAGTGATGAAGAGGTGGGAGGAATATTACAACAACCTCTTAAACACTGATACCAGTGAAATGGTCATGAACAACATCACCACCACTACAGTAGTGGTGAACGTACTGAGTGGGGCCAAAATAGTCAGGGCCCTCCAAAAGATGAAAGGACACAAAGCTGTTGGTCCTGATAAGATTCCCATTTACGTTTGGCATAGCTTGGGGACCACAGGAATTACATGGCTGGGGAAGCTTTTTAATAAAATAGCCAGTGGGGACCAAATGCCATCTGCATGGCGGGAGAGTTGGATTGTCCCACTTTTCAAGGGCAAAGGTGACGCCCAGGACTGTGGAAACTACAGAGGCATTAAGCAAATGAGCCATTCTATGAAGCTGTGGGAGAGGGTCATGGAATGTCACCTCAGAAATCGTACTAGTGTCTGAGGGAATCAGTTTGGGTTTATGCCTGGTAGGTCAACAATGGAACCCATCTTTATTCTACAGCAGATGGTTGAGAAGCATACAGCAGTAAAGAAGGACCTGCATGCAATCTTTGTAGACCTCGAGAAGGCCTATGATAGTTTCCCTAGACAGGTAGTATGGGATGTTCTAAGAAGAAAGGGAGTGAATGAAGGGCATATCAGAATAATACAGGATATGTATGATGGTGCCACTGCTAGGGTGAGGACAGCAGGGGGGAACCCTGGTGGCTTCAAGGTGAAGGTAGGGCTTCATCAAGGATCAGCCCCCAGTCCTTATCTCTTTGCTTTGGCAATGGATGACCTGCTGACAGGAGTAGGGGAATGGGCCCCCAGCGGTATTTGCTGACGATGTAGGAAGGTTAGAGGAGTCCCAAGAGGAGGTTCAACGGGGCTTGCAGGACATTACAACAGCAATGGCAAAGGGGGGCTTGAAGGTTAACATGAAGAAAACAGAGCACTTAGCTTTCAGTTGGAGTGGGCAGGACCAAGGGGGTGTAGTTCATTGTGGAAATGAGGTGCTACCAGCAGTGAAAGAGTTTAGGTATCTAGAATCAGTGATTCAGAGCAATGGGGAAATCGACTCTGATGTTACCCATAGAATAAATGCTGGATGGCTAAAGTGGAGACAGGCAAGCAGGTGCAGTGTGACCGCAGAGTCCCAATAAAGGTGAAGGGTAAGGTTTACAAGACTGTAGTTAGGCCCGCCTTGCTTTATGGATCTGAGTCCTGGGCTGTAAGGAAGAACCACGAGAGGAGAATGCAAGTGGCCAAGATGCGAATGCTGCGTTTCATGAGTGGGGAGTCGCGTGCTGACAGAGTCCATAACAAGTATGTTAGGGGCAGCTTGGGGGTGGGACACAAGATGAGAGAATATAGGTTGAGGTGGTATGGGCATGTGATGCGAAGGGAGGAGGAGGAGCTCATGCAGTACATTATGGAGCAACAGGTGGTGGGTGGCATCAGGAGTAGGGGGAGACCCAAGCGGACGTGGGAGCAGGTGGTACAGAGGGACATGGTGGCATGCGGGGTGGATGTGAGCCTGGTTGGGGATAGACGGGAGTGGAGGATCAGAACCCATAGACCCGACCCCGCCATAGGTGGGACGAGGGTATGATGATGATGGGCAAGTGAAAATCAGACACTTGCCACAGGCGCTTCATACCCCCGTTATGGCACTGTAGGAGCTTGCCCCTGGCATAGGTAGAGTGCTGTGATAAACAGTAGATCGACGCTAAATAATTATAAGGGTTGCAGCTTTGTTCGGCAGCTGGCTGCAGTAAAACACTGTCCAATCGATCACCCCTATTTATGCCCATTCTGAAGGACATGATGAGTAGCGGACCCTGCTATTGGTGGGAAAGGGGTTAGGAGTTGCAATACCCCTCTGATGGGTGCACGTTGGCCAGGTCACATATGTGTACCAATTAGAGAGGTTTCACTGCATGTAGAATTAGGAAAGCAAATTTCTTACCTTATTGCAGAGCATATTATTCAATAAAATATACTCAAAAAACTAATTTCCTAGAGAGACACTACTTCACAAACAGCACTATTACAGGTTGAAAATGAACTGATTTTATTCTTGAAATGGAAATATATATAGTGCAGAATTACAAAATGAGGATAAAGGCCACAATCTGATAAATACCCCCAAAAAAACAAAGGGCAATGATAACGTCAAAGGGGTGACAAAACAAATGAAAAGGCCATTTCAGAAACTGTTTGCGTACTGCTAAAGTTCACAGATGTGAAACGTATCACAATTGCAAAAAGAGTTGAAACATTCAAAATTCCATCCATCAATTCATCCATTTTATATTTTGCAAATGCTTAGCAAAAGCGCTTTTCAGAAAAAGATCCTTCAAGATAAGCATGAACTGTTTCACAGGAATTTTCATCTACCGTTGTAGCTAACCAGTAGTCTGTGAGACTACCACCCCCCTCTACTAAGCATAGGCAGCTAAAGAAAAAATCTGATTATGACATATAAATGTCGAATTGGAACTATACAAACCATGATTTTCTGACAAACTTGGTAGTCCGAGAGACTACCGGTTAGCTTTCTAGGGTTAAATAAAATATGCTGAAAATATACTGAAATGTATATTCTAACAAGCTACTGCAGACATATGCTTTGTAACGAAAAGGCCCTTTTGTGATGACGTCACAAGCTGTAAGTCACGTGCTTGTGAGGCCTTGTATTCTAGGAGGTGTTGAAAAAAGTGGAGCTTTCTATGAGGTGGACCGATTACAGGGGTGGACTGATAGAGAGGTTTCACTGTATTTTCCACTGTTTGGTGTCATCTTTCAACGCATGCATGACTTTTCATCTACAGTGGAACCCCACAATTCGTTCGCCTCTACTCATACAATTCGTTATTTGTCCAACTTTTTCAAGTAAAATGTAACTCATCATTCGTACATGCCCTGCGATTCGGACAGCTTCACTTTATCACTGGTCAAGAGCCATGTGGTTACTTCAGCACAGTCTCGTCACTCTTTCCATACACTACACATCATCCACACAAGCTTAGTTTTGTTATTTTTATTAAAAATAGTGCAGCCATGGATCCAAAAAAATTATGATGCAACCAAGACTAAGAGGAAAGAACTGAGAACGACAATTGAATTGAAAAGAGAACTCGTTGTGAAGTTGGAAAGTGGAACTTGTGTCTCTGGCAAGAAAAAAGTTACTGTTCCTTGCTGTGAACAGGTCACCATTAATTGAACAAGTGGAAAAACTTTTGTTAGTTTGGATTAATGAAAAACAACTTCATGGTGACAGCATTTCTGAAAATAATTTGTGAAAATGCAGAGTGGTTGCATGATGACCTTGAACAAGACAGCCCTGGAACCAGTGTGCAAAGTGATGGAGTTAAAGCAAGTAGGGGGTGGTTTAATTGATTTAATGAGCAAAGTTGAATTCACAGCGTTGTTAGGCATGGGGAGGCTGCCGCATGCTTTAAGTATTTCATGTACAGTACTGTATATTTATTGCTTTTCATAGGTTTAAATAAGCAATCATCTGTGGGTCTGGAACGGATTAATCGAATTTACAGAGGTGTGAAAATTATTAGAATAAAATAAATTTTTAAAAAATCTTCCATTTAATTTTACATCCTCCAACTACTGATGCTTATGGGATGGTAAAATGCAGTTACTGTCCAGAGATGCACGATATCACAGCAGCAGGTGTTGCATCAACTCCTTACGAACCAGAAATTGGGGGATTGGAAACCCTCTCAACTTCTTCGGTCAATGCAACAATTTGCAGGTGACACATCTATTTCTATGAAAGATGCATCTATCATCAGGGAGCTCTTCATGTCACAACTCCCACACCAAGTTACAATTGTGCTGGCGATGGCAGACGCTACCATGATGGCAGAAAAGCATGCTGAGTTGGCAGATAAGATGGTGGAAGTGTTTGATCCATCCACTTGCAGCTTGGACCCATGACAACTTCTAAAACCATTAATGCCTTGTCTGTGGGCGATTTGGACTATGCTAAACTTGCTAGCAAGGTAGACGCATTAGCCACCCATCTTGACTCCCTATTGATAGTCAGTGTCGACAGACTCAGACTAAAGCTTCTCGTGGATATGGATCGGATGGTGGAAGTTGTGTGACATAGTCCAGTGGTGGCAAACCTTCTTTTGATGACGGGTCACAATAACACGAAAGAAAACCAAAAAGTTGTCGACGGGCCAGTTGCTATCACTATTTAATTGTATTAACAAAAAATTAATATTAATAATGAATAAATTAGTTTATTAAAGTAGCAAATAGAAAACATCATTATAATGCCCTTATCCCACCTGTGGCAGGGTTGGGTCTACAGGTTCTAACCCTTCAGGTCTCCGTTCAAACAACACACTATGATATGATAAACTAGATATGATTCACTCTCAGGTCACTTAAAATTGCATGGTGGGTAACAGGCATAGAGAACTCCGGTGTTGCTGTTCACACCCACGTCTCATATCACTGTTTGTCAAGCATCATCCCACATCTGGATGCAAAGTACAAGGTTCTTGTGGAAGAGTCTAAGGATATCACCGTTCCTTACCCTGCTGCTACATCAGTTTCACATGGCATCTGTTACTATATTGTTACTACCACTGGCACTCCAACTCACACTCGTGGGAGACAGCTACATGCAGCTCAGTTGAAAGTGTGTAAACAGGGATTTCACACCTTACATGAACTAGTTAAGGCATACTACTAGATACCAATATCCCTAGATGATATTCCCAAAACTGTGATTATTGCTCCTTTTGGACTCTTCAAGGAAGCCCAGATGCCATTTGGGTTAATGAATGCAGCTCAAACCTTTTGGCAGTTTATTGATATGATTATGGGTGACCTTCCTTTTCTGTTTACATGCATCGATAACCTTCTTGTTGCTAGTCCTGATGACGCCACTCATCGAGTTCACATACATCAAGTTTTTCAGAGACTTTACCAGAATGGATTAACTATTAACTCATCTAAGTGGGTTTTCGGTATCGACTGAGTAGACTTTCTCGGTTGTCATGTTTCGCCTCAAGCTATTTTGCCTGCTACCGAGCAAAGTGGAATCAATTTGCGTGTTTCCAAAACCTACCTCTTAATGTGCTCTCCATGGGTTTTTGGGCCTTATCAACTTTTACCATCGTTTTATCAAACATTGTGCCACCTCACTTCAACCACTATGTAGTCTTGTTGCCAGAAAAGAGTTACCTGTTCACAGTCCCATCTGGTCACCTGAGGCCACTGAGGCTTTCACCAATGTTAGACATCTTGGCAAGAATTACTATGCTAGCACATCCTGATCTGGATCTCAAGTCTATGGTAGCCTTATTTACTGATGCATCTGATGTTGTGGTTGGTCCTGCTCTACAACAGCTGGTTAATGGTGTTTGGCATCCTCTGGCATTCATTTCATTGAAGCTTACGTCGGTACAGAAGTGCTATAGTGCCTTTGGTCATGAGCTTCTTGCAGTTTAACTTTTACATTTCCATTCATTTGTTGAGGGACGCCAGTTTTTAGTTTCACTGACCATAAGCCAAAAAGTCCCATTCAGCCCTGTGTTCTTTAGAAGCCCCTGATCTGCAGATAGTCACCCCTGTGGAGTTGCAAGAGGCACAGCAACATGACCCCGGCTTCCAAAGTTTGCTGGATCAACCAGGCGCTCTGCACATTCGTCTGGTTCAGAATTTCTGGATCTGACATTAGTCTTTATAGTGACCACTCTTTACCATGTCCACCGGTACATTGTTCTCTTAGGCACTCAGTGTTTCAGGCTATTCATGGCCTTTAACACCCAGGCTTCTCACTGGCATGGCATTTTATTTCTGAACGTTTTGCCTGGCCTATCTGAACAACGTCCTGTATACCCTGTCTATTCAGTAAGATACAGCATGCCCACTTCATCACCCATTGGTACCTGTGAGCCTCCTACTGCACACTTTGACAAGATGCTTATTGATCTCGTTGGTCGCTTTCCACCATCACAGGACCATTGTTACTGATTGACTTGAGTTGACCATCTCATTTGGCAGCCAGAAGTGATACCCTTTAGAGATCCTACCGCACTGACCATTGCTTCTGCATTAATAATGCACAGGTTTGTGCATTTTGCCATACCTCCCACTATTATTACTGATCGTGGTAAGCAGTTTTACTCACTTATTATTTATCAGCTATGTGAAACATTAGGTATCCATCATCTTTGCTGGATGGATTAGTTTCATGGGTTGGGGAGTAAGCCAAGCAGCCATAACAGGACGAACCCTTAGGAGGCTGCTCGTGGGAGATGAGGAGGTAGGTGAAGAGGATGAAGGAGAGGGAAAACTTGCAGCACCCAACGTTCTTTACCAACCACCCATGTTGGTGTTGACGTGGGCTTGCGGTGATTAACTTCAGTGATCTCATGGGAATTGGTTGAATGATTTCATTGCCAACTCAAGACCTCACTGAAGACTATGGAAAATTTTTTGAATTGGATTGATAATCTCCCCATGATTGTTGTTGGTCTCTGCTCTTCTCTCATGGAAGATCTGCAAGCCACTCCTGTGGAGCTTGTTTATGGCACTATCCTGTGACTTCAAAGTGGTTTTTCATTGTGGACAATGCTCCTGCATCAGACGTCAATTTTGTCAATTGTCTACTATCAGTAATGCATTCCTTGCAATATCAACCACTGTGACACCCTCCTGGCGCCCACTCTTTCAATGTCCGAGTTTGGACATGATAGTTTGCCTACTGCAGCATCGCTGGTAGTGCTTGCCTCACCCCTTGCATCACCTGCAGTGCATACTTTTGATCCTTCCTCTGCAAATCCCACATCTTTGATTTCGCCACCTATTGCAACCCAGTCATTGGTTCATCACCATCAAATTCGCTTTTATGATTGTCACAATTAATTCATTATTTTAATTACCGTATTATCTTGTGTATAATACGCACCTGTGTATAATATGCACCCCAAGTTTTAAGACTTAGTTAAAGAAATATATTAATGCCCATGTATAATATGCCGGTTAAGTTTGCCAGTTCCCAATTATTTCAGATGACGATTGTGAACAATTTTTAGGCTTTTAATATCGGTATTGCTGGACATAACTGGACTTAGAATATTTATTTTTATCACAGGACTTGTTAATTTTTTATGGTAGTACGCTAGTATTATTATATCTATGGTTCCACTTGTATTAATATACAAGCACTTGTATCTATGGTATGAAGGTAAATAAAGTGTAGGTAGCTAAATATTATATTTATAAAACTCAAAACATCATCTAATAGAAGTTAAATGAGGTTAATAAGCAAACACATATCTTCTTGCTTTCAATGGATTATCCAGTATTCTTTATGCGTGTTTTGTTTTCTCTGATAATGGCTGAAATTTTTACACCTATGTATAATACGCACCCAGACTTTGCATCCAACGTTTTGGGAAAAAAATGTGTATTATACAGTGGATCAAAAAAGTATTGGCACACTCTACATTTTGTGAATAATGCTGAAATACAATGTTTTAATTAAAAACGGAAATATACATTTCAAAAATGATATTTGTGATTTGTTCTTAAAGTGTCAATCAAATTTGGCAACAAATAAGAAAATAATTGCAAAATA
Source organism: Trigoniulus corallinus (assembly GCA_013389805.1). Taxonomy (NCBI): domain Eukaryota; kingdom Metazoa; phylum Arthropoda; class Diplopoda; order Spirobolida; family Trigoniulidae; genus Trigoniulus; species Trigoniulus corallinus. Next base: position 1,446,457 of record JAAFCE010008833.1, read on the forward strand.
ACGGAAAATCCCATGCCAAAAAAGTATTGGCACACTCAGCATTTTGTACCTTTTATGGCTAAATGTAATGGTATTTGAACTTTGTCACCTCAAAGTTACATAATAAATTCATTGGTATTGAGTTGTAGACTCAGGGTCACAATTAATTAGTAAAATGATGACCAAGAAACGTGAACTTTCTGTGGCAGAGAGAGACTCAATAATTTCACAAAGAAAAGAAGTCTTAAGCTGCAGAGAAATTAGTAAAAATGTTAATATTAGCTGTTTCACCATCAGAGGAGTCATAAAAAAATACGAAGCAATGGGTTCAACATGCAATCTTCCTAGATCAGGACGTCCTAGGAAACTCACAGATCGTGAAAGACGTGATGTTGTTCGATCAGTAAAGAAAAATCCAAAAGTAAGTGCTCCAGAAATTGCAAAACACATTGCTTCAAGTAGTGGCACATTCATACATCCCCAAACTGTAAGAAACATTTTGCATGAGCACCAATTTTATGGTAGAGCAGCACGAAAAAAGCCATTCATCAGTAAAAACAACAGGATCAAAAGAGTTGCATTTGCCAATGAACACCTCACTAAAACAGAGGATTTTTGGAACCGTGTTTTGTTCACAGATGAGTCAAAGTTCAACATATTTGGGTCTGATGGAAGACGGTATGTTCGGCGGCACAAGAATGAAGCATTTAAGCCACAAAATGTCACTCAAACAATTAAACATGGTGGTGGTCATGTAATGGTTTGGGGGTGTATGGCTGCAAGTGGTATTGGTAACTTGCACTTCATTGAAAAAAATATGACAGCTGACATTTACATTGATATTTTGTGCCATAATTTACATGACAGTGTGCAAAAATTGGGGTTGGACAAAACATGCATTTTTCTGCAAGACAATGATCCCAAGCATACTGCCAAAAAACCAAAGATTGGATGCTATATCATGCACCAAGGCAGCTTGGATTCCCTCCGCAGAGTCCAGACCTTAACCCTATAGAACATTTGTGGAGTATTTTGGGTGCAAATATCCGGAGAAGGAAAATTTCATCAAGAGACTGTTTGAAGACTGCACTTCTAGAAGAATGGCAGAAAATATCCACGGACATGACAAAAACGTCTATCAGCTGTGATTGCTGCTAAAGGACTTCATACAAAGTATTAAAATGTGATTTATTGTGATTGTTTTCTACTGTGCCAATACTTTTTTGGCTTGGGTTTTTTTGTTATTTGCAATTATTTTCTTATTTGTCGCCAAATTTGATTAAAACTTTGAGGAAGTATCACAAATACCATTACATACAAAATGTATATTTCAGTTTTTAATTAAAACATTGTATTTCAGCATTATTCATAAAATGTTGAGTGTGCCAATACTTTTTTGATCCACTGTACATGAGATAATATGGCAATTTCTAGCTGGGGGTATAAAATTTGGTGGATCAAATTTGCACCCTGTATATCTGCGATTGTTGTCTGACGCTCTCTGATGTCATTGTTATCAGATGTTAATTTCAGTTTCGAATGCTGACATCTTTTCTAATTATGATTTTTATAATAGAATATTATGACATTAGTTCTATATTTCGATTTTGAAATTGTAGAACTGACACAAGAAGAATTTCAGTTGCCTTTTTGTCCTTCATGATAACAGATGTATATTTTTCTAAGTTGGAATATTTCAGTGGTTTAAAACAAAGCAACTCCTAACCCTTTTCCTGCCTATGGCAGGGTCGGGTACCCATTTGTCCCTCTGAATGGACTCAGGGTGATATATTGGACATAGTTTTTTCTGCAGCCGGTTGCTGGCCAAAGCTGCACCCCTACGCTTATTTATCGTCGGTCTAGTGTTCATTGGGGAATGCTACCGACGCCAGGGGGCGAGCTCCTACACCTGGAAATTTTGCCTCATCTACCCGTTGTGTAGTAGAGAGGGTTCTTTTACGTGCAAGCGCCATCATACACCCACACGGGACCTCGGTTTTACTTCTCATCCGAAAGAAGGCACACTCGTGGCTTCTCTCTCGCCCAAAAGAAGCCGACCCACCACGGTCCAGTATCGAACCTAGAACTACTGGCGTAGTTGCCGAGTGAGCTAACCACTACGCCTCCGCGGCGGTTTATTTCAGTGGTTTAAAACATACTGGATTTATTTATTACTACTGTATTAATTAGTTGAGTAAAGTATGATGTGCTAGTAGTTACCACTTTTATTAAGCCTTCTGATAATTTTGGAAACAATTCACATGCCACAACTTCATCATGTCAGGCCCCTCATTCAGTATTCTGATGGAATACCCAAAACAGTGGATTATTTTTTTCAGAATAAATCTCCATACATTTTCCAAAACATATACTGTATGTATGATGAGTCATTCTCACTTGACTCTGAAATAAGGACCCAACACTATTCTATGACATACAGCCCCAAATCATAATATTACCTCCACGATGTTTAACAGATTTTGGCAGTAATGTGGCTTTGAATCTCAACCAGTCGAACATCAAGTGCTGAAAAATTAATTATGCCACTTTTTAATATTTGATGGTCTTTTGCAAATGTCTCTCCTTTCCAGTTTTGTTTGGTAATATGAGGTAGTTTTCTTGAATGTTTGCCAAACAGTTGGACCTCATTTAGTCGTCTTAAGATGGTTCTGACTCTTAACATTTGTCCAGTTATCATACAGAATTCCTTTGAATACCAAAAACGATCTTTTTTTTACAGGTTGTAACAAAATATTTCTTTCAGTTGTTGTAGATGGGTTTATGTTTCTTGTCCCTGGATTCACATAATTTATTTGTTTAGCTACACATTTGATACAAAATTAAAAGACCAATTACTAATTTGGAAATCTCTCTCAAAGCCATTCCTTGTTTTCTTAAAACTTTTCAATTCTTTTTTCTTCAGCTAAGCATATTTGGCTTGACTCATAGTCATCTAAAATTCTACCATAAACCTGTAACAATGTTTTATTGTTAACTCAAAACACTCACCCGACACTTATTCTTACATACCACCACTTAGCTTAGTTCTTTTTGTAACACAATTGGCGTTTTTACTTATGGCCCTTTTCTGGTGTCCTCACAGAACTGCACTGTGACAATTTTAAGGTGAGTTGTTGTTGTTATTGCTTTTGGGCCACAACTACTAAGGTCCTTAGGGCCCAGAAAGAAGTTTCCATAGTAGGGGGTTTATAGAGCCATCCCACAATGGTGACGCTTATAGGTCAAAAGACAGAAATTTCAACAGTCAAAATGCAAAGACCAGTCAGTAAACAATAGTCAGTTAAAAGGCAAAATGCCAATAAATAATCAAATTACAAGGCAGTAGCCAAAACATATAATGATAAGATGCAAAATGCCCAAAGGGCTAACATTTTTGAAGGAGGGCGAGGTTCAACATTTGTGCTCCTCCTGCTTTAAAATGGTCATAAGCCGTTTCTTGCATGAAAACTGCTGCCTGGGCAGAACCGCCCCTAAAATTAGTCCACTGATCACTTTCACTTTGTCAATGTTATTTGTTAGTCTTTGATCATCACGTTTAAAGTATTATTTATTATGTTGCAGATAAAATTGTAGGGCAGTCTGAGAGTGAAGAACGAGCTGAATTTGGTGAGGAAGAAGGGGACAATAGTGTCTTTGTGGCAGAAGAAGAAGATGAAGATGACAATGAAGTTGGAAGCGTGGAAGGATCAGCTGATCGACCTCTTGATATATAACTTTTCACATTGCGATATGGCAGCATTAAATGAATGTTGCTATTAAGTAGATATTGCATTATCTGTAGCAATGAAAATTGCGTTATAATTGCCTCGGTGACATATACCACTAGTGATAATATGTATAAAAATGTATATACCCGGGTACATTCTGGAGTGTTCTGACAGTGAATTAATATGGTTGTCCAATCGAGGTTGGTTTACATGCATGTTTTTATTGAATTGCTGGTGATTTGCCTAAGAAGTGTGTGTTAAGAATATTGCCATATACATTATTTTTAACATATATAAATGACAACTGGAATCTTTTATTTTTAGGAAGGAGCCCAAACTATTTCTAAACTGCAGTGTCCCATCTTTAGGTGACTGCTGGTGAAACTTCGTTATTCAGCCATTAGCCTTTTACTCATACTTAAGAAACTAACTTTTATGCAAGATATTTAATGTATTCATCACATAGTTAGAGAGCTTGAGTTTCACGTAAAATCCTCTTACGGAATCGTGTAAGTACACCACGTGACCAACCTACAGCAGTCAGTGAAAGGGTTGTGGAAATCGTATTTGAGTTATAGGTTTTACTTATTCCTAGTTAACTGGCATGTGATACCGATGGGAATAGTGCTTGAGCAGATGGTAAAATTATGACGTAAACCCCAGGTGCTAAGAGAAATTGTGCCTGGTGTGATTCCCTGGCATGAGCAAATTCATGTAAAGAAATCATGGTTTTGAAAATGCATGATTGGTGGCAAGGGCGGATCCAGAGGCTGGCTCAGGGGGGTGATTATGATTCTGGGGGGGGGGGTGATATTATGATTCTGAAGCAAATTGTAAGTTTCAGCCAGTCGGAATTCCCAAAGTAGCCAGGCCTTTGGCCTGGCCACAGGGGGGGGGTGATCACCCCGATCACCCCCCCCGTGGATCCGCCACTGATTGGTGGCGCCAAAAGTGATAAAAATAATGAAAATTAACAGAAGAGTATTTAAAAATTCAAACAGCCAATCAAATTCGAGTGAGGCATTCCATCAACAAATGCAGTTAACTAAAGGCCCCCATAGACGTTCAATTTTAACTTCAGTTCTAACTGTTCAGTTCGAACTGTACAGTTAGACCGTTACATGTGTGGGGAAATCTCATCGAATTTTCAATTGAAATTTTTGAACTGAAGATTTTTTTGAGTGGCATAGAGATTTAAATGAAGATAAAAGATAAAACTGAACGTGTATGGGGGCCTTAACTCTCAACTCCACTTCTCTGTTGATTTTGTGCTTTCTTGACAGAACGTTAGAGTTTCTACGTCATCAGTTTATGTGGAATGTATTCTGCTAGAGGGCTATTTGTGTCGGTGTCGTGTGACAGGGAACCAGGCTTTATGTAGTTGCTACATACACACTCGGTCCCTGCTGTTGATGGTGTGCCCCCAATGAAGAGTAGACTGACAATAAATAAGTATAAGGCTTTGATCAGAAACTGGCTACAGAAAAACGCTGTCCAATATATCACCTGTGTCCACTCAGAGGGACAAGGTGGATGCCCGATCCTGCCTTAGACAGGGAAATAGTTATGAATTGCTTTGCTTTTTGCTACATATACAGTCGTGTGTATGGAATGTTTGCTGTCATTCTACACGTTGTACTAACACACCTCGCATAAGGAAGGCTAGACCTATGTAGATTTGTAGGTATTTGACACGTTATGTGTACTGATGTGCGCATGTACAGATGTGATTTCATCTGCAACTCATGCCCTACGTAGCTTAGAAACGTGTAACACAAGTTCTCTGTTAAATAGTCTTATTCCACGCATTTGCGGTCACGTACTGACATTGCTTTATTGCAGTGGTTCTAAACATGCTGCCCAATCAACCAAAACAAGAAGTCCAGTTTTCCAAAATGCATTAGAATCATTTTTTGCTTGCTAAATTTAATATTTTAGACTTTTTTTACAGCAGCCCAATGCTCCCTTAAACTGAAGCCAGTAACCTGTGTTCATGTACTAGTTTTGCATCACTACTTAATCACATTAACATTCCATTGGAAAGTAGAACCATCACAAAGGCATATAGCTCCACTCTACAGTCAAAATTACCTGGCCAGCAGTAATGCCAAAATGTTCCTTCCCATCATTCCCAGTACCTCACGGACTTTGCTTCTTGTTCCTCTATGCAGAAGTTCCATGTTCACTATCTGTAAGATGAAAAGTTAAAAAAAGTGCACATAGATTGGTAAAATTTCCAACTATAGGGACTCAGCTCCTGGATTCATAAATTTTTAGAAGTAAATCCATGGGTGTTTAACCAATCTTATCTCTGGCAGGTTGCATACAGTATATGAGGTGTGTCCCAAAAGTAGATGTACTGATGTTGTTTTTAATGAATATCAGTCCCACACAAAATTACAAGTTGTCTCCTTCAAAGTATGATCCCTGCAAAGTCACAATGATTTCAACACTTTTTCCATTGTTCAAAGCAATACTAGAATCCCTTTCTTTGAGTGAATTCAGTTTGTCGGTTACAACATTTTGTATTTTTGCTACAGTCCTGTAGCAATGATCTTTCAGTTTAGATTCAGTTTGGGGTAGAGTTCAGTGTGAACAGGTGCATTGTCGTGATGCAGCACCCAGTCAACTGCAATGCCTCTTCGAACTTGCTGTACCCGTTTTTAAAGTCATTCCAAGACGTTTTTTTAAAAAAAAAAATTGGTGAACGGTATGTCCTGGAGGCAAAAATTGTTTATGCACGATTCCACTTCATGGCAGCTCTTACGATTTCCCGTTTTGATCATTTGTTGTTGAAACGGTCCTTCCAGAACCTGGTTCATCTTTAACATTTTCTCACCCATCTTTGAAAGCCTTGTGCCACTTGAAAACCATATTTCTTAATAGAGTAGCATCTCCATAATCTTCGGATAAATTTTCAATTGTCTCAGCAGCAGATTTCTTGAGTTTCACACAAAATTTGATGGCATAGCGTTGTTCAATATTTTGTTCCATTATGAAGTGTAACTAGGTATCAAAATAAGACTTAACGTAAACAGAGCTAGTACAATGCTGGTTCAAACAATTAGGCATTGCAATGGCCATTAATGCAGTGCTCTGCATCCGGCGTGCCTTGAGCCGATACAGGTGTTAAGCTTTTGGTGTGCCACGGAATTCTAGGAAGAGCTTTGGTGTGCCATAGGTAAGATAAGGTGCAGAGCACTGCATTAATGCACGGGCAAGTCAGTACACCTATCTTTGGGACACACCTCGTATGAGGTAAAATCCAAATTCTGGTGGCAACTGTTTCAGTAAATATTGGTCCCAAACATTCCTGATCCTCTAGTGGTCTCTTACATGACCAAATTATGCCATGGTTCCAGCAAGCTTTAAACAGAATATTAGTTATTAATTCACTGGAACAAATCGTTATTATCTTTATCAGTATTATTAACGCTTTGAGATAAATTCGATATTGTAATTTCTACTACTTCATCATTAAAATAAATTAACCTACCTTAAAATAATGATGTCAAATCTTAGCAAATATATGCCATTGAAAAATGTTGATCTAACGATCAATTTATTTTATTAGCTGATTTTAAATTTTGGATGGCTGTAATCACCACCACTCTCAGAACTTCTGCCTAGATGAAAGTACCACAAGGAGTCTCATCTGTGAAGCCTGTCTTCTTAGAAGGAGTCCCTTTAGTGAGTGCATGTCCTCTATGTCCAATCATTTTCTGTAAGTGAACAAAACAAAGCCAAACCGCCTATGTCCCACTGGGACATATGGGGAATCTGTTTAATGGTAATTTTATTCAGCTGGCATCTCTTGATGTCATGAGAACTTGACCCTTTTTGAGGGGTAAGTGAAATGGGCTTACACACTCATTGTCAGACTCCTAGACTATGGACTAAAAACACTTCTCATACTTTCCTGGGCTTTAGGGGGACCGGTTTCACAGATTACTTCAGGCTATGCCCGTATTGTTTCACTGGCAATTTGCGTGAACCAGGGACGTCCCTCCATCCATCCTGTTGTTATTGAGCAGTGCTGTGGTGCCTCATTCATTCAGCGTAAAGTCAGTGGTGTGGGGGAAATTGAATGAGGTGGAGGGGAAGGGAACTTTGCGCCAAACCGCCAATCTGTCTCAGGCAATGAAAGTGATGTGTGAGGTGGTTATCTACTCATAGGCATCACTGGGCAATGAGAAGTATGCTATTTACAACTTATGCTAGTAAGTGCGTAAGTGCTCATGTTCTCCCACGACCTCTCGTTGGGGATGATTGCCGTCAATCTTCCACTTCACTCCTGCTGCCTGGTCAGCTGCGTGATGTCGAGCATGCTGTTTCTCCTCTTTGTAATAGCTCTCTTCCTACTTGAGCGACTGAGTTGCGTTGGACACACCAGTTCTCGTCAGATCACTGAAGTTAAGCAAACGCATCCCAAGTTAGTACGAACATGGGTGATTGATTGAACATTGGGGGCTGCTAATTTCCCCTCTCGAACATCCTACCTCCTTCTCACATGTGAGCATCCTCAACAAGGTTCAGTCCGTTATGGCTTCTTGGCGGACTCCCCAACCCGTTGGTGTTACTGGCATTCGCTTTCTTGTGGCAGATTCTTGCCTGCCGTTCTCTGGATAAGAAAGTGGTCACGATTGTATGTACACCACTCAGTGTTAATAACAATGGAGTTTATGGATGGAGAAGTATTTTGGCTTAAGAATTCCACTAATTTTTCTGTGTGAAGTGAAACACGGTTAACCGTTCACTGAACCCCAACAAGTAATTGAAGTACATCACAGTTTTTGGTTATAGAAAAGCTATTTAATACTCGTTTTGGTCTCATTTAATATTTTAAATTTTAATTATGTCCTTGAATTATGTCAGTGCTGTAACCATGTGTTAAGCTGCATACACACTACTGTGACGTGATGTGTCAACACGACACAACACGTGTTGTTAAGAAAATCTCAACCCTTATTTTGAATGGTAATGTTCCCATTGCTCTGATGAGGCGTGTTAATGTGTGAAGTGCTGTAACACGCATCAGACGAAGATCTAGATTTTCGTCAGACGTGTTAAGGCATCAGATACTTTAATTGAAGGTTTCGTAGGTTTTTTTCTGACCTGACTTGACCCTGACGCTTTACAGTGGACATCAGTGGGCTTTTTTGCAGTGTGCATCAGAGCAATTTATACAGGTGTGCAGTGTGCATCAGAGCAATTTATATGACGTGTTAACACGTTACGTCAGAGTAGTGTGTGGGCAGCTTTACATAAAACACATGCCGGTTTACCAGCCTTTCTTGTTACCAGTACATAAGCCTTTAGTTACAACTCAGTCATGTTTTCATTGCTGGATGCATTGAATGTCTTCTAGCATAGAATCACCGCCTATTTTCCATTATTCAAAACATGGATAGAAAAACAGATACTGTACTTACCCTATCAAAATTTATTTCTTTATTTTGAAAAAAAAAGTTTACTGGTACTATGTGGTTACTGTTAGTTTTGAAAATGAAATTTGTTACCTAGACAATGTTTTAATGTTGCTTTGAAATAACTACCACACCTGATTCCACCAAGGCCTTCAAGTTGGCATTAAGCTACTACTTGCAAAGTTGCATTGAAAGGGGAGCGGCAAACTGCGTTGGACACACCCGTTCTCGTGTGATCACTGAAGTTAAGCAACGCAGCCCCAGCTAGTACTGACGTGGGTTGCCGCTTGGGAAAACTGGGTACTGCAAATATCCAAAAATTGTCGCGTTAGTGTAGTGTCTATGCAGGCTCTGCATTAGAACTACACAGTGATGGGGCTCTAATGACCTTGTAGGTGAAGGGCCCTAAAACGCCAACAAAAAAAACACAAACAAATGCGTTGCAAGATCATGGAGTTCTTGTAATGTGCAACAAAACTAGTCATTGCACAACAGTTCATGAATTGTTAAAAGTCAGTCATTTTATTGCGAATCCTCCACCCCTTGAACAGTATGGAAAATTTCAGGAGGTCTACAAGAACAACCATATTTCCACCATATACAGTAGAACCTCTGTAAGTTGACCACATAAGGGCGGAAGAAAAGTGGTCAACATAGGGAGGTGGTCAATTTATGGAGAACTGGTGTATTGTACTGATACATGGGAATTATTGCTTTTATTGGATACAACTGTATGAAATGCTACATACTGTAATCAACACTATTACTGCTAGTGGATTGGCATAGCTAGCCCTCAATGGCCATTGATCTGGTAGTTGGGGGTTATGCCCCCCCAGCAGTTAGCTGCATCTGATTCATTAGAGGTTTACACTTCATTGCCCATTTCAAAAATACTTTCAAAGGCTACTCCTTAAAATTCTGCCATGGAAGATGGGCTGTATGATGAGGCCAAAATGTTGTCTGTTGGTTTGTGATAAATCCAACTTTCCTAAAACATGTCAACAATGTTTCTGGTTAAATTTTTTCCAAGCAGTATTATCCAAAGGACAGCACCCAGAGCATTAATGGATGCAGCAAATGAAGCTGCTTCCACAGGCTTGTGACACATGTTTTACCAATAATCCACTCCAGGAGGCGGGCTTAGTAAATCACTTTGAATGATTTGATAACACCTTGGTCAAGAGGTTGGATCAGTGGCATAGCCAGTATTTTTTTGAAGGGGGGATATGGCTGTCGATAGCATGAACCAGGATTTTCTGAGGGGGGGGGATATGACTCGATAGGGTGTATATCTCTTCGTTATATTCAAGGCCCAAGGGGGGGTTTAACCCCCCAAAACCCCCCTGGCTATGCCACTGGGTTGGATCCTTGAGGTTGCATTTGGAAGAATAAAGTTAAGTGTCAAATTTGTCAAGTGACTGACTTGCAGTTCAGCAGGGCAGTTGTCTATTAGTAGGATAGATCATTTCTTGATCCACACCCAGGGTCTTCAAACAGGGCAGCAGTCATCCATGCACATTTGTTTGATCTTCAAGTTACAGGGTGGTCTTCAATTTCTTAAATGCACATGAATTTGCTGACTTACCAATCACTAATTTCTTTAGCTTTCCCCAAGAAGAGCTAGTGCTAAGCAATCAAGTGAAATGTTCCTTGGATACTCTTTCAATCTTGTATTTGTCACCCTTGACAAGGCTCTTTTCAGGCACAAGGGAGAAATTTATGGAGGTTAAATCAATATCATGTGTCACAGTCATAGTGGTCAACATACAACTTACAGAGGTGGTCAACATTGGGAGGTTGGTCGTCCATTAATTAATGTGGTTCACATCCAGTCTGTGAAAATTTGGTAAACTTAGGGAGGGGGTCAACATATAGGGTTGGTCAACTTTGGAGGTTCTACTGTATTCAAAGTTGCACTTCACTATTCCGAAAAATATATACTTGAGTGAAGTAATATTTCATTAGTTAAGTACAGTAGAACCAGGGCCGGCGCTATATTTTGCGGGGCCCTGTGAAAACATGAAGCGGGGCCCTGTGAAAACATGAAGCGGGGCCCTTCTCTCAATAGGTTCATAAATCCGAATGCACGGGGCCCTGTGCCATAGCACAATTCGCACACCCATCATGCCGGCCCTGGTAGAACCTCCATAATATTGCTTCCAACAGGAAAAAAACCTAGGCAATATTATTGAGCGTACGTATTATGGAGAGCCCCCTTAATATTGCTTTTTGCCAGTAGTAACGAGGTTTTGCACATTAGGGAGCTTGAGTTACACGTCGGTGTTCAACTTACACCGACGTAAAGCAGACGAATTGCGTACTGTGCAGGTGCACATGCCCCTATTAGGAATGTTGCATCTGTACAGTATGGAAATCGTCTGCTTTGCGTCGGTGTACGTTGTATGCAACATGTAACTCAAGCTCCCTATTATCTTTCGAGCGGGCGCGTGGTGAATAGGGAGTTTTATTGCTACGTTTTTTGCAAGCGTCCGCTACGCTATGCAGACGAATATTCAAATGCGCAAACGCGAACGCTGCGTTGGTTAAACTGAGCGTAGGTTTTCACCAACGCTTTTCAGACGTATGCTCTGACCTACGTAAAAGTTGATCACATGCGCGTGTCATTACCTTATGTCCGAAAATCAAATGGAGAAAATAGAAAAGGCAAGAGCCAAACAACTATGGAATAAAAATACAGGCAAAAGCCAAAACAGACATTAAAAAGAACAACGGCAAAAGCCAAAACAGACAGTAAAAATAACAACGGCAAAAGCCAAAAAAGACATAACAATAAAAGCGGCAAAAGCCAAACCATACATAACAATAAATGCAGCAAAAGCCAAAATATACAGAATAAAAGTGGCAAAAGCCAAAACATACACAACAATAAAAGCGGCAAAAGCCAACACGGACAGACAATAATTGTGGCAAAAGCCAATAACAGACATTATAATAAATACGGCAAAAGCCAAAACAGACACAGAGATAAAAGGCAAAAGCCAAAATAGGACAAGACTAAAGGCGAAAACTGTCTAAAAACCATGTATAAATCAAATTTTGTGAAAGAGGCCAGCCTCTTTAGTTAACTGCACCCCAGGCAGAGTCACACCCAGGCCGGTAAGACCGTCCATTTGTTTGTTTTTGTTTTTTGTTGCTTTAGGGCCCATCAACTACAAAGGTCATTAGGGCCCAGAAAGACACATCACCATGGTTGGGGTGTAAATGGCCATCCCACCATGATGGCAATAAAAAGGGCAAAAGGCCAATAAAAGTAATAACTATAAAAAGGCAAAAGCCAAAACAGACATATAAATAAAGGCAAAAGCCAAAAACAGACATATAAAAGGCAAAAGCCAAAACATACATAACAATAAAAGTGGCAAAAGCCAAAACAGAGAGAAGAATAAATGTGGCAAAAGCCAAGAGAAACACAGAGATAAAAAGGCAAAAGCCGAAACAGACATTACAATAAATGTGGCAAAAGCCAAAAAGAATACAGAAACAAAAAGGCAAAAGCCATATAATTCAAAAATAATTACAAAAGGTGTCTAAAAGAAATGGCATAGACTTCAAATTTTGTGAAAGAGGCCAGCCTCTTTCACAAATACTAGCGAGCTCTCCACTGCCTGAGGGTTATCCCCAAGTGCTGTGGAGAGCTCTGCGCTCACTCCCAGTCGCCATCTAAGTTCTCGGTATCTCTCACAGTGACTAAAGATGTGCGCCACTGTGAGAGGCTCCCAACAGAAGTCACACCATGGCTGATCCTCACCCCGTAGAATGTA
>JAAFCE010008833.1:1469255-1484289 GCA_013389805.1 Trigoniulus corallinus
GTGGTTGCCCTTACAGTTCACACAAAAAGGTGCAGTTGTACAAGACTCTGGGGAGTGGTCTCCCTGCCCACAAGTGCCACACATGGCCTTGGCAGAACAGGAATTCTGGCCATGGCCATAACGTTGGCACTTGAAACACCGAAGCGGGCTCGGTATGAAAGGACGCACAGGCAAGCGGAGGTAGCCAGCCATGATGTACTCTGGCACCTTGGGCCTACCAAAGGTCAGCACCAAGGTGTCAGATGGCCGGGATTCTCCATCTCGTTGGACAGAGGTGCGGCGGACAGCCACCACACCCTGGTCCCTAAGCTCCTCCGCTATTTGCTCCTCTGACTCCCCACGCAGATCGGGGCACCGCACCACACCTCTGCTGGTGTTTAAAGTGCGATGCGGTTCGACCACAACGGGGATGTCACCGAGTTTCCGCATTTTCAATAACGCTTCGGTCTGGTGATTGGCAGATGCCTCCACCAACAAGGTGCCATTGCGCAGTTTCTTGACCGAGGTCACATCACTGGCAATGCCCTTGATGGCTTTGGCGATAAGGAAGGGCGACGCCTTCCCCAAGGATGCACCATCCTCCCCGGATATGGAAAGAAACCGGGGAGGGTAGGAAGAAGGAATAGAAGTGCTTTTGACTGCACCTGAGGCTTCCTTAGATGCAGGAACATGCTTTGCATCAGCGGTGGAGCCCTGCACCTTAAGGCTAAGAGGCCGTTGCCTCTTGTTAAGGGCAGGTGCTGATGTATTTGACACCACAGGGGCATTCCCTGATCCAGTTGGGTGACTGGGGGAACGCGGCCTTTTAGTTGGAGCAGTGCTCGTCTCCATTAACTCACTGGCAGCTGGCCCACTCAGTTGAGTGGGACCGAGCCTGCCATCTTCCGGCTCAACACAAGTCATTGAAACTAAAGAAGGGGGAGGGGTGGGGTTTTTTGAAGAGGCCCCCAGCCTCTGGGTTATAGTTGCCATAATTGTTGTGAATTATGATTTCGCTGCCCGCAGTTCTCACCCACCACCGAGCCCAACGAGGGGACGCCCATTCGGGTCGTCGAGAGTGCTCGGACAGGATACCGTTAGGGTTGCATAGGCCCTGAGTACCGGACCATTGGCATCGGGGTTGACTGCCGGTCCACTTACAGTCACCCTAGGAGGCATAACAACTTATGCGCCCCCGGCCGATTGACCAAGACCGGGCTACTGCCTTGGCCTCCCGTTTGCCCCGGAAGCTGTGGCCAAAGTGATGTGTTGGATGTGTAGGGCCACAGCCCTAGACCCTCCTCAATCACCAGGATCCGCTTTTCCCAGGGTACGGGTCTCCACGCACGGCAAACACGTGGGTAGGCGTTTTTTACGGTCACCTCAGTGAGGAACCTACGTCGACCGCGAACAAGTCAGACACTCATCCAATAAAGGAGAAAAGAAAGATACAACCAACCACAATGATGGTATCGTCCTGTCCAGACCACGTCATAGACAAACACGACAGTGGTGTTGTCCAAACTGGGGCAAGAAAAAGTCACCCCTTTTAGTCGCCTCTTACGACATGCAGGTACGCAGTGTGCCTATTCTACCCCGGGCACACACGGGGATCCTTTGTCCCTAGCTGCTCATAGAGGGCCTCATACTTCTGGTGCTTGGCCAGGGCAATGGTCCTCCTTGCCTTACTTGGACTGTTGATATTGAGTTTTAGACTCCTGGTCCTTTACCTCCCTCCACCTCTGGAGAGCAGCCTTCTTTTGTTTGATGGCCTCTTCTACTTCCTCATTCCACCACCATGTCTCCCTGTATCCCTGGCATGTACTCCCTACTCCTCCCTGCCCCAAAATGGCTTTCCCACATGGCTTCTGCTGTCCCTTCCCACTCCCAGTCTACCTGCCTGTGAATTTCTTGTTCAAATTCCTCTGTTTTGGTAGGCAGTTTCCACCACCTGATGACCTGCTCACCTTTCCATGAATATGCATTGCCTGCTGCCTTCACTTGGATTTCTAGCATAAGGAGTCTATGGCCACTTTCTTTTTGGAAATGTTCACTGGGGATAGCCCAGCAATCACAAACCTCTGGTCTATGCTGTCCTCTAACCATAGGCCCCAACACCCACATTCCTACCTTTGGCTGGTACCGTTGGGGGTTTATGCCTTGAAAAGGTGAGTTTTCCCCTAAAAATCAGCTGCAAATGATCAGATATCGCCAAAAATGTGTGGATCTCAAGGAAAGCAGATGAACGGAGGACAAGCACCACCTAGCATCCTCAGAGCACCAGATAACCTGGAATTTAAATTAGGCTGCATACTACTCTAATCCAACCATGGTAAATTTAAGTCCCCACCAATAGTTATTATTGGTACCTTTTTCCTTTCATGCAATGCTCTAGTGATTGTGGCAGTATCATCAGTGGGAGTGGATCAGCACCTGGTGGATGATAGAAGCCAACCACATAAATTCCCCCACCACTAGTGTCAGCAACATGACAAAATAGCATTTCACAATCTTTATCATAACCCAATTCCCTAGAGCAGGGGTGGCCAACTTTTGTGTACATAAGATCTACTTTTTATCTTAAAAAAGTGTTGCGATTAACTTTTTATCCTAATAACATGTCGCAATCGACTTGTTGTCATAGGGGTAGTCAAATTGGGGAGGGGGAGGTTCAATACTGGACCCACCTCGGTTCAGTATAGAATCTAGAACCACTGATGCAGACCTAGAAACACTGAGCCACTATGTCACCGAGGTGGGTTTTAAGTCAACGCATCACGAGTGATGGACCAAAATTGGCTTTGCAATCGACTGGTTGGCCACCCCTGCCCTAGAGCCATCCAGGGGTTTATCTATGGCTATAAAGACTCCACCCCTCTACCTGCTTCATTATCTTTTCTGTAAACTATATACTTATCTGAGAAAATCTCTGGTGATTTAATGTCTCTCCTCAACCAGGATTCAGTGCCAATTATGAGGGCATTGAACTCAGCCACTTTGTTGTCTATGCTTCTGAGGTTAGCAACAAGCAAAGTCAATGGGTCAGTTACTGCTGAAAGCTTACTTATCCTTTCCATATTAATGCCTAGTAGTTCTTTCCGATGAGTATTGTGCTTGAACCTGGCATAAAATAACCCTGTGCATTTCTTAAAAATTCAGCAATAAACTCCTTAAATTTCATACCAATCATTGAAGCAGCCATTGCATTGAATTGAAATTCATCCATAGCAAACCAGTGTTGGAGATCTGAGAGACATGCTTTATAATCAAGTAGTTTTCCCCCAATAGCTTTACCTTCAGAAAATATCCTATCATTTACCCATTTGCCGTTAGCTGTAGTTAATCTACCTTTTTCCTTTCACCCTACCTCTAACCCTAACACCATAACCCTAGCCTTAGGTCTGAATCTCCTTACCTTCTTGGCTATATCAATAATTCCGTCAAGAACTTTTAACAGCAGGTTTATCCTGCTTTGTGTCACTGGAACCT
The DNA here is from genome assembly GCA_013389805.1 of Trigoniulus corallinus. Lineage (NCBI taxonomy): Eukaryota > Metazoa > Arthropoda > Diplopoda > Spirobolida > Trigoniulidae > Trigoniulus > Trigoniulus corallinus. Next base: position 1,472,724 of record JAAFCE010008833.1, read on the forward strand.
GTATGTAATACTGTCATACAATCTTCCCTTTCCCCTTTCATCATACTCTCAATCCTATTCTTTACATCCTTTCTGTTAATACCCTTCTGGTAGTGCCCTGATATCAACACCCCTTAAATCGGTTTCCCCAATTATAACAACAGAGTTTCCAGGTAGTGCATTGTGCACCACTGACCTGTGCTAATCCTTCACAGGTAAAATATTGTGGCACAGAGACAAGTATATTACTATCCCCTGCTTCCTTATCTCTAAACAGCTTTTCTTGCAATCCAGGAGTAATTTGTAGATTATCCTGCTGCATTACTTCCCTTTGTCCCAGAGAGCCTTTGCCATTACCCTCAGGGATGTCCTATCCATTTTTATGTCCTTTTTCACCACCTGATGCCATCACCAATGTTCTAGGTGAACTTGATGGTGAGGTAATTACAGACGCACTCTACCCTTGGGTTTTCTAGCTACTGGAGAACTGGAGTTCAAGATGGCAGCCTTCAACCTGGAAATCTCAGCATGCATCTCAGCTACTCCAATCTTAAGAGCAATCTTGCAGCTTTCTTTGGAAGCATTTTAATATGCTGAGCTCTCAAAGTAGTGCACTATTGCCCTAAATAGGGATATAAATATCAAGAAGTCCCTAAAACAATTTACAATGCCCATCAATTTTATCTGCACTCTCAAAAGTCTATGAACTATTTTACAAGTAATCAATAGTTAACTTTTGTCAATAAAAAACCAGACATTCAAATATAAAACAAAAACGTGAAGAGAATCAAGGCTGCTTCACACTGGGCTAAGTAGCAACTTGCAACCTGCCACGTGTGATTAGGCTAAAAATGGCAAGTCGCGAGGTAAAAATGGCAAGTAAATCAGATAGATTTGCTTCTAATTTTTTTGGCAAGTTATGCCTTCTCACAACCCCTCACTGCAAAATTGCTGCTTCTGATTACATGCTGCTGTGAATGCAATCAGAAGCAGCAATTTTGCAGTGAGGGATTGTGAGAAGGCATTACTTGTGTGAATGTATTCCAAGGGAGCAAGGGTAGTGGGACTTGCTAACTTTTGTTTGGCATCCAACTACATTAAAATTCTGTCTATTATTTCACCATTGCGTTTTTTGCGATTATTGTTTTTCTTTGAATTTCTAGTGTGTTCATTCTTGCGAGTATCGTTGTTTTTCCACCATTTTTATTGGAATTGATGTTTTTTTTGGAGTCTTTTCATTTTGGTGGGTTTCCTGTGTTTTTGCTACTGTTTCTGCCTGAACTGATTGTTTTTATAGTCTTTGAATTTGAAGTTTTTGAATTGTTTTACTAGTCTGTTCATTTTGGTGGGTATCGACAGCTCCATGTTCTTTTGTGGTCTTCAACAAATTTTGTTAATTTTAAATATAAAAATATCACCTTGGACAGAAGACACAACAGTGAAATTTGTTTCAAGATATTTAGACCGTGAATGTCTATGGAATTTCAATTCTCCACATTATAATGATAAAAACCTTAGGCAATCAGAATATCATGCACTAGAAATGGCTATGAACATTCCTGGATTTAGTGAGAAGGAAGTCAAAAAGAAAATCAAAAGCATAAGGTTTATATCAAATTTTATTTAGAACATTAAGTAAATGAAACAGAAAATAACAATTATCAATAAAAAATTATTTGTATTGAATTTTATTTATCACATTAAGTATAAGAAACAGTAAATATCCATTGTCAATAAAAATTATTTGTAACACATTATAGAGCAACTTATTCACAAGAAGATTAAGGGATCCAAAACATCTGGAGCTGGAACTGACAGCATTTATGTTCCATCTGTTAAATGGTTCAGTGTCCTTCATGAATCACTGCAAAGTGACAGAAAGCCAAAGCAACATGGTAAGTTGACTTGTGACATCTTTCAATGTATCATCCTAGCCTGCCAAGGGACTGATCTCTCCCCCCCCCCAAAGTAATCAGCATATCTGTCCTGAAGATCCTGAGATGCTAGTGTTGAGCAGTTGGTGAAGAAAGGTGGAAGTGGTTGCAGGGCTTGAGTTTGTGGTTCCACCCTCCAATTACCTTGGGTGACTATACCTGTTTCAAAATGTTCTGAGTCAACAGTGTATTCCAATTGCCAACTCTGTCATTTTGTTTGTCTGAGCCAGTTATGCATTGCACACTATGCTTTTGTTATTGTCATAACTTTTTCAGGGCAGACAGACAATGGTTTCTCAAATACCCAAAACCTTGCAGCCATTATGCCAAAAGTGTTTTCTGCCATTCTACAGGCCCATGATAGTCTATAATTAAAGATTTTTTTGCTTTAATGACAGTTTGTTTCCAGGAAGGGGTTTAAGAAGGTATTCCCTCGAAGGAAATGTATTGTCTCCAACTAAGACATGTCCTTGTGGTAGTATAACATTTTCCAGTGATTGATATAAATCTCAGTTATGAAATATACCACTGTCTGAAGCTCTCCCTGTACACCCTACATCAGTGTAAGAAAAACAGTATTGGTGGTCTGAAACTGCCATTAGGACAATGCTGTTTGACTCTTTATAATTATAATATAAACTTCCTGATGATGATGATGCATTAATAACCACATGCTTGCCGTCAATAGCTCCAAAACACCCTGGGAAATTCCATTCATGTCGAAAGCCATTTTCAATTACTTTCCAGTCATTTGTCTGTGGAACCTAAAGTAGTAAATAGTAATTTATATGTTAATAACATCTCATTTTTTTTCTATAAACAGGCAAGTGAAGAGAATTCAGATGATCTGAGTTTACCCCAAAAAGACCCAATGCTTCAAAAAGTAAGACAGCACATCTTATGGAGATGGTAGAACAGTTAAAAGAAATAACACACACTATGAATGTGTTTTCAAAAGAAAATGAATTTGAAACATTTGGGAAGCACGTTGGCCAGCAGCTGAAGGCTATGCTCTTTGCATTAGCTTTAGAGGTACAGCATGAGATACAGCAGTGCCTTTATACTGCTCAGTGACAACAGCATTGAAATGCTTTCAGGGGCTTATGAATCCCACAGTCTACCAATCTGCAGGAATCAAAAAGGAGTCCTGCTTCTACAGCAACATCTCCATACAGTGGCATAGAGATGACCAGTGGCCCATACAACCTAACAGCAAATGTCAATGTAGGTGCTGAAAATAGTGACATTGTCAGAGGAGCATTAAACTTAGCTCAAATTTAGTTTTTCAATAAATAGTTTATTGGCATTTCATTTTGTGATGTCATTCATTCAACATTCCAAAGCAATGGTGAGATAGTCCTGTGATAAAGGGTCCTAATCAAGTTGAAAGGTAAGTTATACAGGGCAGGGAGTGGCAAATTGCATTGGACACACCAGATCTCATCTGATCACTGATGTTAAGCAGCACACCCCCAGCTAGTACTGACATGGATGGCTGCTTGGGGAAACTGGGTACAACTAATACTCAAAAATCGTCTCATTAGTGTAGTATCTGTGCAGTCTCTGCATAAGAAGTATGGTGTGGATGGGGCTCTAATTACCTTGTAGTTGAAGGGCCCTAAGACACCAAAAAACAAACAAATTCTACAGGGCAGTGGTTAGGCTAACTATGTTATATGGATCAGAGTGTTGGCAGTGAGAGTCATGCCAATAGAATGCAAGTAGCTGGGATATGCATGCTACAGTACATGAGTGGCATGTCAAGAGGTGATTGAATTAGGAATGAGTATATTAGAGGTAACCTAGGGGTGGTGGACATTGCAAATACAATGAGGGAGAATAGGCTGAGATGGTATGGACATGTAATGAGAAGAAGGGATGAGCAGCTCATTAGGGCCATACCAGGAATGCCGATAGTCAGTAGCACCCAGGGCAGTGGGAGACTAAAGTAGATGTGGGAAGACGTTGTCTGAAAGGCTATGGCAGTGTGTGGGGGGACAGGGAGCTGGTGGGCGATAGATGGGAGTGTAAGGCTTGAACCTGCAGACCCAACCCTGCCACAAGCAGGATAAGGATTTGATGATGATGATTCATTACCTTTATAAAGTCTTTCAATGCCTTATATATAGCTTCACACTTTTCTTGAAGAGAGTATGAAATAGTTGATTGTCCAAGTCGAAAAAGATGGGTGAGGGTCCTTAAACTGTATCCAGTTGCAAGGTAATATAGTACAGCCTGTAGTTTAATTTTTGCAGGTATTGCTTATCTTAAAAGAGTATCCTGTCATTGAATCTCTGCCTCAATACTTATAAGCAAAAAATTGAAATATTTTTCTGTCATCCATAAAGTAGCAAAGTATGATTTGGGATCTTCAAATGCAAGTTCTTTTATAAAAACATTGGCAGGACCCAGTGTATCTCTCCGTTTTATCCACTGTCTTACCCACATTCGTTTTCCCCCCTTAATTTCATTCTCAATTTCTTCCAAAAATCATCATTGTTGCACAATTAACTACTTTCCAAATATAATCTCTTTTGTGGCAATGTAGTCTGTTCATCTTGGCAGCCACTCACTTATGAACTTGCCTGTGATCACTCTTTTGCTACTTGCCTGCTTGGTGGCAGGTCAGTCAGGTGTTACTTGACTTGCTACTTCACTTAGAGTGAAGCAGCCTCCACTCCCAAGTACTTAAAGAAGATCATCAGATAAGTGTGATGAGTCACACCATGTGACTCAAATGCTGTAGACAACACACACACACACACACAAAGCCACAACAATCCCTCAAATAATGGCAAATCAAAAAGGACAACCCTAATTAATACTATATACAAAAAGATCTTAATTAATATAATATTAAGTACAAAAACCCTTACTTAATAGAATAAAGATTATGCCTTAGATTATGCCCAAAACATGCCTTAAACATGCCATGTCGTGACCCCCTAGGATGAGTATAAGTACCACATATAGGGTGACCATTTTTTCCACATGCCAATCTGGGACATTGACCCCCATCAAACATCATCATCATACCCTTATCCCACCTGTGGTAGGGAATGCAGTCATTTATGATGCTGTTTGCTGGTGACACCCCACTGATGTAGTGCAGCATTTGCATCTCAGCCACTTGCATTCTCCATTCATAGGCATAACAAACAACAATAATGAAATTCTTGTCTGCCCAACACTGAGCCATGCAGCATAGCTGGCCTTACGACAGTTTTGGACACTTTGCCTTTCAATTTATTGTGACCCGGTGGTCTTACAGGACTCCACTTGCCTGTCTCTACTTTAGCCATTGGAATGGGGAAATTCTATAGAATCTAAATTAATTTTGACAAAATTCTAAGCAAATTGTTAATTCCAGGACATTTTTCTGGGACGCAGATCTGAAATCTGGAATGAATGGTCACCCTAACCACATACAATCTTCAGGAATCCCTTTATAATAAAAGTAATCAGTAGGAAACGTTAATGTCAATGCAAAAGAGGATATTCCCAATAGCTACCTGCAAAACCCCACCAAAAATGACAAAAATAAACCAAATATTTGCCCTACGAAGCTGGAGCTCTAAAACACATCCACACTCCAAGGCTGCCAGATGAAAACATGGTTTGCACGTTTTGCACTGATCATGGCAAGCAGTTCAACTAACTTTTAATTTCTCATCTGTGTGACACATTGGGTATATGCCACCTTGGCATGACTTCATATCCTCTTTCATCTAATGCATAGGTCTCCAACTTACAGCCCACAGGCCAGATGTGGCCCACCAGTGGTTTTTATTCAGCCCATGCAAGGATTCCATAAAATAGTGTTGTGCCATTGAGCAAGAAGAAATGCCAGTTGCATCAGTTAGATGTCATTGTTAGTATCTGTAGAGAATCCTGCATTTGATTTATGACAACATTACAATATTTACCATTTGTGCAATATTTAATAAGCACCATGAATTTGGTTGTGGCCCATAGGCCTTCGACAAATTCCTAATCCGGCCCACCAGTCAATAATGTTGGAGACCTATGACCTAGCAGGTTGGTTGAGAGATTCCATCTGCAACTCAAAACCTTGTTGAAAGCTATGGGAGACTCTTAGCAATGGGTTGATCATCTTCCTATGATACTTCCTTGGTCTACTGTCTATTGTACTACCATGCAACTTTCAAGTGATTTTTTTCATTATGGATCATGCTCCTGTGTCAGACATAGATTTTGGCAAGGTTAGAACACAATTTTGGCAAACATATCAGGAGCAAATCACTAATTTTCAAAAACATAATTTTAAAACATTACTTATCTTATTGGTGAGAAGGTGATAACGTTTCTCAAGGAGGTTCTTGCTTCATCAATGTAACTTTTTTTGGTGTGGTGCTTCTTTGATAAGGATTGTTGATTGTCTTGTCATATGTGTCATAGGTGTGCACATTCTTTGTCTGGAATAAAATATTCTTCAAAGAGAATGGTCAATATAATTGAATTTAAAGATATTAATACAATATTTGACTGTTAATATGTATGTCTTTATTTTTTAAAATTATTTTATGCAATCGTCCCTACTTAAGGTTCTGAGCCATTGTGGGTGTTATATATTTTTGTAAACAGCTGGGTTAATTCCAAATTCAGAAATGCAGATCTTTTAATATTTACTTATCTCACATTTATTAATACAAAATTCATAAAGGTTTTGATTTCCCTTGATTAAAAATATCTAATACAAATTTATCAACAAAATTTTTGAAGCTAAAGTAGATTCAGTTACTAAATCATTACAATTTCTATGCTAATAAGTTCCATTACTAAATTATTACGAACTCATTAACTAGTAGATTCAGTTACTAAATCATTACAATTTCTATGCTAATAATTTCAATTACTAAATTATTACATACTCATTAATTAATAATTATTGTTACTGAATCATTAAAATTTCATTAACGAATAATTATTGTTACTGAATCATTAAAATTTCATTAACTAATAAATTCAATTAGTAAACTATTATAAATTCATACTGTACAAATACAAATACAAACTGTACTTTAGCCATTCATATAAGACGTCCTGGAGCACAATCTATTTTATTAATTGCCTGTTATTTGTCTCCTGCATTGCCATCCATCACTTACAGTGAATGCCTGAACAATCTGATCACAAAGGTAGTAGATTTTTCCTCAGTTATTTTGATAGGAGACTTTCATGTCCCCTGCATTGACTGGTCAACACCTATTCCTACATACCAGGGTACTTGCCATCCAGGCAAGGCAGCATCACTAGTAACATTTGTAACATATGTTATCCTTAAACAATTTAACAGAGTCCTAAACTCCATGGATTGCTTGCTTGCTTGACCTATGTTTTTCTGACCTATCATGTATAGTTGACATAGCTTCCCCATTGTCAAGACTTGACAATTACCATCCAGCACTCTGTATTTCACTTATTCTAGAGAGTGCTCCACCCTCAGTTAAAGCGTCCTTTAGTAACAAATACAGTTTTGCATGGGTGAAGGGAGACTACATTGGACTGTATAAGAAAATGAATGCCATGGAGTAGAGTAAGCTCATATCTGTCTCAAATCCAGAAAGGGCTGTAAACCAATTTTATAATCACTTGCAAAATGCTATAAGGGAATATATCCCATTTAGAAATGCAACTAGACGCTATCCCCAATTTCCAGTTTGGTTTAGTGGAGAATTAATACGTCTAATCAAATTAAAGTGCCACCTGTTCTCTATTAAGAAGAGACGTCCAATCCCCTCCAACCTGAAGAAATTTACTGAGATGAGATCTAAGGTCAAATGCTTATTGGGGAGGGACCGTTTAAACTTTCTCCAAAATCTTTTGGGACAATGTTTATCCACAAAAACGTTTTGGCCAAAGTATAAACGCCTGTTATCAGGTAGTACAAATAGCTTATCATTGCTGGAGGAAGGACAACTCATCACTGGCCGACAAGAAATAGGACATTTAATACATTACCAGACTCAGCAGAATACTCGTTTTCTATTCCTAATAGTAGGGAACCTCTCAATACAATGAAGGTCACATCAATGGAGGTCAAGTGATCTATCAATAAACTTAAGTCCTCCTTCTCACTGGGACCAGACAATATCCCTCCAATACTACTGAAAGCATACAGAGATATTTTAGCTCCAGTTCTAGCTAACTTATTTAATCTATGTTTGACCCAACAATATGTCCCAGAGGTCTGGAAAACTTCCTATATAATACCAATTTATAAAAATGGGTCTTGGCAGGATTGGACAAACTATTGGCCAATCTTGACCTTACCAACAATTGCTAAGGTTCTTGAACATATAATATATAAAAAACTATACATATGGTGCTCTCCATTTCTACACCCAGCACAGCATGGCTTTCGGCAGGGAAGGTCCACTGAGACTAATTTACTATCTCATATAAATTATATTTATAAGGCTTTTCATAACAGACGTCAGGTGGACACATTATACCTGGACTTATCAAGGGCATTTGATAGGGTGTCCATTCCATTGTTATTAACAAAGTTGCAAGCCTATCTACTACAACATCAAAACTTCTTAAAGATTGAACAAGTATTAAGTCTATGCCCTTATACTCAAAACGTTGGGCTGCCTCAAGGCAGTGCATTGAGCCCACTCCTGTTTAATCTTTATGTAAACGATCTGTACATGAATCTATCTCCAGACATTTATTACCTTGCTTTTGCAGATGACCATAAGCTTTCAAAGGATGTACTTAACAACTACTCCCCAGTCATATTACAAGTTTCATTGATAGAAATTGAAAGATGTTATCAGCTAATCAGTTGGTTTTAAATTATCAAAAGACCTTAGTGATGTCATTCTCCTGGATCAGAACACCTATTAATTACCCTTATGTATTTGTAGATGGTACTTTAGTACCAAGACGTTCAATGGTGATGGATCTAGGGTTTTTACCTGGATGCAAAGTTGACTTATGGATATCACCTACATCAGCTATACTTGAAAACGAAGAGGGCCTACAATACCATTTGCTATATTAAGGGGATGACTTTATTCCCTTTGTTACAAACCCATTTATTCCAAAGTCTCATAAAACCAATTATTACATATGGTCTAATCTGTTGGTCATCATGTAGTCCTTCACACTACTTGAAACTCTGAAAGCTATATGATAAGGTTTTAATGGTCCATATAAATACCACAGATTCATCACACGTCATCACACATCATCACACGTGGAGGGCCACCCCCTTTCACTGGAGAAACATATGACATATGTCAGGGTAAGGTGGATCCATCGTCTGTGGTCAATAAATATTGATGTACCCGATCTGTTACAGTGTCTGCAGATTCATGTCCCAGGTAGAAATCTCATGTGGATTTTTGGCTCATTTTGTAGTACAGGGAAGGGGTATTCATCCTTTTTGAAATATACTGTACATTTGATGTTCCCTAGAAAATACAAGTGCTTCAGTTGTCTGGCACATGGTTGGTCCCAAGGATGCCAAATAATTGGGGTTTTACTGTAGTTTGTAATTATAAAAACTTGTATATTAAACCACTGCTAAATGAAAAACAAATTAACTTTAAACATTGCATATCATTTAGACAAATTTTAAAAACTTACATAACTACTTGAATGGTATCTAACAGATACTTCACCCAGCTAGTTCTATAACAGTTTGATCTCTAATGCTACAGCACATATCAGTGACATTGATTTAGGAAGGTAATGAAAGTTCCAGGACTATTTATTACACTGCCATCTAGTTATTGGAAAAAAAGTGTATCTGTGAGATGCATAGCAAGCAATGGAGTGTTAATAATTACTCTTACATTCAGACTTACTGAATTACTCTTACATACAGTACTCTTATATTCAGATGTACAAAATGCAAATAGTGCTTTAAAGCATTATCAATTTTTAAACAAATTGAGCCAGAACTTCAAATTTATCACAACCTTTCAAAAAATATATAAAGTATGTCAATTGATGCACTTACGAGGGGTGTTCTATAAGTTCTTGGCCTAGGACAGAAATCACACAAATAAATAGAAATTGCATTTTTATTTTTTGACATAGTCACCTTGTAAAGTGATGCATGTAGTCCAACGACGTTCTAACTTTTTTATACCCTCAGAATAATATGATTTGTCGAACCCTTCAAGATAAGCTTTTGTTGTAGCTTCAACTTCATCATTTGAAGTGAATCTCTGTCCACTAAGCCATTTTTTGTGGTTTTGAAATAAGAAATCATCACTGGAAGCCAAATCTAGTGAATATGGTGGATGTTGGAGCACTTGGAATCATAATTCCTGCAGTTCTGGAGCACCAATGTGAGATGTGTGTGCAGGTGCATTGTCAAGGTGAAAGAGTGCCTTCTTTTTCAAAAGATGTGGATGCTTAGCCTGAATAGCATCTTTCAGTTGGTCCAGTAGTGCAGCATAATACTCCCCAGTGATTGTTCTTCCCTTCTGAAGGTAGTCTATTAGCTCCACACCATAGGAATCCCAGAACACAGTAGTCATGACTTTTCCTGCAGATGGAACTGATTTTGCTATTTTTGTGCACTGCACCTGCTGCAATCCACTGTTTTGCTGTTCCTTCATCTCTGGCCTGTAGTGATGAATCCATGTTTCATCCATAGTGATGAATCGCCAGAAAAATTCAGTAGAAATACGTTTCAATAACTCAAAACACTCTTCAGACATGATCATTCAAACGCATTTTTAGGCAGGTGTTAACAAATGTGGCACCCATTGAGCAGAGAGCTTTCTCATACCCAAAACTTCATGCAAAATATGGTGGACATGGCCTGTTGAGATCTTTGCAATGTCAGCAAGCTCATATATCTTGAAATGGTGATCATTTAGAATGGCATTATGAATTTTTGCCACAAATTCAACAGTCACATTGGTTTTTGGATGCCGAGATCATTCATCACCTTGAATTGATGTTCTACCTTGTAGCCCACTGTTTCACTGACGAATGTGAAGGGGAAGATTGTTGTAATGTTGGATCCAACTCTTTTTTTTTATGTCTGATGATGTGAAGCCTTTCAAAATGAAGTACTTTATGACAGCCCTAAATTCAATTTTATCCATTTTTTAGAGAATTGCTAAACCTCTTTGTTTACACCTTTGCCTCAAGAATCTGGCTAAACACACAAAGGTGGAAACTTCAGAGCACACCATCTAATGGACAACACTTATTAACAATTATAGAAATATTATGATATTCATGCAATTTATGTGTCAGGCTGAGAACTTTTAGAACACCCCTCATATATGGCTCTCTGCAGTGTGTTTTCTGCCGCCTGGCCGCATGCCATGGGCTTAATTAAAATGTATCAAAATGTGGATTGGATTGGATTAGTATCAAGGTTGGGGAGTAAGCCAGGCAGCCATAACAGGACAAATTCTTAGGAGGTTGCCTGCAGGAGAAGAGGAGGTAGGTGAAAGGGTGAAGGGGAGGGGTGATTTGCAGCACCCAACGTTCTTTACCAACCACCCATATTGGTATTGATGTGGGCTTATGCTGCTTAACTTCAGTTATCTCACAGGAACTGGTGTGCCCAATGCAACTAGGCTGCACAATGCAACTTGGCTACACCCAATGCAACTTGGCTGCACCCAATGCAACTTGGCTGCACCCAATGCAAC
>JAAFCE010008833.1:1499961-1521852 GCA_013389805.1 Trigoniulus corallinus
CAAGGTCTGCCCATGGGATATCAATCCCAGGAGGCAGGTAGAATGAACATAGAGTGGTGGGCACATTCAGTTGCAGTGAAACTGCTATGGCTTGGAGAGGCGTCTGCAAAGTAACTGGGGTGTGCATGCATGCATTCCGGATAAGGATTCCCACCCCTCCCACAGGGTGGTTTCCCTGCTGCCGGGTGTCTGCATACATCTTGTAGCCCCGTAACGAAGGTGGGGAATCAGTACAGCAGAGGATCTCCTGGAGTGAGATGCAGATGGGGTTGTGCCGTGAGATCAGCATTGTGATCTCGTCCCTCTTGTGGGAGAAACCTCGACAGTTCCATTGAAGGAGATTTACCATTAGGTGGGCTTTGGAGGTTTATTTCTATTCCTCCCTTTTTTCCGTCATACAGCAGACAAGGGAGGGGTGCCTACAATTGGGTCTTCCTCCTCCATCTCAAAGGAGGAATCCTCATCATGTCCCAGTTGGGGCATGCTGCCACTCAGTGCCTTCTGCTGTTGGCCAAAGAGCTTGGGTGGACGAACCAAAGACACGCACCCCACTGCGGGGGCAGGAGGTGTCCCTGGTTTCTTTCCTCCTCTCTCACCCATCACCACTGCTATGGAGGGGGCCAGCTGGGCTGAGCGAGGAAGAGGGCTGCTCAAAGCAGATGCCTCTGTTTGATGAGAGGCATCTGTGGCCTCCAAGGAGGCTGGGCCAGAGGTAGTTATGGAACCAGAGGAAACCTCTGGCATGGGATCGGGATCTGTCTGGCAGCCAATGCTAGCACAGACTGGTATCCCGTGGACCCTGCGGGCCTGACAGGGCAAAAAACGGATGAGTGGGGGGAGTTGTGGAAGTATGTCCATCTGGGTGCAGACAGATGACACAGCAGCCACCTTTGCAGCACCTGCATAGGACAAGCCATGACTTGGCGTTCCCAGCAAGGCTAGCAGCTGCCGCGCATCTTGAAAACTGATACCCTTCTTGACACGCAATTCCTGGATGTCACGTTCCTGTAACCAGGTGGGGCAATCTGGAGAAGAGGCGGGTGGTTTCCCTTACAGTTGGTGCAATAAGGTGCAGTCTTACAAGGCTCGGGGGAATGGTCTCCCTGCCCACAAGTGCCACACATGGCCCTGGCAGAACAGGAATTCTGGCCATGACCATACCTTTGGCACTTGAAGCAGCGAAGGGGGCTCGGAATTAAAGGCCATACTGGCAAGCAGAGGTAGCCGACCCTGATGTTTTCTGGCAACTTGGGCCTACCAAAGATCAGCACCAAGGTGTTAGAGGGGTGGGATTCCCCATCCCTTCTAACCAAGGTGCGGCAGACAGCCACCACACCCTGGTCCTTGAGCTCCTCCACTATGTTCTTCTCTGACTCCCCACGTAAATCGGGGCACCGCACCACACCTCTACTGGTGTTAAGGGTGCGATGGGGTTCGACCACAATGGAGAAATCACCGAGTTTCTGCATTTTAAGCAATGCCTCAATCTGGTGAGGGGCAGATGCCTCCACCAACAAGGTGCCATTGCGAAGCTTCTTGACCGAAGTCACGTCGCAAGCAACGCCCTTAATGGCTTTGGAAATAAGGAAGGGCGACACCTTCCCCAACGCTGCACCATTCTCCCCAGATATGGAAATAAATCGGATATGATTGGAAGAAGGGGTGGAAGGGGATTTAACTGCACCTATGGCCTCCTTAGATGCAGGTACATGCTTTGCATCGGCGGTGGAGCCCTGCACCTTAAGGCTGAGAGGTCGTTGCCTCTTGTTTAGGGCAGGTGCCGATGCAGAAGAAGGCACAGAATCGTTCAGGGGTCCAGACGGCTTACTGGGGGAACGTGGCCTCTTGCTTGGAGCACTACTCGTCTCCACAGGCTTAGCGGCAGTTGGCCCACTCAGTTGGGTGGAACCAAGGCCATTGTCTAGAGGCTCAACACAAGAACAAGTCCCAGACAGAAAAGTAGAAGAAGACGACAAAGGAGTGGGGTTATTTGATGACGCCCCCAGCCTCGGTTTAAGAGTTGCCATAATTTGATTAAATTATGAAATTTGCTGCCCGCAGGCCTCACCCACCACGGAGCCCAACAAGGGGACGCCCATTTGGGTTACCAAGGGTGCTCGGGCAGTATACCGTCAGGGTGGCATAATCCCCGAGTACCGGACCATTGGCATCGGGGTTGACTGCCGGTCCACTTACAGTAACCCTAGGAGGCATAACCACTTATGCGCCCCCGGCCGATTGACCAAGACCGGGCTACTGCCTTGGCCTCCCGTTTTCCCTGGAAGCTGTGGCCAAAGTGATGTTTTGGAGACTGTGAGTCGCAACCCTAGTCCCCGATGTCTGTCAGCCAAAACACAAGTGTGAAGTGGCTCAGAGACATCGCAGGGCATGCACCTCCTCAACCACCAGGATCCGCTTTTCCCAGGGGCACAGATCTCCACGCATGGCAAACACGTGGGTAGGCGTTTGTTTACGGTCACCTCAGTAAGGAACCTACATCGACCACGAACAAGTCAGACAGTTATCAAGTAACTAACACAGATAGGACACGAACAACCACAATGATGGTATCGTCATGTCCAGAACACAAGTCATGGGCAAAGACGATAGTGGTGTTGTCCAGTCAGGGGCCAGAAAAGGTCACCCCCTTTAGTCACCTCTTACGACATGCAGGTATGCAGTGTGCCTATTCTACCCCGGGCACACACGGGGAGACATTTTTGGGCAAAATGTTGCTAATAAACTTAGAAACCTGCCAAACGATCAACATATTTATTTAGAAAAGTTAATTAATGCTGCCATATTTGAGGCAGAATTAGGAAATTGGTCTAGAAATTGCTTTATTCAATTGCCTACAGTTTAACCTATGGCTTCCTATAATAAATCACTAGATAGCATTGTTGCGATGTTACTTCTTTAATGTTAAACTCTCAACTGAAGTTTGTGCATGTTTACCTGCATCATGTCGACACAACAGGGTATGCAGGCCAGTTTGTCCAAAATACAGGATACAAGCAAGTCTATGGCAAAGCATGAGCGTGTGGACATGGCTTTTCAGTTAGCTATTCTAGGTATTTAAAAGGTATTGAACCTTTGCATGGCATTTAAAATATAGAAAGATATTCAAACGTGATGACGTCTCTCAGAATGAATGCACTTCTTGAAAGTGCATGGGGGCAGAGGAAGGGAGTGGCCTTCATCAACCCCTTTCTTTCTTAGGACATTCCATACTACCTGTCATACTACCATGCCTTCTCCAGGTCAATGAATATTGCATGAAGGTCCTTTTTCGCTGCTCTATGCTTCTCTATCATCTGTCGTAGAATAAAGATTGGTTCCATGGTAGACCTACCAGGCATAAACCCAAATTGATTTCCCCGGACACTAGTTTGATCTCTGAGGTGACATTCTATGACACTCTCCCAAAGCTTCATAGAATGGCTCATCAGCTTAATGCCCCTATAGTTTCCACAGTCCTGAGCATCACCTTTGCCCTTGAACAGTGGAACTATCCAACTTTCCCACCATGCAGTTGGCATCCTGTCACCATTTGCTAACTTGTTGAAAAGCTTCCCTAGCCATGTAATGCCAGTTGTCCCCAAGGTGTGCCAAACATCCAGTGGGATCTTATCTGAGCCTACTGCTTTTTGACCTTTCATCATTTGAAGGGCTCTTACTATTTCATCATCACTCACCCTGTCCACTGCCTGTGGAGTGCATGGATTGCTGTCTGCAACTCCTGCACATGTGGCTGCATTTAAGAGGCTCCGGTAGTACTCCTCCCACCTTTTGATTACCTCTGCTGGTTGGAACAGGACCCTACCATTGGAATCCTTTACCATTAGGGCCCTGGTAAAATCCTTACTAGTTCTATCTCTGTTCTTGGCCAGTCTACAAACTCCATTCTCTCCCTCCCTTGTTCCCAGCATTTCATATAGTGCCTCATACTTCTGGTACTTAGCTAGGGCAATGGTCCTCCTGGCATGATTCCTTGCTTGAATGTAGTCTGTCTTGGAAACCTGATCCCCTATTTCCCTCCATCTATGGAAAGCTGCCTTCTTTAGTTTGATGGCAGCTGCCACCTCCTCATTCCACCACCATGTCTGCCTACCCTGGGAAGTGCCTCCTACTCTACCCATTCCAAACAGTGCTTCCCCACATCTCCTAATTTTCCTAGCCACCCTGTCCCACATGGCGTTGGCTGACCCATCGCAGTCCCAGTCAATCTTGCTGAGAGCCTCCTGCCTGAATTCCTCTGCCTTGGTGGGCAACTTCCGCCACCTAATAATGGATTCGCCTTTCCAGGAATGTTTCCTAACTACCCCTGTCATTAGGACTTCTGCCATAAGCAGCTTATGGCCACTCTCCTTCTGGAAATCCTCACTGGGTAGTGCCCAGCAATCTTGTATCTCTGCCCTGTGCTGCTCCCTAGCCATGAAGAAGTCTATTTGTGACCTCCCCTGTGGGGACCGGAATGTGATTAGGTGCTTCTCCCTTTTCTTGAACCATGTATTGGCCAATGCAAGGCCGTGTGCTCTTGTTGTCTCGAGGACCTTCTGCCCCTCAGGGTTCACTGTCCCATACCCACATCCTCCATGCACCTCCTCATATCCTGAACCATCCTTGCCCACATGGGCATTAAAATCACCCCCAATAATTAAGCACTCATTTCCCTTGCCCTGTCTAATTGTACTGCTTACTGACTGCACTACTTCATCAAAGTCACTCCAAAAATCTGCTTTAGCTGTGTCACCCAGGCCTGCTTGGGGGGCATAGGCACTTATGAGGTGAAGCCCTATACCCTGCCAGACTACTGTGACTAACATTATCCTACTACTAATTCTATTGACTGATGTGATCCCGTGTTGCAGTTCCCTACTCAATACTATGCCCACCCGATTGCATCCCTCTTCACTACCTGAGTATATAAGTTTATATCCTTCTCCCAGCATCCGTGATCTATTTCCCCTCCACTTAGTCTCCTGGAGGAATGCAATGCTAATGTGTCTGTGCTTGAGGGTGTCCACTAATTCCCAAGTTTTCCCTGTGAGGGCTCCTCACATTCCAAGTCCCTAATCTGAGCCTGACTCCTGTACTCTGTTTGACAGCTCTGACTGGACGCACCCCAGTCATATGCCCAGAACCCACTGCAATAGAAGCAGGGCTACCTGTGGGGGGTGCCGTCCTACCTGGCATTACACTATACACAGGCTACAAAAAGGGACTAGTCCTAGGACTTCATGCCATCCATGAAGATGGCAAAGGAAATGATGACAGTGAGCTCATAAAATAGATATAAATATAAATAATTAAAGACATAAATTTTCAAAGAAAGAAATAATTAAAGAAATAAATACTTAACGAAATAACTAATTAAAGAAATAACTAATTAAAGAAATAAATAATTAAAGAAATAAATAATTAAAGAAATAAATAATCAAAGAAACAGATAATCAAAGAAATAATTGAAAGTATATAAATTTCCTGCTGCAGGGAAATTGGGCACCCAGCTGCCACATAGCACGTCGTCTGTCTATGCAGACGACTGCAATGAGGCACGATGGGAGCAGCAAAACCAATAGCATGTGATCAGGCTTAAACTGCCGACCCCACGCCAAGCTTTCTGCACTGTTTCTGGGGCCCAAGATCTGCAGCCCTACCGTATCCAGTGACCTTGTTGGTCGCCTTGAGAAAGACGGTTGATTTTTTCGGGTTTTTCTTTCAAAAATCGCCAGAAAATCCCCAAAAAGCCAGGCACACAAGATAATACACGCACTAGCAATGCGCGGCAACACACAGCAGACGAATGACCTTGACTATTTAAAATAATTCAAAGGTGCTTTAACCCTCTCAAACCTCACTCCACCTATGTAGTAATCAAAATCAAGTAGCTTCCTACATCTGGATATCATGTGTATCCTTCACTTTTGCAGGTTTAAAGATAATTCCCATCTTACACACCAATTGTAAATCTTAGCTAGATCCTGTTTTAATTGTGCACAGGATGATAACCCATCATCTAACACAGTGCTCTTCAACCGGTGTGTCCATGGCACACTAGTGTGCCTTGAGCTGATACAGGTGTGACACAGTCAAATAAGATAATTTTCTTACTAAATAATATTTCAATGGTCCTCCTTAGAAACACAATAACAAGAATAGTTGCAATGAAATATTCATGTAAATAGCCTTCTAAAGGTTTCATAATTGTATGTGCAATTTCTCTAAAATAATAAATCTCATTGCCTGGAGTGGAACACGCCCCCACCCTAGCTATGCCACTGCTATATATATATTAGCTTTTGGTGTGCCATGGAATTCTAGGAAGAACTTTGGTGTGTCACAAGTGAGAAAGGTTGTGGAGCACTGATCTAACACTAGGAGGCTATCTACTGTTGTATAAGAGGGTTACCTGCAGTCTGGTTCCCTGTAATTATAATCATATATTGGCTGCAGTAGAGCCTTCGAAGTCCATTATGCATTTGTTACCTGTAACAGATAGGCTGTCAATTGAGTAACCCTGAAAGAAGAAGTTGTTAACTTTGGAGACCATTTTGGATACCACATTATTAAGCAAGGGCTGTTGTGGATAGTTATGGATACCATATTATGAAGCACAGAAGGCATGATATATGAAAAGAAGGGTGGGCTGGATTGAGGAGCCCCCGACTCATTCTAACAACCAGAGAGAACAACAAAACGCCTTGTCTGAAGCAGTGTAGCAATGTTGAAAGGTTCTGGGCTAGTGCCCAGTAACCTGCCTCCCTGAGCTGGACTTAAACAACTTCTTCTCCTCTCCTCTCAACACATTCCCACACCACCTCCATTGATTCCCTCTGATGTCTAATTGTGATAAATATTGCTACTTACTTTACCCAAAACTTCAAAATTTAAATGCACCGTATCTAAAACCAAAGCAGAGGTGTCACTAGGTGGCACACACCCATTGTGTGTGTGATTTATGTGAAAAATTTCTTATTTGGCCATCAGTGGGCTTGAAAGTGCCTTTGCCAGGGCAAGAATCCTAGAGGTCAAGCTTATGGTAGGGCTGGGGGTGTTGGTGGTGCTTTGGCAGTGTGGAGAACTTGTGGGTTTTGATGTTTAAGCCTATGCTTGTGACCTTTCCCCACCAATCCCAGTGTCCCTTAGCAGTCCAGCATCCAGCAGTCATCACACTGTGTTTTTTTGGCTGAACACCAATTCCCATCAACAGATTCTTAAGTACCATTTTCTGGTTTTCATAGTGATTCTCCCTCTTCCAGTTAAACTATTCATCAAATCTACACCTCCCATGTGCTTATTATACACCATTATTACTTGTGGGCAAGAAACTGGTGTCCAGTCATGCTTTCTTCTGTCATATCTTGATACAATTTCAACAGGAGTCTGGCCAAAAAAAGATGACAGCATAGTAACACATCGGTTGTCTTTCCAGATTATTGATGATATTTCAGTGCCATCAATATCAGCTACAAAATCAATTGATGTTCCTCTTGACTTCTTTTTCATATCAGCCTCTGAAAGGAATTTACAGTTAGGGATACGATTTCTTCTAACAGTGCCTAATGAATGGTTGCCTAAAACTCAAATTAGTAATCGAAATTATTTATTTAAATAAGTTAAAATTATTACCTTTTCTTTCTAGATAAACCATCAAATTCAAGGATGTATAATAGTTATCATGGTAGAGTTTGTGATGAACATTTTCTGGGGTGCATCATGCTAATCTAATTAGAACTGGCTCCCAAGTCTGGTTCATTTTGCTGTCTAAAGCAATTACTTTCTATTAATATAAGATCAGATTTTAGTTCATTAAGATTTTTTGGCCAATCAGAAGTAGGTTGTAAATTATCAACCAACTGAAGAAGGAGATTTGTCAGCTCTTCTGAAGCTGACAAAGCATTCATTGATGGTAGTGATGATGATTTAGCTATAGGTTCGGATGCAACAACTAAGGGACAACTTATAGATGCGGTCAACATGGGGAGGTTGGTCATCCATTAATTAATGTGGTGCACATCAAGTCTGTGAAAATTTGGTCAACTTAGGGAGGTGGTGAACATATAGGGGTGGTCAACTTTGGAGGTTCTTTAAAAGTTCTGAGGTATTTTCAAATGTGGTACTTTCAGATTATCATATTAAATAAGTAAACGGCATGCCGTTTATTTTTTTCAAAGGCCTTTTTGTTGCGCCATTTATTGGAGGGCGCCGTTTATTATTTTTTTGCAATTTATAAATGGAAACTTTTTAGCCAGACAAGTTGATTTCATTAATTTTGATTTTTGCTGATGCCACTCTCACATCTGAATTTATTGGCAAAATTAAATTGAGAAAAATAATCAATGGTTCATTTAAAATTTAAATCCTTACCCTAGATTTAGATAACAGCAGAGGTTTAGCCACAGGACGATTACTATCATTCTCAACTGCAGAAATTGCCAACAATTTAAATGCTAAAGAATACTTTCTCTTGAAACTTTTCTTTCAACAATATCTGCACTAAAGTTTAGTTTACACGACTGTGACTTATTTGGAAGTTCAACCTATCATGTAAAAATACTGTGAATCACATTGCACCAGGGTTACCCACAGAACAGAGTGGAGGAAGAAAAACCCTGGGGTACACCAGTATCTGACAAGGCATTAATTTACCTGCCAAAATTTATATTTTGGTTGTAAAATGTGTTGGAACAGTGTGGTAGGCCGGCATCCCCACACTGACAACCAGCCAATATTTCTGCAGGTTCCAGACGCCTGGCTGGGGTGTTCCCTGTCATAACATGTTCATTGGACCCATGGACCCAACCCTGCCACAGGCTGGATAACGGTGTGATGATGATGATACCAGTATCTCTGTGTAGCATAATAGGTTAATCATTAAAAAAATTCAAGTTAACTTGCATGATCACTTCCAGACAGTTTTGAAATAAATGGCGCGCCTTTTATTAGAGGGCGCCGTTTATTATTTTTCCCAGATGGTTATTGGGGCGCCGTTTATTAGAGGGGGTCGTTTATTAGAATAATTATGGTAATAGACTATTAGACCTATGCTTTACGGATATACCATGTAAGGTTTCTGCCACCTGTACATTATCTCTCATTGATTTGCATCACCCTCCACTCCTGATTGAAACCTCTCTAACCTGTACACCTGTTATCCTCCCACCCACCGATCTCTTAATGTGGAAATATGGCAACTACCAGGAGTTTTACAATTATCTAACAATTACCCATTGGAACCTATTACCTGCCAAACAGACTGCAGAGATCGCTGTAGATACATTCTATACCATCATCAAGACAGCTATTGAAAAATTTATTCCACGTAAAACAGTTCATCCCTCTACCCCATCTTCCCCTTTTTGGTTTAGTAATGAATTACGTATTGTACTGAAGAGAAAACGCAAGGCTTACACTCTCTATTAGAAATACACTTTGCATCGCCACAATAACTTTACACAATGTCACACCTTGGTAAAACGCCTAATCTGTAGGGATAGAAATCGATGTCTGTCATCTTTATCAAATATGGGGTGTTTTAAGGAAGAAAGGGGTTGATGAAGGACATATTAGGATTGTGCAGATACAGTATGTATGAGGGTTCCATTGCTAGGGTGGGGACAGCATGGGGAAACACAGCAGGCTTCAACGTGCAGGTTGGTGTGCATCAGGGGTCTGCACTTAGCCCATATCTATTCACTCTAGTAACAGATGAGCTGCTGATGGGCATAGGGGAATGGGCCCCTGAGTGCCTGGTATTTGCAGATGATGTGGGAAAGATTGAAGGGTCCAAAGAGGATGTACAAAAGGGTCTACAAGACATTAATGGAAAGAGGGGGTCTTAAAGTAAACATGAAGAAGATGGAGCATCTAGCTTTCAATTTTAGTTGGCAGGGGCAAGGCGATGAGACCCGGTGTGGAAGTGAGCGTATATATACCAGCAGGGCAAGAGTTTCGTTATTTAGGATCAGTTTTCCAGAACAATAGGGAGATAGATTCCGACGTGACCCATAGGATTAATGCTGGATGGCTGAAGTGGAGACAGGCAAGTGGAGTCCTGTGCGACAACTGGCTTCCATTAAAGTTAAAAGGCAAAGTTTACAGAGCGGTCGTTAGGCTGCTTTGCTTTATGGCTCAGAGTGTTGGGCAGTTAGGAAGAACCATGAACGGAGAATGCAAGTGGCTGAGATGCGAATGCTGCACTACATGACTGGGGTGTCACCAGCCGACAGAGTCCGAAATGATTATTTTACAGGTAGCCTGGGGGGTGGGAGACATCGCGGAAAAGATGAGGGAGAAGCGGTTGAGGTGGTATGGGCATGTGATGAGGAGAGAGGAGAATGGAGAGGACATGGGACGTGGAGGGGGGCTTGGTGGGGGATAAGCGGGGGTGGAGGATAAGAACGAGGATTAAGCAAGGGCAATTAATAATTCATGTAACTGTATTAATTAATATTAGTTTAGCAAAGGCAGTCATTAGTTTATGAATTTGTATTGATTGAGCAAAGGAGATTATTAGCTCATAAAATTTTATTAAATAATATTAGTTAAGGAAGGGAAATTAATAATTTGTACAATTTGTATTTCTTAATATTTATTGAGCAAATCCAGTTATTAATTCATGAATTTGTATTGAATAATATTGGTTAAGGAAAGGAAATTGATATTTAAACATACCTTGTTAAGAAATATTAGTGAAGAATAAATATACACTAAAAAGATGTGGAATTTTTCTAAATAAAAATTGAAATCGAAAAATTGTCATGAATACAGTGAATGTGATTAAAGTAGTAAACTGTTTGAGATAAATTAATATTCAAAACTTTTTTTTTTGAATTTGAGATCAAACTCACCTTTTACAAATATACTGTTTAACGCCCACATTGGCTCAGAACCTTAAGAAGGTATGATTGCATAAATTTTAGAAAATTCAAACACTTAATAACACTGGCATGGTTTACAGCCTGAGAACACTGGGTGGTGCTAATACCATAACAGTCATAGCAGTGTAGTAGTGTATGTGGAAATTTGCATTACAACTATGCAGTAGATGGGGCTCTAATGACCATTGTAGTGAAGGACCTTTAAACACCACCAAAACAACAACTTAGTACTCAACATACATTTAATTCCATCTGTCAACCTTGAAATGTAAAAAGGTTATTAGTTTTTCAATTGCTGATGAATGAAAGTGCCATTGGATTCCACTGGTAAATCGGTATGGGTCAAGGCCTCTAAATGGAAAAGGTTACTCGGGTTTCTGTTTCTATGAAGAATGACTTATTGGCATCATCCGAGATTATTTCTCAACAGAATTAACAGCATTTTCAGAGCCTATTAAATGCCTATCGTCAAATTGCATTTATAAGGTGTTTCAGCAGCACTGTCTGTAATTTATAATGGCTACTGCAGGAAAGGTTAATATCATTTCACAAACGGTTTTTAAATATTATTTTCAACTTCATTTTAACTTGTTATCGAACTACTGAAACATTTATGTAGGTAATTACATGCAAAGCGGCAGTGTTGTGGCAATTTAAAAATCCATATACCATAGAAACCGTCGAGGTCCAACCACCAGGACATAATGAAGTGCGTGTAAAGGTAATAACTATAGATAATTGCATTTCCAGCTAAGTTATAGATTCAGCTGCATGCATTTTGCTCTACTTTGACATCAAATGTTTCTGATGACTTGAATGAGTGCATCACCACACCAGATAGTTGCTGTAGGCCTGTGTCATAGTGATGTTGCAAAGGCTGACGGGTATAACCCATACCAAGCTCTTCCTTATGTTCCTGGGCATGAAGGTGCTGGAATTGTGGAAAGCGTTGGCAGTGCTGTGACGACTGTTAAACCTGGTAGGTCTTTAACAATTTATGTAACTTCTTATTTGAATGACATCCAGTGGCGAATAAGCGGGAGCACTTCAAAAGAAGTGCGCCCCAAATAATTTAAAATATTCAGAATCACTTAATATCAATCTAGCTAGCATTTACCATAAGTCCTCTAATGCAGGCAAGTTAAACTCGTGGGATCCCAAGGGCCACATCGTAACGTGCGCTTTCTCTGTTACACTAACGGGTTGGGGAGTAAGCCAAGCAGCCATAATAGGCCGAACCCTTAGGGGGCTACTTGTGGGAGAGGAGGAGTCAGATGTAGGGGATGTAGGAGGGGAGAAATTTGCAGCACCCAACGTTCTCTACGAACCTCCCATGTTGGTATTAACGTTGGTTTGTGTTGCTTAACTGCCTCGTGAGGGCCATGCAGTGTTAACTTTTTTTGCAATTTACTATTAAAAGTACCAAAACAATTCTCGAAATGGTATTTAGCAATAGTTTTAATTAAGTCAAATTATGGCACATGACACCCAATTCCAACTGCCGGGGAGCAACTGCCCCCTCTCCTTATCCCTCTGAGTGGCAGACTGCATTGGTATACAATAATTCCTCGACTTATGGGTGCCCTAACTTAACAGTTTTTTGAGATAGGAGCTATCACTTGGTCAATTTGCTGATTTGAGGTGTTAGCCAAAATTCGAATTACGAGTGAGGGTCACACTACCAATAATTACAAATCTATAAGAAAATTATCTAACCCCTATAAGCCCTTCTCATCCTGGATAATGCATCTGCTCACCCACCAAACCTCAAAGGCACCTCCTACCCTGCAGCTTATGAACCAGCAGGTGATTTTTAATTTTAAGAAATTCTTCACCAAGCACTAGTTCTGACACTGCTTTGATGTGACAGAACCTTAAAATTATTGATATGGCCTGGATATATGGCCAACAAGAAGGACACTCACCTCTGCAAGTAAGAATGTGTTCTGAGGCTATGTCTGAATGGGATATCAAAGGATTGAAACAATGGGAATAGCAATACAAAAATTCCTCATCAGTTGGGTTGTTGTTTGTTGGTGTTTAAGGTCCCGTCAACTACATGGTCATTAGAGACCCGTCCACTACATAGTTCTAATGCATTGACTGCATTGATTGCACACTACACTAATGTGACGATTATTGGGTGTCAGCAGTACCCAGCTTTCCCGAGCGACCACCCATGTCAGTACTAACTGGGCTTGCGTTGCTTAACTTCAGTGATCAGACGAGAACTGGTGTGTCCAACGCAACTCGCCGCTCTCATCAGTTGGGTCCTATTGTGGCACTACGGGGGGAGCAATTGCTGCATTGCTCCCACCTCTGGATCCGCCCCTGATGGCATTACACAACCACAATAGCAATTTTGGCAGGTAAATTAATGCTTTGTTGGGTATAATTGCATGGTGTCTGACCTTTTGCACAATAACTACAATGCAAAAGGAGTCAGGCTCATGCCCTTTTGGGGTTCTGGAGTAGAAAACAAAATTCTCTCCCTCCTCTCTCACCATCCTCTACTACACCCCAAACACTACCCTATCCGTTCTTAATTTGCTTTACTTAATCCAGTGTGGAAGCTATTTTATTTCAATCTTCCACACTGCCGTTATCACTATTGGTATTTTTTTTGCAGTCAACCACTCCATTGTCAGTGAGGAGCACTTTGAAAGAAGTGTGCCACAATTGTTTTCAATATTTAGAGTTCCTTAGTATAAATGGGCCATTCTATGATGCCCTGGGAGAGATTAAGTGATTGTCTACTTCAGGATAGAAATAGTGTCTCAGGTCTCTAGTTTGGATTTATCCCTGGTAGGTTCACAACGGAACCAATCTTTATCAATATGTCTAACGGTTCCATAGAGTGGGTAATTTTTTTTTCCTTTGTTGGTGTTTTAGGGCCCTTCAACTACAGGGTTATTGGATCCCTGCCCACTGCATTATTCTAAAGCCTAGTTCAGTGGCATGCACTACAAGGAAAAATAGCATGCATACAACCACCAAGATAGTGATGTCAAGTACAGTCAAAGTATAGAGAATATACAGTATGCGCACTGAATAGCAAAATTACTAAAGTTGAGAAACGGCGCCACCTGGCGGCAAGGAAGTAAAACCTGCACTATATGCAATATTTTGCGTGCATTCACTGTTGATTAAAATTAAAGATGTGAGTTCATAACGAGCGTTATTTTTCAGCAATTAATTGCAGCAACAATTCTGGGAGTAGACATACTGTATTTTAAAAATCATGAACACAATCCATCTGCTAGTGGCAGCTTAAAGGAATTCAATAAATTGCATGTTGTTCATCAACATTATTGGAAAACTTATAATATGGCTCAGGACCTCCATGCAATATTCATTGACTTGGAGAAGGCTTATGATAGTGTCCCTAGACAGGTAGTGTGGGATGCGCTAAGAAGAAAAGGGGTAGATGAAGGACACATTAGAATAGTGCAAGATATGTATGATGGCTCTACTGCTAGGGTGAGGACAGCTTGGGGTAACACATGAAGCTTCAATGTGCAGGTGGGTGTGCATCAAGGGTTCAGCTCTTAGCCCATACTTATTTACTCTAGTCATGGATGAGCTGCTGACAGGAGTAGGAGAATGGGCCCCTCAGTGCTTGGTTTTTGCTCACAATGTGGGGAAGCTTCCAGAGTCCAAAGAGGTGGCACAAAAGGGCCTACAAGACATCCAGGGGGGCCTGAAGGTGAATATGAGAAAGACAGAATATCTGGCTTTCAACTGGAGTAGTCAGGGACAAGGGGGCGAGGTTCATGCAGGAGGTGAGGTGATACCAGCAGCACAGGAATTTAGATACTTAGGATCACTGTTCCAGGAAAATGGAGAAATAGACTCAGATGTTTCCAATAGGATCAAAGCAGGTTGGCTAAAGTGGAGACAGGCAAGTGGAGTCCTATGCGACCGCTGGGTGCTTATAAAGCAGGTGGCTGAGATGTGGATGCTGCGCTTCATGAGTGGGGTGTCACGAGCTGACAGGATCCGAAACGACCATGATAGAGGGAGTCTAGGGGTGGGAGACATCGGTGAGAGGATGAGAGAAAGCAGGTTGAGGTTGTATGGGCATGTGATGACATGGGGGGAGGCGACACTAGTTAGGTCCATCTTGGGACTGCAGGTGGTGGGGAGCACCAGGGGGAGGGTAAGACCAAAGTGCACGTGGGAGCAGGTGTTACAAAAGGACATGGCGGTGTGCGGGGTGGGTGCGGGCCTGGTAGGGGATAGTCGGGGGTGGAGGATTGGAACTCACAGACCTGACCCAGTTTTGAACTGGAGAAGGGTATGATGATGATGATTATAATATGACTCCAAAGGAAAAGTAGAGAAGGGCCTAAACAATATTAGAGGAGTGACCTTAGCATCAACGTTCCAAAGAAATGGGGAGATAGGCTCTGACATGAACTATAGAATCAATGGGTGATGGTTGAAGTGAAGACAGGCAAGTGGAGGAGTCCTGTGTGATAAGAGGGTCACACAGGAGTGAGAAAGAGCTACATCAATAGAATGCAAGTAACTGAGATGCAAATGCTGCAGTATATGAGTGGGGGTGTCCAGAGCTGATAGAATAAGGAACGCGTATATTAGAAATGGCCTGGGGTGGTGGACATTGTGATGATATGGACACATAATGAGAAGAGGGAAGGAGAAGCTTATTAGGTCCGTTTCTGGAATTCAGGTGGTTGGAAGCACCTGAGGCAGGGGGAGACTGAAGCAAACGTGGGAGCAAGTTGTCTGTAAGGATATGGAAGTGTGTGGGGTGAGTGGGGATCTGGTGGGAGATAGGCAGGGGTGAAGGACTAGAACCTGCAGAACCGACCCTGCCATAGGTGGGATAAGGGTATGATGTTGATGCATGTTCCCTTAGATCATGGGTGCCAAACATGCAGCCCTAGAAGCCTAGAGTTACAACCCTCACAATCAATATCATGTAGTACGCATATGCAGTCTGCTACTCAGGTGTAACAAGAGGGGGACAGTTGCCCCCTCATGACAATGCAATGTTACTGATGTGACCCTTACGGTACCCCGAGTTTGGCATGCCCACCTTAGATACATAACTTTCAAGGGCTACCTCATTTACTGGACATTAAAATAAATATACTTAGGATTTCATTAATGAATCATGTTCTTTACCTTTTGTAAGAACTCACATTTTTTACACCATCAAAGACTTTAACAAAAGGCTTATGTATCCAAATAAATATAGGAGAAATATACACATGTGAAAGCGAAAGAAAAATTATCAAAAAGTTACAAGTTTAAAAGGTTTTAGTATAGCTTGAAGTTTTTCACATGTAAGTAAAAATCGTCAAGTTTAAGGAGTTTATAGAAAAATTTCATATTGTCACTTGTTATTACTTTGTATACATTAAATTTACTGTACAATGGCATTTTACGTTAGATTGAGCTATTTTTGATTAAATTTTATGTAATAATAATGCAGGAGTTGGGAATACTCCATTGAAATATATATAATATGTTTAGTTTTTACTTCCTTGCGCTACGTAGCGCTAGTGTATAAAACATACTGTATATACTGTGGTACAGTCTTTACAAGGAGTGACAGCTCCGCCCTTTTCGTGTCCTCATACCGAAAGAGCGCCACCTAGTAGATGGTTTGCTGAAACTACTTCTTTACATGTATTAGCTTGCATATTTACAACTTTATAAATAATAATTAAAATGATTCAAAAGTAGTTATCAAGTGCCAGGTGTATATATATATATATATATCACCTTCATCATCTCACCCTCTTCACGCCTGTGGTGGGGTCGGGTCTGTGCGTACTTATCCTCCACTCTCACCTATCCCCCACCAAGTCCCTCTCCATCCTGCACGTCTCCATGCCCCTCTGCACCACCTGCTCCCACGTCCGTTTTGGTCTTCCCTTACCCCAGGTGCCCCCAATCACATGAAGACACATAATGGACCTAATACATTCCTCCTCCTCTCTCCTCATCTACCATCCTACCATCTATCTCCCATGATCCTACCATCTCAACCGCTTCTCCCTAATCTTTTCCGCGATGTCTCCCACCCCCAAGATACCTCTAACGTAAACATTTCGGAAATATATATCACCGGGATGGAGCAAAGGAGTAGTAGTAGTGTGTGCTGCTGTAAATTGCTCAAACTCCATGAAATCCACTCCAGGACTCCATATCATCATCTCGCCCTTCTCCCGCCTGAGGCAGGGTCAGATCTGCAGGCTCTAATCCTCCACTACCACCTATCCCTCACCAAGCCCCCCCTCCCCTCTGCACGCTTCCGTGTCCCTTTGCACCACCAGCTCCCACGTCCGTTTTGGCCTTCCTCTATCTCTGGTGCCCCCAATTACCAATGCCCCCAAGTCCCACAAATGGACCTAATAAGCCCCTCATCAAATGCCCACACCACCTCAACCAGTTGCCGCATCTCTTCCGTAATGTCTCACCCCCAAGCTACCTCTAACGTAATGATTTCTAATTTGCCAGATCGTGACACCCCACTCATGTAGCATAGCATTCGCATCTTAGCCACTTGCATTTGCCATTCATGGTTCTTCCTAACTGCCAAACACTGAGCCAAACAGCATAATGAGCCTGATGACGGCTCTGTAAACGTTACCCTTTGACTGTATTGGGACCCAGTGGTCGCACAGGACCCCACTTGCCTGTCTCCACTTCAGCTATCCTGCATTAATCCTATGGCACACTCTTGCACCACTGGAATTCCCTTTCCCCCCACAACGAATCTCACCTCCTTGCCCCTGGCCGCTAAAATTCAAAGCTAAGTGCTCAGTCTTCTTCATGTTCACCTTAAGACCCCCTCCTTCCATTGCTGTCTTAATGTCTTGTAGTAAGTGTATATATAAAGAAATTATTTTTTCCATTAAAAACATGTGAAACTGAGCAATTTATTTATATGTTCAAATTAGCAGCAAGCAGTTGACATTATTTATTAAGAACAATCAAAGAAAGTGCATAATTGCATGTTTAAGATGCATGAAATACATGTAGCATCTGTGTTGTAGCAAACCATCCACTTGGGGCGCCACCGTATAAAACTATGACACGAAAGTCAATGGGAAAGGGGCGGAGCTGGTACTCCTTATAGACTCCTTGGTCTTTAAGAAAGACCAATAGCGCCTGTACTGGTCTAGTGGTATGTGCAACTAGGATGCTCGCCAAATGATTTTCAAAATGTCCATTAGGTGGCGTACAGGGCACATATATGCAAGCTCTTTTTATTGCAGTGGGTGTGGTCTGCAATGTAATCTACCAATCGTATACGTGCACTGAGAATAGTTGAGAGCCTCTCAACTTCACTTTCCCACCCATTGCTCACCTCCCTTCCAACAAAATGGCATGCCTATGTCACCATTTTATGTGGCTTTTCATCTGCTCACTGATTTTTCTCTCTGCTCACACTCTACTATTGCTTGTAGTTTGTGCCACAGAACCTGGCTTAATACAGAAGCTACACTAATGCAACGATTTTTGGGTATTAGTAGTACCCAGGTTTCCCAAGTGGCCACCTATGTTAGTACTATCAGGTATTACATTGATTAACATCAGTGATCAGGCAAGAACTGGTGTGTGCAATGCAATAGGCCACTCCCTTAGAGAGGGTAAGGAAAACATGGGAAATACTGGAGGTTTCACTCAACTTCCCATTGAAATTATCAGTGAAATAATATCTGCAGTAGGGGAGTGGGCAACCTAATTCGTAGTATTTGCAGGCGACATGGAGTGCCTTGGGGACTCCGAGAAGAATGCACACAAGGGTCTAAATTACACTAGAAGTGCAAAGGAAAGGGGGGGCTGAAGATGATCATTAAGAAGATAGAGTATCAAGCTTTCAATTGCAATGGTGTGGCATAATTTGTAATAAATGCACACTACATCTTCGATGTTGGAAAAGTTAGTGTATTGGTATGTGGTTAACAGGACCCATTCCCCTAGGACCAATCAGGGACCAATCCCCAAACCCATTACCACGATTTTTTAGATACAAGTTTGCAGCACGCACATGTGCGAGAAGTTCCCATGTGTGATGGGAGCATAACTCTATTCACGTCAATATGATAACAAAATCACAATAACTTTTTTGCAACACATGCACAAATCCAGTTTCGTCTGCTCACATGGGATATGGTATTGGTTGACAGGGTTTACGGATGTTTTGCCCCCCCCCCCCCCCCCCCCCCCCCCCCCCCCCGACATTTCGCCCCCGACGTTTTGCCCCTGGGTACTTTTTGCCCCCGGAGCTTTCGCCCCCACACATTTCCCCCCTCAGACGTTTCACCCCCGAACATTTCGCCCCTGGGAGGGTAAATGCCCGGTTTAATGTAATAAGAGAGTTTGGGCAAACGATGTAAACGCAAACTTAAAACGTAAAATTTACATCGTTAAAGTCTTTTAAGTGATGTTCGTCTGCTAAATTGTACTTAAAAAAATAGCGGCAGCGTCGGTGCTTAAAACTACCAACGTAAAATTTGGCGCATGCGCGTGTCGCTACCTTATGCCCGAATTTTAAAAACGGAGACGGCAAAGATATAGCTGAAAAAACACATCGATTTGTAGGGCACTAGTGGTTTTTTAAATTCATATCATTTTTTTATTAGATGGTAAAGTGAATTTCTAGGCTATGCCTTTCAGAAAGTCTATTAGATTTCTATCGTTGATGTCCTCCACAATGTGTAGCATTTTTGCCGAAATTGCTGAATTTTCACCTTACCTATTGCTTGAAACACTCAGAAAAACGTCCGAACGAACAATGCTGTTTTCAAGGTAAAAAGAGAATAACAAAAAAAGCCCGGCCAAAATAAGGTAAAAATCAAGGGCTGGCATTGACTCAAGGGTCAGTTGGCACTAGCCCTTGATTTTTACCTTACCTAAAACGGAATAACAAAAAAACCGGCCATTTGCCCTACCAGGGGCAAAACATCCGAGGGGCGAAATGTCGGGGGCGAACGTTCCGGATCCCGGTTGACAGCAACAACTACTCTATTTATCCTGACTGCTTGTTGGTGCATTCCAATAACGCCAGGGGGGCAATCTTCAAAGATGGCTTTGTATTGATAAACAAGTTCAAGATGATAACTGAAAATGAAAGGGATACAAGACTGGATCGTGTTGGACTTGCAAACGTGTTTGGAATGAGTTTACATGATCTTCATAGTGATATAATAAAAACCAATATCTGGTAGGCCCTACTTAGTGACAGAGTAAAGTATGTGAGAGCAGACCATTGGAAACTTCCGTTATTTTCAAAAACGTCATATCCGGGTTCCACAAAAAGATAAAATATGAGTTAATGGAAAACTCTGTAGATGGGTACCCGACCCTGCAGTGCATGGGAAAAGGATTAGTATTAGTTATGATGTATTTCTGCAATGTGGGCAAGGTGGGATCCGGACAATTCGCTCCTCGGACATTTCGCCCCTTGAATGTTTCGCCCCTGGGAGGGCAATATTTTTGAATATTTGATAAATTTCTGTTCGGGGACTAGCTCAAATTTCCAAACATCTGGAAATTCACTTTACCATCTAATAAAAAACATGATATTAATTTAAAAAAGCACTAGTGCCCTACAAATCGATGTGTTTTAGGCTATATCTTTGCAGACTCCATTTTTAAAATTCGGGCATAAGGTAGCGACACGCACATGCGCCAAATTTTAAGTTGGTAGTTTTAAGCATCGATGCTGCCGCTATTTTTTAAGTACAATTTAGCAGACGAACATCCCTTAAAAGACTGACGACGTTAATTTTACATTTGAAGTTTTACGTTTGCGTTTACGTCGTTTGCCCAAACTCTCTATATTACATTAAATAGAGCACCAAAAAACCCAGCCATTTACCCTACCAGGGGCGAAACATCCGAGGGGCGAAACGTCCGAGGGGCAAAATGTGTGGGGGCGAAAAGTAACCAGGGGCGAAATGTCGGGGGCGAAACTTCCGTAAACCGTGCATGGTGCCATGAGCAACGCAGTTGGGAAAGATTCAGTGCATTCAATTCATGGAATATGATAATCAAATAAAGAATTTAGAATTGTGGTGATAAGTATAATACAGTGAAGTCTGGTTGTAACGAATCATAAAAATGTACTAAAAACGGTTCTTTATATCCGAAGTTCGTTACAACGGGTGAAAGATTTCATTGGGAAAGGTTTCACTGGGAAACTTTCGTTGTTGAATTAAAGTACGTTATAACCAAGAGTTCATAATTAACGGGTTCGCTATAGCCGAACACTATTGTATTTAAAATAAAAATGACCTGTTATTATTCAAATAAAAATTATTTTAAAAGCAACAGGTTTACATTATGAAAACCATGTGCTTCTACAGTATATGAGAGAAAGGCGAAAACCTTAAAATCCAAATGCAAGTCCATGTGTTTCTTAATGCAAAATGCTTACTGCATTGCTGCCCCTCTGGATCCGCCCCTGCAAGGCAGTAGGAATTCTTTTAGTCTTTACTGCCCATCCAGTAAAGTGCATTGGTTTCCCACTCTATCTCTTGTTGGATTAAAATCTTGTCAAGGACCTAAAAAGTCCAGAAGGCTACTTCTAGGTGCACAAAATGAGTTTGCAGTTCAAAGAAAAGCATCAACTGACTTCTGACCTCTGAAATATACGCAAACTGTACATTTGATACAGGGTCATCTGATAACCAAAGCGAGGCCATGGAATGTATAACAGCGTTTATCCTTCAAATGACATTCTGACTTTTGACTTTGCTAAAATAAGCTAATTGCTTTGCAATTACAAGAAAAAACCTCCAACACACATTGGGCCATATGAATAAAAAAAGTAAAGTCTTATGTTTGCCTTATATTTGAAAAGCAGCTACATGTTGTATTTTTGTGGGCGCCATTTTAACTTTTATAATAGTTCACAGTTGCATTTACCCACTTTTGTGGGTAAATTACACCTTTACTGTTAGCACACTGCTATAGCAGCTACTGCTTAGTGGAAAAGCACCTTAAGGCCTCCTTCACATGCAGC